>CAUYUJ010016162.1:47165-107165 GCA_963575745.1 Prorocentrum cordatum | reverse complement strand
ATCCGAGGCGTGCCTCCTCGGCTCATCGCCGCCAGCCCCGGCCCTCCTGGAGGCCTTGGCCCCGTCTGACCAGAGGCGTTCGTTTCCCAAGCCTGCGCGCGCAGAAAGGAAAATAATGATATGGGGTGGCCGCGAAAACCACATTTCCCGAATGCACAGCCCCCTAAGAAATTACGCAGCAGGCGACAGGGAATACGTTACTAAGCACAAGAGACACGAGCAACCCAATGCATGCATACGTAGTTTTAGCTATTCATCCTCTGCGCCGCTCGAATCCGAGAAAGCTGCCAGCCATTCCGCGGCTGCCAGTGCTTCCTGGGTCTGCGCCGTAGTTTACCCGAAAGCGGCAGCCCCCCTCCGGCCGCCAGACCAGACAGAATCGCGCAGAGGGCCCATCAGCCCGCAGAGCATCGTTGGCAAACCCTCTGCGAAAGGCGTGGGTGCCCCAATATGGTGCACTTGGGAGCTCCAGCGCCGCTGCACCAGCTTTAAGAAATGCCGAGGCGTCGGCGTGCGAGATGTGCCCGAACGGGCGGCCATAATTTATTTCCACTGCTTCTTTCAAAGCGCGCGCTCGACACAATAGGTGCCGCTGGCCCGTGCACGCGCGTTTGCGCGTTACATTAACTGCTGCCTTGCAACACTTCCTCCGGTGGAACGTGATAATTGCTTCGCAATCCGCTCCGCGCCCGGAGAACCGGAACGGCGCCACCAAGTGCCAGTGTTTCTGAACATCGCAAGCAAAAGTGCCGGGAAAGAGATCCCCGCGCTCCACACTTGGAGCCCGGTGGATTAGCTCGCGCGTCTGGGAAGTCGACGCCAGAACCTTCGGCCGCTGAAATGCAGCTCCTGCTTTCTCCGCCCCTCGCACCAGGCGCGACGTCTCCGCCAACTGCGTGGCAGGAGCCCGCAGCAGATGGAGCGCGGACCGCAAGTGCGACGAATAACGGCCCAGGGGAACGCGGCTCCGAAACAGGGCGCAAAATATGCAGAATGTGGTATGCTTCGGGGGCCAAGGAGCCTCGCGGCTCACGGCCGCTGCCCTCCCCCAGAGCTGAATTGGGCTGGCAAACTGTGCAGCGCTTCTGCGCCAGTTGCAGAACTCCAGCCGCGCTGCCCTCATTTCGACATGGGCAGCGCCTGGCACAGCTGTTCGAACCTTTTTCCCCGCTTGTTTCGTGGGGTTCTAGTTTTCTTCCATGCCGCGGCGCACCCGCGTCTCACCTCACCTCGCACCTCATCTCCTCTATCCTCCTTCCTCTCCTCACCCGCGCTCAACGCGTGCGCGGCAAGTACACGAGACACGCGTCTACATACGGCCGCGCGCACGCACACACTCGCACACAACACACACACACCATGCAACGCTAGTGCGCGCCTGGCGTGATCACTGCAGCGTCCATTGCGGCGTGTGCGCGACATAGTGGGCACCCACATGAGACGCGTCCCGATATAGCCGCACACGCATCATACATACACGTACCATGCCATATACAAGACGTGCGTGTAGGATTCGCAGTGGATGGCAGGAGGCTCTATGCAGGCCAGAGCGCAGGGCACGGCAGGCGTGGCACTTTCTCGACACCACAGGGGGTGCGCAGGGGGTGGTCTCTCACCACGGTCTCTATACGCGCCAATGTCGCAGGGCCTAGCAGGCGTGGCACTTTCTCGACACCGGAGGGGGTGCGCAGGGGGTGGTCTCCCAATGTCGCATGGCACGGCAGGCGTGGCACTTTCTCAACACCAGAGGGGGTGCGCAGGGGGTGGTCTCTCACCGCGGCCCCAGCACGCGCCAATGTCGCAGGGCCTAGCAGGCGTGGCACTTTCTCGACACCAGAGGGGGTGCGCAGGGGGTGGTCTCTCACCACGGTCTCTATACGCGCCAATGTCGCAGGGCCTAGCAGGCGTGGCACTTTCTCGACACCAGGGGGGTGCGCAGGGGGTGGTCTCTCACCGCGGTCTCTATACGCGCCAATGTCGCAGGGCCTAGCAGGCGTGGCACTTTCTCGACACCAGAGGGGGTGCGCAGGGGGTGGTCTCTCACCGCGGTCTCTATACGCGCCAATGTCGCAGGGCCTAGCAGGCGTGGCACTTTCTCGACACCGGAAGGGGGTGCGCAGGGGGTGGTCTCTCACCGCGGTCTCTATACGCGCCAATGTCGCAGGGCCTAGCAGGCGTGGCACTTTCTCGACACCAGAGGGGGTGCGCAGGTGGTGGTCTTTCACCGCGGTCCCTAGTATTCGCGTCAATGTCGCAGGGCCTAGGAGGCCGTGGCACTTCCTCGACACCACAGGGGGTGCGCAGGGGGTGGTCTCTCACCGCGGTCTCTATACGCGTCAATGTCGCAGGGCCTAGCAGGCGTGGCACTTTCTCCACACCAGAGGGGTGCGCAGGGGGTGGTCTCTCACCGCGGTCTCTATACGCGCCAATGTCGCAGGGCCTAGCAGGCGTGGCACTTTCTCGACACCAGAGGGGGTGCGCAGGGGGTGGTCTCTCACCGCGGTCTCTATACGCGCCAATGTCGCAGGGCCTAGCAGGCGTGGCACTTTCTCGACACCGGAGGGGGTGCGCAGGGGGTGGTCTCTCACCGCGGTCCCTATACGCGCCAATGTCGCAGGGCCTAGCAGGCGTGGCACTTTCTCGACACCGGAGGGGGTGCGCAGGGGGTGGTCTCTCACCGCGGTCTCTATACGCGCCAATGTCGCAGGGCCTAGCAGGCGTGGCACTTTCTCGACACCAGGGGGTGCGCAGGGGGTGGTCTCCCACCGCGGTCTCTATACGCGCCAATGTCGCAGGGCCTAGCAGGCGTGGCACTTTCTCGACACCAGAGGGGGTGCGCAGGGGGTGGTCTCTCACCGCGGTCTCTATACGCGCCAATGTCGCAGGGCCTAGCAGGCGTGGCACTTTCTCGACACCGGAGGGGGTGCGCAGGGGGTGGTCTCTCACCGCGGTCTCTATACGCGCCAATGTCGCAGGGCCTAGCAGGCGTGGCACTTTCTCGACACCAGAGGGGGTGCGCAGGGGGTGGTCTCTCACCGCGGTCCCTATACGCGCCAATGTCGCAGGGCCTAGCAGGCGTGGCACTTTCTCGACACCGAGGGGGTGCGCAGGGGGTGGTCTCTCACCGCGGTCTCTATACGCGCCAATGTCGCAGGGCCTAGCAGGCGTGGCACTTTCTCGACACCAGAGGGGGTGCGCAGGGGGTGGTCTCTCACCGCGGCCCCCATACGCGCCAATGTCGCAGGGCCTGGGGTGGTCTCTCACCGCGGTCCCTATGCGCGCCAATGTCGCAGGGCCTAGCAGGCGTGGCACTTTCTCGACACCGCAGGGGGTGCGCAAGGGGGTGGTCTTTCACCGCGGCCCCCCTATACGCGCCAATGTCGCAGGGCCTAGCAGGCGTGGCACTTTCTCGACACCAGAGTGGGTGCGCACGGGGGTGGTCTCTCACCGCGGTCTCTATACGCGCCAATCTCGCAGGGCTTAGCAGGCGTGGCACTTTCTCGACTCCAGAGGGGGTGCGCAGGGGGTGGTCTCTCACCGGGGTGGTCCCTCACCGCGGCCGCTATACACGACGGTCGTCCAGGGCATAGCAGGCGCGGCATTTTCTCGACACCATGAAGGCTGCGCAGGGGGTGGTCCCTCACCGCGGCCGCCATGCACGACGGTCGTCCAGGGCATAGCAGGCGTGGCACTTTCTCGACACCATAGAGGGTGCGCAGGGGGTGGTCCCTCACCGCGGCCGCTGGCTGGCTCGAATCTGTCCTCGATGGAATATAGAAGGCAAGGAAGAGGGAGGAGGTTCAAGCAATATGGCGTTGGATGACACAGAGGGGAACATTCGCGACGAGGGCTGAGAACGCAGAATTGCGCATATATGATAAACTTAAGCAAGCACATAATATTTAAATTAAGTATGTGGGGTTCCTCGGTAGCGTAATTTTGCTGCCGCCCGGGGCAGGACAGGATCATAGCCAAAAGGATTATCAAGAAGCTTGGCCATATGACGAGCTGCTGCAGCCAGCGAACTCGGTTCGATGTATTGCTGCTCCTGGCGCGCATCTGCCAGAAGCTGCAGGGCAGCCATGCCCCTTGTGGAGCGTTCTGCGCCAATGCCACTCTCAGTGCGAAAATTCTGGGCAGGGCTGCAACAGCAAAGGCCGCTGCAACTGAACCTTCTACATGCGCCGTGTAGCGGCCAGTGCTCCGTTCCACCTGGCACAGTGCGAGGAATCGACGGACAAACTCGTGTGTGCACCTGGCCAGTGGCTGCCAAATCGTCTGGGCCTCTCCAACAATTAAGTCGCAGGAGCCTGGGGGCCCCGTGGCCCCCGCAGCGGCCAAGCGGGAGCACAATATATCCGTTGGCAGCCCCAGCGGCGAAGCTGGAGCAATTTACCTGACAAGTTTCACTAGAAAATCAGGGAGAGTGGGAACTGCTGCTGCCGCCGCTCCAGTCGACGAGTCTGAATCAACCGCGGGCCGAGCTACATGCGTCGACGCCTGCGCGCGGCTCGCTTGAACAAACTTGAGCATTCACCTTGCGCCGAAACGGCTACGGAGCGCTCGTGCGCGCGAGCCGTCTGGCCGGCCTCCGAACGCGACAGGCTCAACGCGAATGGGCGTGGCAATCAAAATCCGATCAGGCGAACAGCCTGAAACAATCGCAAGGTCAATGCTGGCCATCGAGCGCCCAACGCGCGCGGAGGTCACGTCATGGAGCCAAGAATATCCGCCACATCAGCGCCTATTTCATTTTGCGCGGGCGGTCCAGCTTGCAAATTATGGATTACGTTGCCCGGGCCATGAGGCGTCAGGAGGATGCGCCCATGGAACTTGCGAAAAACCTGCATTGACCATGTCCAGCAAAGCTTGGCCCTTGCTCTGCGGCCGCGTGGCCGCATCTGCGTCGTTCAAATGACTGGGCGCATAAAAACTATGCAGCAGCGCGCCCGCCCGGGGAACGCGCAGGCACAGGTCGCCGATCAGATCGTTCCAATCGGCTTGCCGCGACGAGCCTCAGCAAAGTGCCGAGAGCAGTTGTATTATCGACGAAACATATGATTTCCAAATCGCCGAGGCCCTGGCCCAGAATCCAGTGTAGGGCGCACAGAGCTGCCACCAATTCCCAGGTTGCGACTTGCTTTTCCGATGGCAAACCCAGCTCCGAACAACATCAGAAACTACAGATGCAGACCAGAGACGCCGACCAGGAAGGCAAATGGCCCATGCCAAATTCCCGTCCCCAGTCGCGTCCGAGTACACTGTGCACTTGACGCGCCTTGTTGGTTTCGAACACAGCACGCTGCGCCGCGGCGCGCACTCGAGAAAACGGAGCCACCAACGAAGCGCACGAATGACGCGCCCTGTCAACGCAGACGACGTTCCGGACGCCTGCCTGAAGAGCGGCGCGAAATGTACCCGCGCCGCCCGGCCGAACACAGGCCCCCCGGGCTAAACGCCCCGCTGTCGAGGGCGCCCCGTTTCGATGTGCCCGCTGGCGAGGGTTCATTGGCGGAGCGTCAGCGCCAGATGACCGAGTTCAGGCGCGCACGTGCTGCGAGTGAGCTCGATTGGCCAGGGTGCGCAACTTTCCACGCCCACGTCGTGGACTGGGGCGTGAAACTCATTTGAATGAAAACGGCGACGCCCGTGGATATTCTCGGCTACAGTGTGCTGCTCAGCAACAGCAAGGTGGCGGAAGAACAGGGGGGCGTCCGCGCGGCCTACCAATGCGACCTCTTGGCGCGCACCGCCATGGCCAAGGCTTTGGAGTCCAGCGATCCGTCGTGGAACGTCTATTTCACGAAGATCGACCGCGACATCGCCAAGGAAGTCAAGGAAAATATCATGGCCAAGTTTGGCGAGGTCGCGAGGTTCACGCGCGGCGAGGGCGGCAGCGGCAAGGGCAAGCAAGGGAAGGCCGACGGCCCAGGGCACGAGGGCGGCGGCGAGCCAAGTGGCCCCAAGCCGCCCGGAAGCTCCGGCAGGTCGTTGTCGCGGGTGGCGCCCCCGCGCTCTCGCAGCCCTTGGCCGCGGAAGCAGCGGGGCAGCTGGCGCCTGGGAGGCTGGCAGCAGAAGGGCTGGCAGCAGAAAAAAACGTGAGCCATTTCGAATCGCGGCAGCAGCCCTGGCGGCTCCAGCGCGGGGTCCAATGGATTCGATGGGGGAGCCGCAGATTGTCAAGAATGCGCCAGCGCACGCCGCACTTTGATCGGCGAGTCCCGTGCGCAACCGTTTCACTTTGAGTGTCCTGCTGCTTCGGGCTCTGCCGAGGTCCGGGATTGTGTGGATGCCTCCTGCGGGGCCCTGCCATTTCGAGCGTGGGTCCGCTGGGTCACTTAGAGCGGGCGCTGGCTTTGCCTTCGTGCGACGGTTTGCCCGAGGTTCCCGGGCCAGTAGCTGGTTCTCTCACTCGGGCTCTCGCTTTGGAGGCCCCCGCTTTGGCGCGGCTGCGGGCTGACAGTCTTGAGCATTGGCGCGAGCGCAAGCGTGTGCTGGGCCCGCTCTGTGCGCACGGGTTCGAGCCCTGAACCTGCGCGCGTCCAGAGCGTTCTTGGTCCGGAGAAAAATTTGCTCGTGCTGAGCGAAATGCTTAAGGCCATCGACTGGCCAGACGCCCTGCTGGTAGTCGACCTGCAGAATGGCTTCCCCTTTCTAGGGGAAGTACTCGCAGCAACGTGTTGCCTCGCATCCCGTTTATGGAGTGCACGGCAACTGCCAGGGCCTTGCGCTTCGCGCGCGAGAGTTCCGTCCTGCGATGGAAGAGCAATGCCGAGCCCACGACTTCCAACCCCACAGACACGCTCGCCTGCCTGCGACCCCTTCAGAGAGAGATCCACCGTGAGTCTCCAGAGGCCAGACCAACGCCCCAAGAGGAGGGAGGAGAGGAGACGGCATGGCATCCCCACGCCGCAATCCGCCTGCCGCGAGCGGCTCTCGGCCCTCAGCACACAACGATCCGCCGTGCCACTAGAGCACTGCCAGGCAGTAAACAACACTGCTGGAGAGGCCGACGAGGCCCAGAAGCATAGAGGCCACACGGGGCTTTCCCTGGAGATTTTCCTGCCCCCCAAATCGCTGCGCGATGTGGGGGCTATGCAAATGTCGGCCGGTGCTCCCGTGGGAGCCGTGTGACTACGCTGCAGGCCAGCGGCTGTGCAGTGTGGCCTGGGCGCGCGCGGCCTCGTCGGGGCGACGCCCTCCTGCGGGCCGGCGCGCCCTCCTGCGGGCCGCGAGCGCTGGTCGCCTGCGGCGTCGCTTTCGCCGGCGCGGCCGGCTTTCCCGCCCGCCCTCCCTGGGGTGTCTGGTGCGCCTGCCGGGCTGGGTCTCGAGGGCTCCTTGGGGTCTCTCGTGCCCCCCTGCCCGGCTGCGCGCTGTGTGTCGCCCAACGGTCCGTGCGAGCGCGCCGGGCCATCCCAGAGGAGAGCAGCCGCACGATAATCTTCGTCCTGCAAGGGTATCTTCCGAACTGGACGGACGCGCGGATGCCCTGCCCGTCCTGCGGGCGTCTTATCTCCATGCTTGCGGGGGCACTCGACCTGCGGCGGGCGACCCGCCCGGGTAAATTGCGGGTGGCCACCGGCCCTGCGGATGCCCTGCCCGTCCTGCTGGCGTCTCTCCACGCCTTGCGGGGGCACTCGACCTGCGGCGAGCGACCCGCCCTGCGGGCGCCTTGCCTCGCAGGCATCTCCCCGCCTTACGGTGCACTGCTGGAAACCGGGATGGCAACTCGTCATGCGGGCACCTTGCCTGTCCAGCAAACTCACGTCCAGCAAACTTGCAGGCTAGCGACGCGTCGTGCGGGTGCCCTGCGTCTCGCGGGTGTCGCCCCGTCCTGCGGGCGTCGCGCCTCCCCGTCCTGCGGGGGCGCTCCTGACCTGCGAAATGGCGACCCGTCCAGCGGGTGCCTTGCCCGACCTGCGAGCGCCTCTCCCCGACTTGCAGGGCAACTCCTCGGCCTGCGCAACGGCAATCCGCCCTGTGGATGCCTTGCTCGACCTGCGGCGCGCCCCCCCCCCTGCGGGGCTACTCCTCGGCCTGGTTGGCGACTCGTCCTGCGGGTGTCCTGCGCTGGCGGGTCTGCGGGACAGCGACCCGCCTGGCGAGCGCGCCCTCCCTGCGGGTGCCTTGCCTGGCCCGCAGGCGCCTCCCCGCCACGTGCGCCAGAGCGAATCTTCCACAGGGTTGCCGCTGCGGCAGTTGGTGCCCGACATGCGGGCGTCCCTCCCGGCCTGCGGGAACGCATGACAGTAGTTGGTGCCGACCTGCGGGTGCACCTCCCGTCCTGCGGGACTGCGTGCTTGAAGATGGTGCCCGACCTGCGGGTGCGCCTCCCGGTCTGCGGGAACGATGGCAGCAGCTGATGCCCGACCTGCGGGTGCACCTCCCGTCCTGCGGGGCTGCATGCCTCAGGATGGCGCCCGACACGCGGGCGCACCTCCCGACCTGCGGGAATGCGCGACCGCCGTTGGTGCCCGACCTGCGGGAGCGCCTCCCGTCCTGCGGGACTGCGTGGCTGAGGATGGCGCCCGACCTGCGGGTGCGCCTCCCCGCCTGCGGGAACGCGTGACACCAGTTGGTCCTGCGGGGCTGCGCGCGTGAAGATGGCGCCCGAGCTGCGGGTGCACCTCCCGCCTTGTGGGACTGCGCACCTGGGCCGCAGCCGCTGCGAAATGAAAACGCCTGGCCCGAACGCGCCGCCGCGCCCGGGGCAGCCACGCAAGCGAACTGGCACACCTGGACCGCGGCCGCTGCGAAACACGCGCAGAAGTGGCGACGGGGGGCGGCGGCGAAGTGGCGACGAGGAGCGCCGGCAAACAGCCAGAGGAACGGACAGAAGGCAAGCGCGGCGACGCGACAGGAGGCGCACAGCCACACCTGGGGCAGGCACGGGCCGCCCCTGGGCCGCAGCCGCTGCGAAACGAGAACTGGCACACCTGGGCCGCGGCCGCTGCGAAACACGCGCAGAAGTGGCGACGAGGAGCGGCGGCGAAGTGGCGACGAGGAGCGCCGGCAAACAGCCAGAGGAACGGACAGAAGGCAAGCGCGGCGACGCGACAGGTGGCGCACAGCCACACCTGGGGCAGGCACGGGCCGCCCCTGGGCCGCAGCCGCTGCGAAACGAGCGCACCTGGGCCCGAGCGCGCCGCCGCGCCTGGGGCAGCCGCGAAAGCGAACTGGGCACACCTGGGCCGCAGCCGCTGCGAAACGAGCACACCTGGGCCCGAACGCGCCGCCGCGCCCGAGACAGCTATGCCAGCGAACTGGGCGCGCCTAAGCCGCGGCCGCTGCGGAACAAGCGCCGAGGTAGCGACGAGGAGCGGCGGCGAAATGGCGAGGGGCGCCGGCAGGAAGGGACAGTGGCGACGGGAGGCGCGCAGCGTTGCCACACCTGGGGCTGCCACGGAAACGAACTGGGCACACCTGGGCCGCAGCCGCTGCGAAACGAGCACACCTGGGCCCGAGCGCCGCCGCGCCTGGGGCAGCAACGCCAGCGAACTGGGCACGCCTGGGCCGCAGCCGCTGCGCAACAAGCGACGAAGTGGCGACGAGGAGCGGCGGCGAAGTGGCGACGAGGAGCGGCGGCGAAATGGCGGCGCTACAAGCCGCCCTTGCGACGCTGCAGGGCTGCCACAAGCCGCGGGCGCCAGGGCGTTCCGCCCTGCAGAGCAGCCTCCCTCAGGGCTGTTGCGGCGCTGCCACGGGCCACTGGCGCAGGGCGTTCCGCCCTGCAGAGCAGCCTCCCTCGGGGCCGTTGCGGCGCTGCCGCGGGCCACGCGCGCCAGGGCGTTCCACCCTGCAGAGTAGCCTCCCTCGGGGCTGTTGCGGCGCTGTCACCGAAGCTAACCGCGAGAAGGCAATATGGCGACGAGGAGCGGCAGCGAAGTGGCAACGAGGAGCACCAGCAGAGAGCCACGAGCTCGCTGCGAGGAGCCACTGCGCACGCCATCAGCGCCAAGCCAACCAACCGACCAACCGAGGGAGGAAGCGGAAGAGGAGCCACCTGCCGCGAGCAGCCCTGGGCGAGTGAGACCAACGCACGTCGCGGCCAAGCGCATGCCAACCGATGCACAAAAGCCAAGATGGGAAATTTACCGTCGCAGAGCATGAAGCTGCCCGCGTTCCCGCACGCACTGAGGGCGGAACGGATCGTGCAGCTGGCGGGCCATGACCTGGGAGGTCCAGAGCGGCCCAAAGCCAGCGGAACGCGGACAACGCAAAGGGCCCCCCCCCCCCGTGCAGTTGCGCGCGCGAGCAGAGCACAGCGCAGGGTGGAGTGGGTGGGCAATGAGACAGCGCTGCGCACCAGGCACGCGCCCAGACCCACGCCGAGCGGCCACGCGCGGCTGACACGCACGAGAGTGCGCCAATCAACCAACCAACCAGCCAGGGCGAGGGAGGAGGAGGACGCGGCGTGGCATCCCCACGCCGACTTCCACCAGCCGCGCCGCAGCCCAAGGCGCGGAGCACAGGAAGCACCCGACAGAGACCAGCAGGGCGCCAGGGAGGGCCTGCGGAGACCCACGGGAACCCCCCCGAATCCGCAGCCCCGCTTTGGGAGCGCCCACGGGCGTGACAGCAAGAAGGCCAGAAGGCCAAGAGGCAACAAGTGGCAAATGCACAACATCCCCGCTCCTCAAATTTCCCTGCCCCCCAAATTGCTGCGCAATCTAGGGGCGACGGAAATTTACCGTCGCAGAGCATGAAGCTGCCCGTGTTCCCGCACGCACTGAGGGCGGAACGGATCGTGCAGCTGGCGGGCCATGACCTGGGAGGTCCAGAGCGGCCCAGTGCACCCAGGCAGGGACAGGCAGCTGCGCGAAGCGACTGCGAATATTTTTGAGCCCAGTGCAAGCAGGAACTTTTCACTCGCCAGCTTCCGACGAGTCAGAGTGGTCAACCGGAAACTCTGCAGCTGCTATGGCTCCTCTGGCGCGAGCAGAAGCGTAAGCAAAGGCAGTCAATCCGCGCCAGCCTCCCGAGTAAAACAGAGCAGTCGGGCCACCTGCCTGCAGGCGCTCTGTAGCCCAGCCCCGCCGAAAAGCGTGGGTGCCCCAGGACGCGGCGTTGGCAAAGCCGCGCGCGCCGGCGGCAATTTTTAGCATCCCCAAGCTTTCAGCAGAAGTAATGCCCGAGAAAATGTTGGGCACCTGGACGTCGTCACGCAGCCGGACCACAACACAAACACCACAAAGGGCACGACCCTGCAGTTTGCAGATGCAGGTTCGCGTGACCTCCACAGGTTCCGAATAACACTTTCTCTGCATGAAAGTGATGCAAACGTGACGGCGCCCGTCTGCTGCAACGCCGACGCGAACCAGGGCACGCTCGTTCCCGATCTGGAGAACCTCGCCGTAGCGCAAGCAGAAATGCCTGGCGACAACCCAGGAATCCCCCAGCAATGGAAAGCCGAAACTGACGCACCACATGGCGAGAGCTCTTGTCTCTTCAGCCGAAGCCCGCACCCGCAGCCTCCGATGAGCTCGCCCTGCTTTTTCCGCGCCTCGGACAACTCGAGCCGTTCTGCCAGTGGCCCGATTGGGCATCTCAGCCACGACAGCACTGTGCGGAGATGGGACAGGTACCGGCTCAACGACGACGAGCTGCGAAATAAACCAACAAAGCAATCCAGCGCTACCTGCGTGGGAGGCCACGGGTGGCTCCCGCAAGCACGCGCTGCCTGCCTGTAGAGGCGAACCGCGGACGCGTAGCCAGGAGCACTGGTTTTCCAACCGCAGAATTCCAGCCAAACTGCCTGCTCAGTGAGCGCCGTTGGCGCCAAGTTGGCCTGCAAAAGCTCTGTGCGTGGCTTCTTCGTGGGGGGCACGTGCGGCCCGCAATCGTGCTTAGCCAGTGCAAGAATCGCTTTTGCGAGGGGCTCTGGCTCGGAAATCTGCCCAGAAGCGCGCGCCAGGGCACATAACCGAAGCGCTGCCTCAGCTGTCGCTCTGGTCTCTGGCGCTGGAGGCGGTGAACGTGGGCCTGCGCCTCCTTGGCGACCAGGAGGCGAGCTTGATGAAACACCTGCCCCACTAATACTCTGGGGCGCTGCTACTCGGGTTGCAGGGCTGCATACAGCAATCAGCGCACGAACGAACGTCTCGGACACGGTGGCCAAAGGTGCCCAAATAAGCACCGCTTCCTCCACAGTAATGCCACGGAAATCATCGCTGTTCGAAACGCCTGCCTCCTGAAGCTTGCTGCACAGCGACGCCACGTCGACGTCGGCCCTGGAAACAGCAGCGGCTCGCTCCAGCAGCGTGGACAACCCTGCAAATGAACCCTTCGAGCCCGAAGGTGGGTCCGCTGCAGCAATTGACCTCCCAGCAGCGCTGGCCCGGCTCTGCTCAAGAAATTTGAACATATTGGGCCGAGCTGCTACCGAATCGACGTGCGGCGACGATGACGCACAGGCAGCGCGACTACGCATGACCCACATCAAACTGCAAACCAAGCACGAGACGCGGACGGGACGCCCAAAACGAAAAACCACAGAACCACGTTTCCGGGCCGGAGAGGAACGCGCCGCGAACGCGGCACCTGGTTGGGATCCGCCCAAATCGGCACTGAAACGCGGCCAACGCTGAGACCATAACGCGGACCCAGCCGCGCCAAAACCCGGGAACTGCCTTTGAGAAGCAACGCCGCCAGAAACGACTGAAGACGCAGATGGGCACATGCTTTTTCCATGGCGCTCATTTTCCAGATCCACGGCCTCGCTGCGGCCACGGCGCATCACAGGGAGCAACCCATGCGACATGGCGGAAACCTGCGGCGCGCATCGCTTCCAGCGCTGCGGCCTTGCCTTCCGGCCTGGTCGGCGCGTCTGCCACGTTAAGGTGGCTGGGAACGAAAAAACTATCGAGAAGCACGCCAGCGCGGGCGATTCGAAGCCACAGGTCGCCTATCAGATCGTTCCGATCAAACTGCCTGGACGACCCTCGGATCAAAGTGCCGAGGGCCACGGTGTTGTCCACAAAAAGCAACGCCTCGAGCTCGCCCAAATTCTGGCTGAGAAGGAAATTGATCGCGCAAATTGCAGCGAGCAGTTCCCACGTGGCTACCTGATTCCCGCGGTGGTGTACCCAGTTCCGCGCTGGTTCGGGCGCAGTGGCAGCCGACCACAGGCGCGCGCCAGGGAAGCAAAGGGCCCACGCCACATTGCCACTTCCCGTGGCGTCCGAATACACAATGCAGCGGACGCGAGCTGCTGGCCTCGCGCAAAGCACAGTGCGGGACGGAACGCATTCAAGGAAGCGAAGCCACCACTGCAGCGCGCGAGTAACACGACCAGAAAGTTTGGAGCCGCGCTCCGACGCGTGCTTGAAAAGTGGAGCCAGGTGCACTCTGGCCGCACGACCAAACACTGCTGACGACCCCCAGCTGAGTCGGCCGGCCAATTTCTTGGCTTCAGCTGGGCACATCGCGCCATGGCCCAGGATGGCGCGAATTTGCGCACTCCACCGCGCGAGCTTTTCGGGGCCAATCGACATGCGCACCGCGGAGCAGCCCTGAACAATCTCGCAATCTACTCCCAAAATTTGCGCAGAGGTGGCATTCGACACCCGCTTGGAAGCGTCCAGCTCCCACCCGAGCAGGCCTGCGACCACCTCGCGCGCCACGTCGCTGGCGCCTGCTGGCGTGCCCAAGCGCGGCGCCCCCGCCAAAACCGGGTCGGCCCCAAAAAGGTCGTCCACGAAGCGAAGAAACACAACGTGAAACAACCTGGCCAGAACGGCGCGGACAGCCGCGCCAAACCTTTCCCAGTTGTAAACAGAGGCGGCTGCGCCAAAAGGGCACGCCAAAAGCTGAAGCCCTTGGCCACGGGGCTCGGCTGCAGCCCAGGTAACAACAGCAAGCTGCAAGTGTGAGCTCGCTAGTGGGAGCGTTTTGAAAGCATTCACGAAATCCTCTTTGCGAAGCGCGGCTCCGCCAGCGCTTGCAAGGATCGTCTTGCTAAGGACAGCTACGACTTGATCTAGACCGTCGTGCTGGACTGCTTCCCCTATGGAAACAGCTGCATGTATATGCGACGCCGTGAAATCGTCGATGCAGTGGATTTTCCCTGAGGCAGCTTTCCAGCCCTCGTCGACAGGGAGCCTGGCAGTGAGGACGCACGTGTCACGCAGAGGGCGCCACCTAGCGTGACCATCGGCGACCTCCTTTTGGCATTTGTCGTGAAAAACTGCCGACCAACTGCTCCGCAGTGGCAGGCCGCCGCACGCGGCGCAGCGTTTCAGAGTTGAGAGAATGCGCCCGACCCCGCAGCGTAGCTGCTGTCTCGGCACACTCAGAGAAAGGAATGCTCGGGAGCACGCCGCTGCGTGGGATTTGGCCCAGAAGTGGGAAACCGTTCTGTAGGTCCCCAACGAGCCGGGCGTCAGGCCAGCCAATTGTCTCGAGCATTTCTGCCGGCGCAAGTAGATTTTTCTTCGGACCGAGAACGCCCTGGACGTGCGCGGGCAGCCCCGCAAACCTGCGCGCCCAAAGCGGGTCCAGCACGCGCTTGCGCTGGCGCCAGTGCTCGAGGCTCTCAGCGCGGGCCTGGGCCAAACTGTGCCCATTCAGGCAAAGCGAATAGTGAAGAGGTTCCGCGATTGCAGCGGGGACCTCTGGCAGTTCGTCGCACGACGGCAACTGCAAAGCCCAAGCTAGGTGATCCAACGGGGTGAGACCGCGCACCCCCGGACCAGAAAGAAAGCTATGTACAGCCTCACGCACAGCGACAACGCGAGGGCAATCGAAGCATGCAAAATGAAACTCGGATTCGGTCGGCGCCAGCTCGCGCACAGGCGCCTCCCTGTCACAGCCAAAACTCGCGCGAGCACGCGCTTGCGCCAGAGTGTCCTTTTCCACCAAAATGGGGAAGCTCTGGGTCTGAGCTGCTGGAATCTCACCAGCCGCCCCAGCCGTTGCCACTGCGCTGCTTGCCGCTGCCGTTCTGGTTGGCCTGGCTGGCCGGGGGCTCCTGGAACGGTTGAGCTGTGGAGAGACTGGAGCACGGCCTTTGCCAGTGTCGGCCTTGCTGGTCTTGCCGCCGCCCTTGGGGGTGGACTGCTTGCTGCTGCTGGTCTTGCCGCTGTTGCCTTTGGCCTGCGTCTGTGCCGCAGTGCCTTTGGCTGCAGCCTTGCCGGCGCGGCTCATGGCCATCTGAGCCTTGTCGCGGGCGCCGCGGACGATCTCACGATCCAACTTCTGAAAGAAGTGCGAAATATCCACCTCGCCTCTCTCGAGACAACGTGCCATCTCGCGGCGCACAAGCCAGTCATAGAAATAAGCCGTGTGCACGCCGCCGAACTCTTCGGCCACCCGGGTCAGCAAGAACGCGTAACCCAAAACCTCGGACGGAGAGCACACCTTCATGATGCAGATCTTCAACCCCACGTCATCACGTGGCCCAAGAAAATGGCGAACCCGACGTAGTGCACCCGGTCCTCCTGCGTCCGCGCGCGGCGCATCTCGAGCGACGCACGCATGCGATCCCCCCAAGACCCGCCGGGAGCGACCACGTCGATCTCCGGAGTGCGGCTCCACTGGGGCCTGTGGGCCGCCTGGAGGTCGTCACCGTCGGCGCCTCCGACGTAAGCCCGGCCGCGGTCGGCGGCAGCACGGCCGGCGGCTTCCCACTTCGCGGCGAGCTCCTCGGAGGGCAACGCCTCCGAAGGGAAGTCCTGCAGACCGACCTCGCGGATCCGGTCTGTCAAGCTGAAAGACAGACCTTTCTTGGGCTGGGTGCTTGCCTGTTTCGCGAAGTCACGCATGACCTCCGCCAGGGCATCGTTGCTCGAAGCAGGCGCGGCCGTCGCAAGTGCGCCGCACGAGCCCGAGCTGCCGCTCCCAGGGGTGGGCACCTGCGCGACGCACTTGCCCTGAACGCGCAGGGCGTGCACGATCTGTGCTGGCGTGAACTTCAGCGACCTCGACGACTCAGGGAAGGCCTCGCCACTGAAAGGGGAATCCCCTGGCTTGAGGCCCTCAGTAATCATCCCGCGGATGACGACGTCGCTGTAGTCGCTGGGGTGGATGCTGCCGACCAAGTCGGCGAGAACCCCCGCCACGCTGGAGTAGAAACGCATGCCGTGTTTCGCCCGTGGAGCCTCGTCCACCTCCAGAACGAACCGGACCCAGTTCAACCTCTCCGAGCTGGTGGCGCCTGCGAAAGCTGCATCCGGCAGGCCTTCGAGATCGGCAGCGATCTCTGCATCAGTGAAAGACACCTGCGCCATGCCTCTGGAAAGCACAATGGAAGACGGCAGACTGGCGAGCTTGGCCGAATGACAGCAAAGGACTTGATCCGCCGAGGCTACAGACCACACCGGCCGCGCAGACGCACGACGCACGTGCAAGGCAGCGAGCAAATCCAGCCAAAACATGTGCGACGAGAGCCCCACTGCGCAAACGCAGGCCAGGCAGCAGTGGCTGGGCGCCCCAGCGGAACCCAGCATTAGCCAAGTACTTGGCCACTGAAGCCGCCCAGCGTTAGCAAGGGCGCTCCAGAGGAACCCAGCGATAGCAAGGGCTGTTAGCTACTGGAGCCGCCCAGCGTTAGCAGGGGCGCTCCAGAGGAACCCAGCGTTAGCAAGGGTTGTTGGCTACTGGAGCCGCCCAGCGTTAGCAAGGGCGCCCCAGAGGAACCCAGCGTTAGCAAGGGTATGGGGCTACTGGGGCCGCCCAGCGTTAGCAAGGGCGCACCAGAGGAACCCAGCGTTAGCAAGGGTTGTTGGCTACTGGAGCCGCCCAGCGTTAGCAAGGGCGCCCCAGAGGAACCAAGCGTTAGCAGGGGTTGTGGGCTACTGGAGCCGCCCAGCGTTGGCAAGGGCGCCCCGGAGGAACCCAGCGTTTGCAAGGGTTGTTGGCTACTGGAGCCGCCCAGCGTTAGCAAGGGCGCCCCAGAGGAACCCAGCGTTAGCCAGGGTTTTTGGGCTACTGGAGCCGCCCAGCGTTAGCAAGGGCGCCCCAGAGGAACCCAGCGTTAGCAAGGGTTGCTGGCTACTGGAGCCGCCCAGCGTTAGCAAGGGCGCCCCAGAGGAACCCAGCGTTGGCAAGGGTTTTGGGCTACTGGAGCCGCCCAGCGTTAGCAAGGGCGCCCCAGAGGAACCTAGCGTTAGCAAGGGTTGTCGGCTACTGGAGCCGCCCAGCGTTAGCAAGGGCGCCCCAGAGGAACCCAGCGTTAGCAAGGGTTGTGGGCTACTGGGGCCGCCCAGCGTTGGCAAGGGCGCCCCAGAGGAACCCAGCGTTAGCAAGGGTTGTTGGCTACTGGAGCCGCCCAGCGTTAGCAAGGGCGCCCCAGAGGAACCCAGCGTTAGCCAGGGTTTTTGGGCTACTGGAGCCGCCCAGCGTTAGCAAGGGCGCCCCAGAGGAACCCAGCGTTAGCAAGGGTTGCTGGCTACTGGAGCCGCCCAGCGTTAGCAAGGGCGCCCCAGAGGAACCCAGCGTTAGCAAGGGTTTTGGGCTACTGGAGCCGCCCAGCGTTAGCAAGGGCGCCCCAGAGGAACCTAGCGTTAGCAAGGGTTGTCGGCTACTGGGCCCGAAACTGCTGCCACGCCAGGGGCAGCGGCGATGCAACCCCCCCGAATCCGCAGCCCCGCTTTGGGGGCGCTCACGGGCGTGACAGCAAGAAGGCCAGAAGGCAAAGAGGCAACAAGTGGCAAATGCACAACATCCCCGCTCCTCAAATTTCCCTGCCCCCCAATTTGCTGCGCAATCTAGGGGCGACCAAAAAGGCAGAGAGGCGCACTCATGTGCGCACTTCCTGCCCCCCAAATCGCTACGGTAGCCAGGCCCACTGATGAGTGGCCGGCGTCCTTGCGCCAGCATAGGGCGTGTGAACGGCGCTGCCTGGCTGGCAGGGGCCCTCTGGGAATCCGCCCCTTGGGCTCCAGGGCAGGACGCGGGCGCGGGCCATAGGGTGGCATGAGGGCGGTAGAAAGCTGGCAGACAGCCGCCAGGCTGTTGCTGGGGAGCGCGCCGGCGCAGCGCCACGGAGCCGCCCCAGGAGGCGCGCAGGCGCGACTCCTGCTGGAAAGCTTCCGGGGCGCCGCTCCTGTCCGGGAGCGCACAGGCGCAGCTCCCTCCGGGGAGCTTGGGGGTGCTGCTCTTGGCAGGGGGCACAGGAAGGAGCTCTGGGGGGCAGCGCTCCTGTCGAGGAGCACACAGGCGCAGCTCCTTTCAGGGAGCATTGGGCGCCGCCCCTTCGGCGAACCTCTGTTCTGGGGGGCCGCTCCTGTCAGGGAGCTTTGAAGCGCCGCTCCTGTCAGGGAGCACGCAGGCGCCGCTCCCGTCAAGGAGTTTTCGGCCGCTGCTCCTGTCAGGGAACACGCGAAAGGGAGCTTTAGGGCGCCGCTCCTGTCGGGGAGCACGCAGGCGCAGCTCCTTTCAGGGAGCGCTAGGCACCGCTAGCTCCCATCAGGGAGCACGCAGGCGCAGCTGCTTTCAGGGGGCTTCGGAGGCGCGGCTCCTATCAGGGAGCCTGTCTTGTTTGTGCAGCCCCTGTCAGCGAATTTTTGTTGCCGCTTCTCCTATCAGGGAGCATTTTCGATCTGGCTTCAAGGAGCCAGCGCGCGGGAGCAGCAACAGAAGAACTGCGAGACACGAGCGGCCCAGCAGACGAGACCCGAGCAGCGCGGGCGAACCGCCATGCGAGACCGCACCAGAGTACACACGAACAGAGCAAGGTGAGCACACTTCCGCCGCTTCGCGCAGAAAACCGCCGGCCGCCGACGCCGCAGCCCGCTGCGCAGGCATTGAGCGCGCAGGAATTGAGGAGTGGAGGCGAACACACGTGGGGCTGCTCCTCATGGTTTTCCTGCAGCATAAACGAGTTTGTGAATCATGAAAACCATTGCGGTGGCCAGGCCCGCTGTAGAGTGGCCGGCGTCCTGGCGCCAGCATAGTGCGTGTGAGCGGCGCTGCCTGGCTGGCAGGGGCCTTCTGGGAACCCGCCCATTTGGCTCCCAATGCATCAGAAGGCGACGGACTGCGCGGCAGCGCCTGACCGGGGTACATCGTGAGGGCCGCTTCCTGTTCCTATTTGTTTTACAACCCCACGCACGCGATGCCACAGTCAGGCTTGCTCGCCGTCGCTTGAGTCGGAGTGGTCAACTAGCCATTCGGCCGCCGACAAAGCACCGCGACTTTGGGCGCTGACGTAACCGAAAGCCGCCACGCCCTTCCAACCACCACTGAAAAACAAAGCTGCGGGCCCTCCTTGTTGGAGCGCCTCGTCCCAGGCCGCAGCACTCCGCAACTGCAAAGCGGCTGCTGCAACTTTGAGAACAGCAAGAGCGTCGGCATACTGCGCGCTCGCGAAGGGGACCGACACTGCTGCTCCTACAGAGAATAATTCGCAGACACCACACAAGGAGCGCCCTTGCAGCTGACAAATACAACGTCTGGTTGTCACACACGGTTCGTTGTGACATTTGCGCTGCGCGAAACGAATGGCACAGGTTTTGCGTTCATCGCCGCTGAAGGAATGTCGCAACATTTGACCCGAGGAGCAGCAACTCAGAGTAACGCAAACAAAATTGGCGAGCGATCACCCACGACGCCGCCAACAGCGGATATCCAGCTTCAGCGCGCCACTTGCGGATGAGTTTGGTTTCTTCAACCGTCGCCTGGATCTTCATTCTCCTGAATGCGTCTCGGGTAGTTTTCTCCGCACCTCTGGCCAGCCTTTCTGTGTCGTCGAGAAAACCGAGAGGGGCCTACAATCGGTAGAGCACACTGCGAACATGAGAAACATATTTCTGTAGACTGTTCCCATTACGGAATAATCCCGCAAAGGCATTGAGAACATATTCGGACGGTGGCCAGCTGGGCGCCGAAATGGCCCTGGCAGCTTCGCCCCACAAGCGGACAGCGGAAGCGTATTGTGGAACACTTTTTCGCCAGGCAGCGAACTCGACCCACAGAGTGTGGAGATGGGGATGATCTCCGCCAGGAACATCGCGACGTGCACGTTTGACTTCTTCACGGGGCCTGCCAATTGGTTCCGCCCTGGATAGCCATTGCAGCGGGCGGCGGCCGCCACTGCGGCTGCAGCACAGCAGGTTCGGGGACAACGCGAGCACGGCGCGATTCACCAAGCAAGATCAAGCCAGCATGACCTTGCTCGTCGTTGGCTGCCTCACGTGGATCGCTTTGGCTCGCAACTCGGGTTTGTGCCTCTGCCCCAGCCCCTGAAGAGGGCGAGGTAGCCTCGGTGCGCGTTGCCTGTCGGCGCGCCGCGGCCGCTAACTCCCGGTCGGCCTGGCGCTGACACTGCGCCCAAAAGGGTTTGACGAGCGCAACGTTCTGTCCAGAGAACGCAGGGGCGAGATCTGCCAATTCATTTGCTTCCAAGCCGCCAAAATCAGACAAATGGTGGAAGCCGCCGTTCACGAGAGTTTCGCAAAGACCAGAGATTTAGACCATATTCATGCCAGCCACGCCCTGCAGCGCGCGAAAAAAACGAGTTCACATCGCTCGCCTGCCGGGGCGGGGCAACTTCAGCACGCAGACGTTTGCTTCGGCTCTCGTTTACAAAACTAAGCATTGAGCCGACACTTCAGAAAAGGCAAGACTGGCGCATGGCATCCCTCCTCCAATCAGAACCTGTGCACATGTTATTGTTTTACTTTTGCTTCAGCCGCCCCAGGGTGCATCCGGCGGAAACAGCCACTCAACGCGTTGAAAATTTTGCGCCTGCAGCTCGGCAATTTGCTCTGCCTTCTCAGACGGCCGCGTGGGGGCATCTGCGAGATTCAAATGCGAAGGCACACGCCAAAGATGCAGGAAATGTGCCTTGTCGGCGACGAGAAGCCACATATTGCCAATCAGACAATTCCAATCGGACTTCCGTGAACAACCTCGCACAAGCGCACCCAGTGCGCTTTTGTTATCGACGAAGCAGATGATCTCGAGATCTGCTTGGCCAATGCTTAAAATCCATTTCAATGCGCAGATCGCTGCCATCAGCTCCCAGGTGCCGATCTGGTTCTTTCGCCAGTGTGCCCATTGGCGGGCGCTGTCGGGCACACTGGTGGCGGCCCAGACTTTGGCGAAAGGAGCGTGCAGCACCCGCGCCATCATGCCAGTGCTGGTTGCGTCGCTGCGCAAAATGCACCGCTGGCGCTCGCGGAGTTGCAGCGGTGCACGCCGCGAGGGTGGCGATTGCAAAAACTTATGCCACCATATGAGCGTGAGCCTCGTCCTTGCAGTGAGACGGCTGGTGCGGCCTGCGCCATGAAAGAACAAAGCTGCCGGCGGAGCACGCGCCCCCTTGCCGCAAACTGAGCTGGCACCCCAACTCAGACGCAAGGCCAGCTTCTGCACTTCTGCCGGAGGCAACGCGCCCGCTTTGAGGGCCCTGACGATTTGGGAGCTCCACAACTCGAGCTTCTCCGGACCCACGTCAAAAACTATCTCTTGCCGGGCGTCATCAGAACGAACGCCGACGCCGAGAATGGTGGCCGATGACTGTTCTGTGACAGCCTTGGCGGCATCCAAATCCCAGCCGAGAAGATCTGAAATTACGTGCATGGTCAGCTTGGCAGTGCCAGCAGGGCCCGTCAGAGGGTCTCCGCCAACATCTATTTGCTCTTCCATCGCGTCGCCCGAAAACAGATCGTCGACGAAGCGCAGGAAAACCTGCGCAAGCACACCCTGAGTTGCCAAACCGAACCGCTCCCAGGCGGACACGATGGCCAGGAGCTGGAGACACTGGTCTTTAGCCAACGCCTCCGGCCACACGACAACTGCCAATGGAAGGTGAGAGCTGCATATTGGTTGTGTTTTGAAGGCTTGCACAAAATCATCTTTGCGCCAACGGGTGCGCATTGTTCTTGATTTCGTGATCTTCAACACCAGCGCTACAAGTGAGTCTAGCGTGTCGGGAAGCGTCTTCTCGGATACTTGCGTGCCTTCATTGATACGCGACGCAGAAAAATCATCGAGCCTGCGGTCTTCCAACCTTGCACGATTGGGAATCTCGGCGTTAAACACATAAGTTTCTATGTTCAGCGGACGCGTTCTAGCCTTGCCGTCCGCGACCTCCCGGCCGCATGCAGAAGCAAAAACTTCGCAGACAGATCTGTCCATCCCGAGTGGCAAAGACGATCGCCGCAAAATGTGTCTGTTCTGAACGCTCGCAGTGGCAAATAAAGCAGCTTTGGTTACCTCCGGCGCTGCGTTCCCTGTCGGAACGCGCATCCCACTCGCTGGGGGCAAGCCGACAAGAGGAAAACCGTGCATTAAATTGCTAATCAGCGTGGCGTCTGGCCAGCTGATGGACTCAAGCATCTCGCTAAGGAGAAAAAGATTTTTCTCGGGCCCTAAGACACCTTGGCAGTGCGCTGGCAGCTGCGTGAACGCGCGTTGCCAGCAGGGTTCCGTCACTCGCTTCCTCTCCGACCAGCAAGCAAGCGCTGATTTTCGAGCCGAGTGCAATTCCGCAGGGGTCAATCTTGTCACGCGGTCGCAGCCTTTCCCCAAAAAGTGCGGCAAAAGAAGAACTTCTGCGCAAACAGGCAAGGCCGACGCCCACTCCAAGTGATCCCACGGATCTAGGCGATGCAAATCATCGCGAGCGAGAAAGATGTACACGCGCGCTGACATGTGACAACCCAGCTTTAGAATGCGTAAAATCAACGCTGGGACGAGCCGAAGAGCGCTCCGTGGGCTCATCGTCCCCTGACTCGCTCTCCGACTGCTGGCCGTCGGCACTATCAGCGAGCGGCGTGACCGCTCACTTGCTCCAGGACTGCTTGTCCCACTGGCCGGGCGGCTGCCATCCGGCGCGCGGGCTGCGCGACCGACGCTGCTAGCCGCCACCAGCGCTGCCCTTGTGCCGCGCGGGCGGCGAACGCACGCGCCGGTTGTCGCCCTTAGCGCTCTTGCCGCCCTTGCCGCCGGAGGATGCGCTGCTGGAGGCATGACTGCTCCCGTCGCCGTAGCTCTTGCAGGCACCCTTAGGCTGGCCCTTGGACTGGCCCTTGGGCGCGCCAGATGCACGAGCGAGCTCCGCGAAGCGCTTATCCACCTTGTCTTTGGCCGTGCGCAGGAGATCAACAGCGATCCTTGTATGGTACCTGCTCGAATCGGTCTCGTCCCTCTTGAGCGCTTTGGCCGTGGCCCTCCGCTGGAGGACGTCGTATTGAAAGGCCGTCCTGACCCCGCCGTTCTCCTCAGCGATGCGGATCATAATATGCACGTAGGAGAAAAATCCGCCATGCTGCGCGCCTTCGTGAGGATTACCTTGAAACCCCACTCGTGGAGATGCCCCATGAAGGTCGCGAAGCTCACCGATCCAAGCTCTTCCGCGCTTGGCGGCCGCACTCTGTCTCACGCGATCCTCGTAAGAGCCGTCGCCCACGACCGCGTCGACGAGAGGGGTGCGACTCCATGCTGGGCGGTGATGATCGCGGAGATCTCCTTCTGCAGAGCCGATCCAAGCCCGGCCCTTGTCGTTGGCGATCTTGGCTCCGGCCTCGAACTTCGCCGAGATTTCCTCGGACAGGAGGTGTCTTTATCGAAATTCTGCAAGCCCGCTTCAACGATCCTGTCTTGGAGCTTGAAGCTGGGTCCCTTCGGCTTGCCCTTCTGGAGCGCCTGGGTGTGCAGTTCTGCGAGCTCTTTCACAGCTTCGGCCATTCCTGCCACGTCGCTCGACCCAGCGCCGGCTTCTGGAGCCGAGCGGGCGGGTGGTGCAGCTTGGGCGCACTTGGTCTGCACCTTGAGTGCGAAGACGACCTGTGCCGGCGAAACCTTCCATGCCTTCCATGCTGGATCCTGCTCTGCGGCGTAAGGCAAATCGTTCACGACAATCGCTGCCTTAATCATCTCGCGCATGTGTGGATCCTCGAAATCCGAGAGCGAGGTGCTGCCGATCGTTCCCGCCAAGAGGCGAGCCACCGACACGTAGTAGAACAGGTCGTGTTTCTCCGCCGCGTTGGGCTCGACATTCAGCACGAAGTCGACCCAGTCGCGGATCTGGTCAGCGCTGGCTTTGTTGAAGGCCCCGCTCGGCCCAGTGGCAATCATGGCAGAGACATCGCCGGAAGAGAAAGCCATGGTGGGCATTGCAACGTACAATTGTAGAGCACGTTGCAGCGCGAAGAAGGATTTCAATCCCAGCAGGAGTGGTTCACTTGAGCATAATAGGCGACAGATAGCATCATGACCAAACTCTCCAGCAATGGCCAGTCCCTCCGACTGAATATCTTCATGTGAAAGCACTTACCAGAAATGGCTGCGCGCCGGCGGCGCACGACGCGTGACCGGCGCTGGGGGCGAGTTGCTGTGCAGGCATTGGGCGCGCAGGAATTGAGGAGTGGAGGCGAACGCGCGTGGGGCTGCTCCTCATGGTTTTCCTGCAGCGTAAACGAGTTTATGAATCATGTAAAACAGAGCAGTCGGGCCACCTGCCTGCAGGCACTCTGTAGCCCAGCCCCGCCGAAAGGCGTGGGTGCCCCAGGGCGCTGCGTTGGCAAAGCCGCACGCGCCGGCGGCAATTTTTAGCATCCCCAAGCTTTCAGCATTAGTAATGCCTAGACGTCGCGACGCAGCCTGACCACAACGCAAACGCCACAAAGGGCACGACCCTGCAGTTTGCAGATACAGGTTCGCGTGACCTCCACAGGTTCCGAAAAACACTTTCTCTGCATGTGAGTGATGCAAACGTGGCAGCGCCCGTCTGCTGCAACGCCGACACGAACCGGGGCACGCTCGTTCCCGATCTGGAGAACCTCGCCGCAGCGCAAGCAGAAATGCCTGGCGACAACCCAGGGATCCCCCAGCAATGGAAAGCCGAAGCTGACGCACCACATGGCGAGGGCTCTTGTTTCTTCAGCCGAAGCCCGCACCCGCAGCCTCCGTTGAGCTCGCCCTGCTTTTCCGGCGCCTCGGACAACTCGAGCCGTGTCTGCCAGTGGCCCGATTGGGCATCTCAGCCACGACAGCACTGTGCGGAGATGGGACAAGTACCGGCTCAACGACGACGAGCTGCGAAATAAACCAACAAAGCAATCCAGCGCTACCTGCGTGGGGGGCCACGGGTGGCTCCCGCAAGCACGCGCTGCCTGCCCGTAGACGCGAACCGCGGACGCGTAGCCAGGAGCGCTGGTTTTCCAACCGCAGAATTCCAGCGAAAAAATGGCTGCTCAGTGAGCGCTGTTGGCGCCAAGTTGGCCTGCAAATGCTCTGTGCGTGGCTTCTTCGTGAGGGGCACGCGCGGCCCACAATCATGCTTCGCCAGTGCAAGAATCGCTTTGGCGAGGGGCTCCGGCTCGGGAATCTGCACGCGCCACAGCACATACCCGAAGCGCTGCCTCAGCTGTCGCTCTGGTCTCCGGCGCTGCAGGCGGTAAACGTGGGCCTGCGGCGCCCTGGCGACCAGGAGGCGAGCTTGATGAAACGCCTGCCCCACTAGAACTCTGGGGCGCTGCCACTCGGGTTGCAGGGCTGCATGCAGCAATCAGCGCACGAACGAACGTCTCGGGAACGGTGGCCAAAGGTGCCCAAATCAGTGCCGCTTCCTCCACAGTAATGCCACGGAAATCGTCACTGTTCGAAACGCCTGCCTCCTGAAGCTTGCTGCACAGCGATGCCACGTCCACGTCGGCCCTGGAAACAGCAGCCGCTCGCTCCAGCAGCGTGGACACCCCTGCAAATGGAGCCTCCGAACGTGAGCTCGAAGGAGGGTCCGCTGCAGCAATTGACCTCCCAGCAGCGGTGGCCCGGCTCTGCTCAAGAAATTTAAGCATATTGGGCCAAGCTACTACAGAATCGACGTGCGGCGACGATGGCGCACAGGCAGCGCGACTGCGCATGACCCGCATCGAACTGCAAACCAAGCACGAGACGCGGACCGGACGCCCAAAACGGAAAAACCACAGAACCACGCGCCCGGGTCCGAGAGGAACGCGCTGCAAACATGGCACCCGGGTGGGATCCGCCCAAATCGGCACTGAAATGCGGCCAACGCTGAGACCATAACGCGGACCCAGCCGTGCCAAAACCCGCGAACTGCCTCTGAGAAGCACTGCCGCAATCAAGAACAGAGGACGCCGCCAGAAGAGACGACTGAAGACGCAGATGCAGCGCATGCTTTTTCCATGGCGCTCAGTTTCCTGATCCGAGGCCTCACTGCGGCCACGGCGCATCGCAGGGAGCAGCCCATGCGACGTGGCGGAAACCTGCGGCGCGCATCGCTTCCAGCGCTGCGGCCTTGCCTTCCGGCCTGGCGCGTCTGCCGCGTTAAGGTGGCCGGGCACGAAAAAACTCTGCGAAGTACGCCAGCGCGGGCGATTCGAAGCCGCAGGTCGCCCATCAGATCGTTCCAATCAGACTGTCTGGACGATCCTCGGATGCCGAGGCCCACGGTGTTGTCCACAAAAAGCAACGCCTCGAGCTCGCCCAAATTCTGGCTGATAAGGAAATTGATCGCGCAAATTGCAGCGAGCAGTCCCCACGTGGCTACTGATTCCTGCGGTGGTGTACCCAGTTCCACGCTGGTTCGGGCGCAGTGGCAGCCGACCACAGACGCGCACCAGGGAAGCAAATGCCCACGCCACATTGCCACTTCCCGTGGCGTCCGAGTACACAATACAGCGAACGCGAGCTGCTGGCCTCGCGCACAGCACAGTGAGGGACGGAACGCATTCAAGGAAGCGAAGCCACCACTGCAACGCGCGAGCAACGCGAACAGAAAGTTTGGAGCCGCGCTCCGACGCGTGCTTGACAAGTGGAGCCAGGTGCACTCTGGCCGCGCGACCAAATACTGCTGACGACCCCCAGCTGAGTCGGCCGGCCAATTTCTTGGCTTCAGCTGGGGACATCGCGCCATGGGGCGAATTTGCGCACTTCACCGCGCGAGCTTTTCGGAGCCAATCGACATGCGCACCGCGGAGCAGCCCTGAACAATCTCGCAATCCACTCCCAAAATTTGCGCAGACGTGGCGTTCGACACCCGCAGGCCCGCGAGCAGGCCCGCGACCACCTCGCACGCCACGACGCTGGCGCCCGCTGGCGCGCCCAAGCGCGGCGCCCCCGCCAAAACCGGGTCGGCCCGAAAAAAGTCGTCCACGAAGTGAAGAAACACAACGTGGAACAACCTGGCCAGAATGGCGCGGACAGCCGCGCCAAACCTTTCCCAGTTGTAGACAGGGGCGGCTGCGCCAAAAGGGCACGCCAAAAGCTGAAGCCCTTGGCCACGGGACTCGGCTGCAGCCCAGGTAACAATAGCAAACTGCAAGTGTGAGCTCGCTAGTGGGAGCGTTTTAAAAGCATTCACGAAATCCTCCTTGCGAAGCGCGGCTCCGCCAGCGCCTGCGAGGATCGTCTTGCTAAGGACAGCTACGAATTTATCTAGACCGTCGTGCTGGACTGCTTCCCCTACGGAAACAGCAGCATTTACATGCGACGCCGTGAAGTCGTCGATGCAGCGGATTTTCCTTGAGGCAGCTTTCCAGCCCCGTCGACAGGGAACCTGGCAGTGAGGACGCACGTGTCACGCAGGCGCAAACTTTTCAACGTGTTGAGTGGCTGCTTCCGCCGGGTGCACCCTGGAGCGGCTGAAGCACAAGTAAAACAATCACATGTGCACAGGCTCTGATCGGAGGAGGGATGCCATGCGCCAGTCTTGCCTTTTCCGTAATATCGGCTCAATGCTTAGTTTAGTAAGCGAGAGCCGAAGCAAACGTCTGCGTGCTGAAGGTGCCCCGCCCCGGAAGGCGAGCGATGTGAACTCGGTTTTCGCTCGCGTGCTGCAGGGCGTGGCTGGCCTGAATCTGGTTGATATCTCTGGTCTTTGCGAAGCTCTGGAGAACGGCGGCTTCCAGCATTTGTCTGATTTGGCGGCTTGGAAGCAAATGAATTGGTAGATCTCGCCCCTGTGTTTTCTGGACAGAACGTTGCGCTCGTCAAAGCCTTCTTGGCGCAGTGTCAGCGCCGGGCCGACCGGGGGTTAGCGGCCGCGGCGTGCCGACAGGCAACGCGCACCGAGGCTACCTTGTCCTTTTCAGGGGCTGGGACAGAGACACAAACCCGAGTTGCGAGCCACAGCGATCCACGTGAAGCAGCCAACGACGAGCAAGGTCGTGCTTGCTTGATCTTGCTTGGTGAATCGCGCCGTGCTCGCGTTGTTCCCGAACCTGCTGTGCTAGCAGCCGCAGTGGCGGCCGTCGCCCGCTGCAATTGCTATCCAGGTGCGGAACCAATTGTCAGGCCCCGTGAAGAAGTCAAACGTGCACGTCGCGATGTTTCTGGCGGAGATCATCTCCATCTCCACACTCTGTGGGTCGAGTTCGCTGCCTGGCGAAAAAGTGCTCCACAATACGCTTCCGCCGTCCGCTTGTGGGGCGAAGCTGCCAGGGCCATTTCGGCGCCCAGCTGGCCACCGTCCGAATCTGTTCTCAATGCCTTTGTGGGGTTATTCCGCAATGGGAACAGTCTGCAGAAATATGTTTCTCATGTTCGCAGTGTGCTCTACCTATTGCAGGCCCCTCTCGGTGTTCTCGACGACGCAGAAAGGCTGGCCAGAGGTGCCGAGAAAATCAACCGACACGTATTCAGGAGAGTCGCAAGTGGTGCGCTGAAGCTGGATATCCGCTGTTGGCGGCGTCGTGGGTGATCGCTGGCCAATTCTGTTTGCGTTACTCTGAGTTGCTGCTCCTCGGGTCAAATGTTGTGACATTCCGCTTCAGCGGCGATGAACGCAAAACCTGCGTCATTCGTTTCGCGCAGCGCAAATGTTACAACGAACCGTGTGAGACAACCAGACGTTGTATTTGTCAGCTGCAAGGGCGCTCCTCGCGTGGTGTCTGCGCATTATTCTGTGTAGGAGAAGCAGTGCCGGTCCCCTTCGCGAACGTGCAATATGCCGACGCTCTTGCTGTTCTCAAACTTGCAGCAGCCGCCTTGCAGTTGCGGAGTGCTGCGGCCTGGGGCGCGCGCGCTGTCAGGCGAGGCTTTGCAGACGAGGCGCTCCAACAAGGAGGGCCTGCAGCTTTGTTTTTCAATGGTGGTTGGAAGGGCGTGGCGGCTTTCGGTTTCGTCAGCGCCCAAAGTCGTGGTGCTTTGTCGGCGGCCGAATGGCTAGTTGACCACTCCGACTCAAGTGGCGGCGAGCAGGCCTGACTGTGGCATCGTGTGCGTGGGGTTGTAAAACAAATTACTCCGACGGTGGGGCCCCGCATGAGAATCTGTTTAGCTTGCCCTTTGCCCTTTCCTCTTCCTCCTGGGGCCCCCGCCTGAGACTTCCTCGCAATTCACTCACGGACGAAGCTCCCGCTCGAGACTTCCTCCATATTCATATCTCAAGAGCCCAAAAGTGACGACAATTGCACGTTGACCCGCTCGGATTCAAACATGAAATCCGGGCCCCATAGGGAGGGGGCTCCCGCCTGAGACTTCCTCACAATTCACTCGCAGACGAGGCTTCCGCTCGAGACTTCCTCCATATTCAAATCTCAAGAGCCCAAAAGTGACAACAGTTGCACGTTGCGGATGACCCGCTCGGATTCGAATATGAAGTGCGGGCCCCATAGGGAGGGGGCTCCCGCCTGAGACTTCCTCACTATTCACTCACAGACGAGGCTCCGGCCTGATACTCCCTCCATATTCAAGCCTCAAGAGCCCAAAAGTGACGACAGTTACACGTTGCGGATGACACGCTCGGATTCAAACATGAAGTGCGGGCCCCATAGGGAGGGGGCCCCCGCCTGAGACTTCCTCGCAGTTCACTCACAGACGGAGCTCCCGCTCGAGACTTCCTCCATAGTCATATCTCAAGAGCCCCAGAAGTGACGACATTTGTACGTTGTGGATGACCCGCTCGGTTTTAAACATGAAGTGCGGGCCCCATAGGGAGGGGGCCCCCGCCTGAGACTTCCTCGCAATTCACTCACAGACCAAGCTCCCGCTCGAGACTTCCTCCATATTCATATAGCAAGAGCCCAAAAGTGACGACAGTTGCACGTTGCGGATGACCCGCTCGGATTCAAAAATGAAATACGGGCCCCATAGGGAGGGGGCTCCCGCCTGAGACTTCCTCACAATTCACTCACAGACGAGGCTCCCGCTCGAAACTTCTTCCACATTCAAATCTCAAGAACTCAAAAGTGACGACAGTTGCACGTTGCGGATGACCCGCTCGGATTCAAACATGAAGTGCGGGCCCCATAGGGAGGGGGCCCCCGCCGGAGACTTCATCGCAATGCACTCGCAGACGAGGCTCCCGCTCGAGACTTCCACCATATTCATGTCTCAAGAGCCCAAAAATTACGACAGTTGCACGTTTCGGATGACCCGCTCGGGTTCAAGCATGAAGTGCGGGCCCCATAGGGAGGGGGCTCCCGCCTGAGACTTCCTCGCAATTCACTCACAGACGAGGCTCCCGCTCGAGACTTCCTCCATATTCAAATGTCAAGAGCCCCAAAGTGAAGACAATTGCACGTTGCGGATGACCCGCTCGGATTCAAACATGAAGTGCGGGCCCTATAGGGAGGGGGCTCCCGCCTGAGAAATTCCTCGCAATTCACTCACAGACGAGGCTCCCGCTCGAAACTTCCTCCATATTCAGGTCTCAAGAGCCCAAAAGTGAACGAAGCTCCAGCCTAATACTTCCTCCATATTCAAGCCTCAAGAGCCCAAAAGTGACGACAGCTACACGTTTCGGATGACCCGCTCGGATTACCAACATGATCTGCGGGCCCCATAAGGAGGGGGCTCCCGCCTGAGGCGTCCTCGCAATTCACTCATACTGGAAGTGCGGGCCCCATAGGGAGGAGGCCCCCGCCTGAGACTTCCTCGTCATTCACTCACAGACGAGGCTCCCGCTCGAGACTTCCTCCATATTCATATCTCAAGAGCCCAAAAATGACGACGGTTGCACTTTGCGGATGACCCGCTCGGATTCAAACATGAAGTGCGGGCCCTATAGGGAGGGGGCTCCCGCCTGAGACTTCCTCGCAATTCACTCACAGACGAGGCTCCCGCTCGAGCCTTCCTCCATATTCATATCTCAAGAGCCCAAAAGTGACGACGGTTGCACTTTGCGGATGACCCGCTCGGATACAAACATGAAATGCGGGCCCCATAGGGAGGGGGCTCCCGCCTGAGACTTCCTCACAATTTACTCACTCACAGACGGGGCTCCCGCCTGATGCTTCCTCCATATTCAGGCCTCAAGATCCCAAACGTGACGACAGTTACACGTTGCGGATGACCCGCTCGGATTCAAACATGAAGTGCTGGCCCCATAAGGGGGGGGGGGGGGGGGGGGCTCCCGCCTGAGACTTCCTCGCAGTTCACTCACAAACGAGGCTCCCGCTCGAGACTTTCTCCATATTCATATCTCAAAAGCCCAAAAGTGACGACAGCTGCACGTTGCGGATGACCCGCTCGGATTCAAACATGAAATGCATGCCCCATAGGGAGGGGGCTCCCGCCTGAGACTTCCTCACAATTCACTCACAGACGAGGCCCCCGCTCGAAACTTCTTCCATATTCAAATCTCAAGAGCCACGACTGTTGCACGTTGCGGATGACCCGCTCGGATTCAAACATGAAGTGCGTGCCCCATAGGGAGGGGGCTCCCGCCTGAGAAATTCCCCGCAATTCACTCACAGACGAGGCTCCCGCTCGAGACTTCCTCCATATTCAGGTCTCAAGAGCCCAAAAGTGAACGAAGCTCCAGCCTAATACTTCCTCCATATTCAGGCCTCAAGAGCCCAAAAGTGACGACAGCTACACGTTTCGGATGACCCGCTCGGATTACCAACATGATCTGTGGGCCCCATAAGGAGGGGGCTCCCGCCTGAGACGTCCTCGCAATTCACTCATACTGGAAGTGCGGGCCCCATAGGGAGGAGGCCCCCGCCTGAGACTTCCTCGTCATTCACTCACAGACGAGGCTCCCGCTCGAGGCGTCCTCCATATTCACGTCTCAAGTGCCCACAAGTGAACGAGGCTCCCGCCTGATACCCATACTCAGGCCTCAAGAGCCCAAACGTGACGACGGTTACACGTTTCGGATGACCCGCTCGGATTACCAACATGATCTGCGGGCCCCATAGGGAGGGGGCTCCCGCCAGTGACTTCCTCGCAATTCACTCATATTCAAGCCTCAAGAGCCCAAAAAGGACGACAATTACACGTTTCGGATGACCCGCTCGGATTCGAACATGAAGTGCGGACCCCAGTAGGGAGGTGGCTCCCGCCTGAGACTTCCTCGCAAGTCACTCACAGACGAAGCTCCCGCTCGAGACTTCCTCCATATTCAAGTCTCAAGAGCCCAGAAGTGACGACAATTGCACGTTGCGGGTGACCCGCTCGGTCCGATGCCGATGATGGTGAGTGATCGTTGGATGGTGATGGTGATGCTAATGGTGATGATGATGATGATGATGAGTGGGGAGTGATGGTGGTGGGGGTGATGATGCGGAGGAGGAAGCAAAGAGGAGTAAATGAAAAGGGAAGAGGAGGAGGAGATCCTGCGCGGCGGGTGTGCAGAGAAGACAAGAACCCGACTTAGGATGTGGGGAATGAAATGCGGGCCCCATAGGGAGGGGGCTCCCGCCTGAGACTTCCTCACAATCCACTCAGAGACGAGGCTCCCGTTCGAGACTTCCTCCATATTCAAGTCTCAAGAGCCCAAAAATGACGACAGTTGCACGTTGCGGGTGACCCGCTCGGATTCAAACATGAAATACGGGCCCCATAAGGAGGGGGCCCCCGCCTGGGACTTCCTCGCAATTCACTCGCAGACGAGGCTCCCGCTCGAGACTTCCTCCATATGCATATCTCAAGAGCCCAAAAATGACGATAGTTGCACGTTGCGGATGACCTGCTCGGATTCAAACATGAAGTGCTGGCCCCATACGGAGGGGGCTCCCGCCTGAGACTTCCTCACAATTCACTCACAGACGACGCTCCCGCTCGAGACGTCCTCCATATTCAAATCTCAGGAGCCCAAAAGTGACGACAGTTGCACGTTGCGGATGGGCCGCTCGGGTTCAAACATGAAGTGCGGGCCCCATAGGGAGGGGGCTCCCGTCTGACACTTCCTCGCAATTCACTCACAGACGAGGCTCCCGCTCGAGACTTCCTCCATTTTCATATCTCAAGGGTCCAAAAGTGACGACAGTTGCACGTTGCGGATGACCCGCTCGGATTCAAACATGAAGTGCGGGCCCTATAAGGAGGGGGCTCCCGCCTGAGACTTCCTCACAATCCAGTCACAGACGAGGCTCCCGCTCGAGACTTCCTCCATATTCATATCTCAAGAGCCCAAAAGTGACGACAGTTACACGTTGCGGATGACCCGCTCGGATTCAAACATGAAGTGCGGGCCCCATAGGGAAGGGGCTCCTGCCTGAGACTTCCTCGCAATTCACTCACAGACGAGGCTCCCGCTCGAGACTTCCTCCATATTCAAGTCTCAAGAGCCCCAAAGTGACGACAGTTCACAGACCGCCTGAGACCTCGCAATTCACTCACAGACGGCTCCCGCTCGAGACTCCTCCAATTCAGTCTCAAGAGCCCAAAAGTGACGACAGTTGCACGTTGCGGATGACCCGCTCGGATTCAAACATGAAGTGCGGGCCCCATAGGAGGGGGCCCCCCCTGAGACTTCCTCGCAATTCGCTCAGACGAGGCCCGCTCGAGACTTCCTCATATTCAGTCTCAAGCTTAAAAGTGAACGAGGCTCCCGCCTAATTCCTGCATTCAGGCCTCAAGAGCCCAAAAGTGACGACAGTTACACGTTTCGGATGCCCGCTCGGATTGCCAACATGATCTGCGGGCCCCATAGGGAGGGGGCTCCCGCCTGAGACTCCTCGCAATTCCTCATGTTTTTTTTGATTTGCTCGCGGGTGATCGTCTACCGAACACTCCTGCCCGTGGCGCCGAAACGGCGAGCCTCCAATCATCTCATCCTCCTCCCCCAAAACTACGTACGCATAGACAGGCGGGAGGGGATGGAGGAGAGGAAGATCGCTGACCGGAAGGGAACATCGAGAAGAGGAGGGGCCGAGGTCCTCAGATAGCCCATGCCCTCAGCCTCATCCTCATCATCCAATTCCTCAGCAGGGCAGCTGCCCTGGCAGGGTGGCGCCGCCTGGGCCATGAGCTTTGTGAGACAGCCGGACACGGAACCACAATCGTGGAGCCGCCGTAGTCGACAATCGAAGTGTCTAGTCGGAGGAGCCAGCCTCGGGGTGAAGGGGCCAGAAGTTGGCATAGCATCTATATGCGCTTGGTTGTAGTGCCCGTAGACCGTAGCGGCACGCAGCGCGCAGCGGACCTCGGCGCACCCCGTGCGGACCGATGGCGTCGAGGAGCCCATCCCTGAAAGAGGCAGCGGGGGCCCCGAAGGCCCTTTGCAGGGGAGAAGAAATGGGACAGGCGCGCCAGACCCAGCGCTGGCAGAACTAGCATTGAGCCAAAAATGGCTACGGATTTACTCATGCTTGAAGTGCTGGCCCCATAGGGGAGGCCGCCTCTTTCCTCGCAATTCACTCAACGAGGCCCGCTCGAGTCCTCATACAGGTCTCAAGAGCCCAAAAGTGTCTCCCGCCCGCTTCCTCCATATTCACCAAGAGCCCAAAAGTGGACAGTTACACGTTTCGGATGACGCGATCGCAACGTGATGCGGGCCCCATAGGGAGGGGGCTCCCGCCTGACTTCCTCGCAAGTCAATCGTATTCAGGGAGAGCCCAAGAGTGACGACAATTGCACGTTTCGGATGACCCGCTCGGATTCGAACATGAAGCGGGCCCCATAGGGAGGGGGCTCCCGCCTGAGAATTCCTTGCAATTCACTCACATAAAGCTCCAGATATTCGTCTTGAGCCCCAAAGGACAGTTGCACGTTGCGGATGAGCAGCTCGGATTCGATGCCGATCGAGTGATCGTTGGATGGTGATGGTGATGCCGATGATGGTGATGAGTGGGAGTGATGGGAGATGATGATGGGAGGAGGAAGCAAAGAGAGCAGGAGAGAGGAGGTGGAAGAGGAGATCTGCGCGCCAAGAGAAAACAAGAACCCACTTAGGATGTGGGGAATAAGAACAGGAAGCGGTCCTCACGATGTACCCTTGTCAGGCGCTGCCGCGCAGTCCGTCGCCTTGGCGTTGGGAGCCCAAGGGGCGTTCCCAGAAGGCTCCTGCCAGCCAGGCAGCGCCGTTCACACGCCCTATGCTGGCGCAAGGACGCCGGCCACTACAGTGGGCCTGGCTACCGCAATGGTTTTCATGATTCAAACTTATGCTGCAGGCGGACATGGGCCGTCTCTGGGCAAATCCGTTCCCAGTGGGGCCCCTCGGACAGCTGCAAAGACAGCTCGAGTGCGCCGGCACAGCGGCGGATTACGAAGCGCACGCCACTTGGCTTGACTCCGCAGGCTGGAAGAGGGGCGCCCCCCAGTACGCCAGCGCGGTGCAGCTCTGGGGCGAAGCAGCAGGCGGCCCACGAGGAGCATGGCCACCGTCGTATGAGTCGGCTTGTGCATTCTGTTCGTTTTTTCGCAAGTGTTGGACGCTGGCTATCTCGCAGATGCTTGCTTGTGAAGGGCGCCGAAAAAGCCATGACAGGCCGGGCGGGCCTCGGTTTGGGCTACGTTGCCCAGACTCGCGAACTTCTAGCTTGGGCCGGAAAGGCATGCCGCCAAGATGTTGGACGATCGTGGGCTGTTTCGGCATTTTTGCTTGAGGCATTCTGAAACCTTATCTCTCGGAGCTCAAGCTGCGCCTTCTGCTTGTCGGATCCGGCTCTGGTTCCGAGAATGGTTACGTTTATGCAGCGGAGTGCTACCGTGCGCCCGTGGAGGTGTCGCCAAATGCATCTGCACCGGGAGGGCGCAATCCTTGTGCGGCGTGATGCGCTACGGCAGGCGGCCGAGAAGTGACAGGTGCCGTTTTCGCACGTACGGTACCAGAGGCGTTGGCTTTCCTCCAGGCGGCGCTACAGCGTTGCAGTTCCAGAGCCCAGTGCTGGGGGACCCGCGCGTTCCGCAGGGTGTTCGAGATGATGCCCTGCGGGCCGGGGGGACTTCAGCGCTCTTCTGGTCCGGCGGCTGGAGAAGCTTGGCTGCATTCGGGTGCGCCACCGCGCAGTGGCCCAGTCAAAAGAAAATAATGATATGGGGTGGCCGCGAAAACCCATTTCCCGAATGCACAGCCTCCTAAGAAATTACGCAGCAGGCGACAGGGAATACGTTAATAAGCACAAGAGACGAGCAACCCAATGCATGCATACGTAGTTTTAGCTATTCATCCTCTGCGCCGCTCGAATCCGAGAAAGCTGCCAGCCGTTCCGCGGCTGCCAGTGCTTCCTGGGTCTGCGCCGTAGTCTACCCGAAAGCGGCAGCCCCCCTCCAGCCGCCAGACCAGAGTAGCGCAGAGGGCCCATCAGCCCGCAGAGCATCGTTGGCAAACCCTCTGCGAAAGGCGTGGGTGCCCCAATATGGTGCACTTGGGAGCTCCAGCGCCGCTGCCCAGCTTTAAGAAATGCCGAGGCGTTTGCCCGCTTGGCTCGTGCGCGGTTCGCTGGCCCGTGCACGCCGCGCTGCCCGAACGCGCGCCCGCGTCGCTCCACACTTGAAGCCCGGTGGATTAGCTCGCGTGTCTGGGAAGTCGACGCCAGAACCTTCGGCCGCTGAAATGCAGCTCCTGCTTTCTCCGCCCCTCGCACCAGGCGCGACGTCTCCGCCAACTCCGCGGCAGGAGCCCGCAGCAGATGGAGCGCGGACCGCAAGTGCGACGAATAACGGCCCAGGGGAACGCGGCTCCGAAACAGGGCGCAAAATACGCAGAATGTGGGATGCTTCGGGGGCCAAGGAGCCTCGCGGCTCACGGCCGCTGCCCTCCCCCAGAGCTGAATTGGGCTGGCAAGCTGTGCAGCGCTTCTGCGCCAGTTGCAGAACTCCAGCCGCGCTGCCCTCATTTCGACATGGGCAGCGCCTGGCACAGCTGTTCGAACCTTTTTCCCCGCTTGTTTCGTGGGGTTCTGGTTTTCTTCCCTGCCGCGGCGCGCCCGCGTCTCACCTCACCTCGCACCTCGTCTCCTCTATCCTCCTTCCTCTCCTCACCCGCGCCCAACGCGTGCACGGCAAGTACACGAGACACGCGTCTACATGCGGCCGCGCGCATGCACACACTCGCACACACAACACACACACCATGCAACGCTAGTGCGCGCCTGGCGTGATCACTGCAGCGTCCATTGCGGCGTGTGCGCGACATAGTGGGCACCCACATGAGACGCGTCCCGATATAGCCGCACACGCATCATACACATACACATACCATGCCATATACAAGACGTGCGTGTAGGATTCGCAGTGGATGGCAGGAGGCTCTATGCAGGCCATGGCGCAGGGCACGGCAGGCGTGGCACTTTCTCGACACCACAGGGGGTGCGCAGGGGGTGGTCTCTCACCACGGTCGCGCCAATGTCGCAGGGCCTAGCAGGCGTGGCACGACACCTCCCCGCAGCAGCCAATGTCGCAGGGCCTAGCAGGCGTGGGCTGGCAAGCTGTGCAGCGCTTCTGCGCCAGTTGCAGAACTCCAGCCGCGCTGCCCTCATTTCGACATGGGCAGCGCCTGGCACAGCTGTTCGAACCTTTTTCCCCGCTTGTTTCGTGGGGTTCTGGTTTTCTTCCCTGCCGCGGCGCGCCCGCGTCTCACCTCACCTCGCACCTCGTCTCCTCTATCCTCCTTCCTCTCCTCCCCGCCCAACGCGTGCACCTACACACACGCGTCCATCGGCCGCGCGCATGCACACACTCGCACACACAACACCACACCATGCAACGCACTTTCATGAGACGCGACACGCCATGACGTGCGTGGATTCGCAGGTGGAGGGCTCTCACGGCGCGGTCTCTATACGCGCCAATGTCGCAGGGCCTAGCAGGCGTGGCACTTTCTCGACACCGGAGGGGGTGCGCAGGGGGTGGTCTCTCACCGCGGTCCCTATACGCGCCAAATGTCCAGGGCCTAGCAGGCGTGGCACTTTCTCGGAGGGGGTGCGCAGGGGGTGGTCTCGGGCTCTATACGCGCCAATGTCGCAATAGCAGGCGTGGCCACTTCTCGTGGGTGCGCAGGGGGTGGTCTCTCATTCATGGTGCAGGCCCTTTCTGTGCCAAGGGGGTGGCAGCAGGCGTGGCACTCCCAACTCTGTAACGCGCGCACATCCAGAGCAGGGGGTGGTCTCTCACCGGGGTGGTTTATGCACGACGGTCGTCCAGGGCATGGCATTTTCTCGACACCATTGCGCAGGGGGTGGTCCCTCACCGCGGCCGCCTGGCGAAGCCCATCGCCGCGTTTGGCTTCGAATCTGCCTCTTCCGCCGGGCCTCCGCTAAAGGCCATATAAAACGAAGGCAGGAAGGGCCATTTGGCCAAAGCGCTGCAAAAAGGCATCTGGCTCCATCCTCTCCTCTCTCAGGCGAAAATTCTGGGCAGGGCTGCAACAGCAAAGGCCGCTGCAACTGAACCTTCTACATGCGCCGTGTAGCGGCCAGTGCTCCGTTCCACCTGGCACAGTGCGAGGAATCGACTGACAAACTCGTGTGTGCACCTGGCCAGTGGCTGCCAAATCGTCTGGGCCTCTCCAACAATTAAGTCGCAGGAGCCTGGGGGCCCCGTGGCCCCCGCAGCGGCGAAGCTGGAGCAATTTACCTGACAAGTTTCACTAGAAGATCAGGGAGAGTGGGAACTGCTGCTGCCGCCGCTCCAGTCGACGAGTCTGAATCAACCGCGGGCCGAGCTACATGCGTCGACGCCTGCGCGCGGCTCGCTTCAGCAAACTTGAGCATTCACCTTGCGCCGAAACGGCTACGGAGCGCTCGTGCGCGCGAGCCGTCTGGCCGGCCTCCGAACGCGACAGGCTCAACGCGAATGGGCGTGGCAATCAAAATCCGATCAGGCGAACAGCCTGAAACAATCGCAAGGTCAATGCTGGCCATCGAGCGCCCAACGCGCGCGGAGGTCACGTCATGGAGCCAAGAATATCCGCCACATCAGCGCCTATTTCATTTTGCGCGGGCGGTCCAGCTTGCAAATTAGGGATTACGTTGCCCGGGCCATGAGGCATCAGGAGGATCCGCCCATGGAACTTGCGAAAAACCTGCGTTGACCATGTCCAGCAAAGCTTGGCCCTTGCTCTGCGGCCGCGTGGCCGCATCTGCGTCGTTCAAATGACTGGGCGCATAAAAACTATGCAGCAGCGCGCCCGCCCGGGGAACGCGCAGCCACAGGTCGCCGATCAGATCGTTCCAATCGGCTTGCCGCGACGAGCCTCAGCAAAGTGCCGAGAGCAGTTGTATTATCGACGAAACATATGATTTCCAAATCGCCGAGGCCCTGGCCCAGAAGCCAGTGTAGGGCGCACAGAGCTGCCACCAATTCCCAGGTTGCGACTTGCTTTTTCCGATGGCAAACCCAGCTCCGAACAACATCAGAAACTACAGATGCAGACCAGAGACGCCGACCAGGAAGGCAAATGGCCCATGCCAAATTCCCGTCCCCAGTCGCGTCCGAGTGCATTGTGCACTTGACGCGCCCTGTTGGTTTCGAACGCAGCACACTGCGCCGCGGCGCGCACTCGAGAAAACGGAGCCACCAACGAAGCGCACGAATGACGCGCCCGGTCAACGCAGACGACGTTCCGGACGCCTGCCTGAAGAGCGGCGCGAAATGTACCCGCGCCGCCCGGCCGAACACAGGCCCCCCGGGCTAAACGCCCCGCTGTCGAGGGCGCCCCGTTTCGATGTGCCCGCTGGCGAGGGTTCATTGGCGGAGCGTCAGCGCCAGATGACCGAGTTCAGGCGCGCACGTGCTGCGAGTGAGCTCGATTGGCCAGGGTGCGCAACTTTCCACGCCCACGTCGTGGACTGGGGCGTGAAACTCATTTGAATGAAAACGGCGACGCCCGTGGATATTCTCGGCTACAGTGTGCTGCTCAGCAAGGTGGCGGAAGAACAGGGGGGCGTCCGCACGGCCTACCAATGCGACCTCTTGGCGCTCACCGCCATGGCCAAGGCTTTGGAGTCCAGCGATCCGTCGTGGAACGTCTATTTCACGAAGATCGACCGCGACATCGCCAAGGAAGTCAAGGAAAATATCATGGCCAAGTTTGGCGAGGTCGCGAGGTTCACGCGCGGCGAGGGCGGCAGCGGCAAGGGCAAGCAAGGGAAGGCCGACGGCCCAGGGCACGAGGGCGGCGGCGAGCCAAGTGGCCCAAAGCCGCCCGGCAGCTCCGGCAGGTCGTTGTCGCCGGTGGCGCCCCCGCGCTCTCGCAGCCCTTGGCCGCGGAAGCAGCGGGGCAGCTGGCGCCGGGGAGGCTGGCAGCAGAAGGGCTGGCAGCAGGAAAAAACGTGAGCCATTTCGAATCGCGGCAGCAGCCCTGGCGGCTCCAGCGCGGGGTCCAATGGGTTCGATGGGGGAGCCGCAGATTGTCAAGAATGCGCCAGCGCACGCCGCACTCTGATCGGCGAGTCCCGTGCGCAACCGTTTCACTTTGAGTGTCCTGCTGCTTCGGGCTCTGCCGAGGTCCGGGATTGTGTGGATGCCTCCTGCGGGGCCCTGCCATTTCGAGCGTGGGTCCGCTGGGTCACTCAGAGCGGGCGCTGGCTCTGCCTTCGTGCGACGGTTTGCCCGAGGTTCCCGGGCCAGTAGCTGGTTCTCTCACTCGGGCTCTCGCTTTGGAGGCCCCCGCTTTGGCGCGGCTGCGGGCTGACAGTCTTGAGCATTGGCGCGAGCGCAAGCGTGTGCTGGGCCCGCTCTGTGCGCACGGGTTCGAGCTCTGAACCTGCGCGCGTCCAGGGCGTTCTTGGCCCGGAGAAAAATTTGCTTGTGCTGAGCGAAATGCTTAAGGCCATCGACTGGCCAGACGCCCTGCTGGTAGTCGACCTGCAGAATGGCTTCCCCTTTCTAGGGGAAGTACTCGCAGCGACGTGTTGCCTCGCATCCCGTTTATGGAGTGCACGGCAACTGCGGCGAGCCTGCGCGCGCAATCGCAGGCGCTGGGCGCAGACACCTTCCGCCGAGTCCGGGGGCCGGCTGCTCTGGGCGAGTCAGTCTGGCATGTCTTCGAGGCAGAGTGCGCCAGAGAGGTCAGTGACGGCCATGCGAGGTGGCGCTCCTTGCCTGGCAGGTGCATTGTCAAGGCTAGCTTTCCTGCAGACGAAGGGTGGGATGCCCATTCGCGCAAGGTCCGCTGCGTTGACGATCTTTCGGCGTCTCATATAAATGGAGCGGTATCCGTAGGCGAAATAGCGCAGCGCGATACTTTGGATAGTTTCGTGGCGGTGCTGCGCGAGACCAGCTTGGCAGGTGCTGGCGGGGCCGCCCTGCGCGAGGAAGATTTCGTGAGCGCATTCAAAACTTTGCCGCTGGCCAATTCCCACCTGCATTTTGACGCGGTGACTTGGGGTGCGGCCGAGGCGCGCGGACAGGGCCTGCAGCTGCTCGCGTGTCCTTTTGGCGCAATGGCGTCCGTCTATCATTGGGAACGATTTGGCGCTGCAATCCGGTCGGTCCTCGCAGAGTGTTTCTAATGGTTTTTCTGACATTCGTTGGCGACCTTGTCGGCGCGGATCTGCATCTCCCAGGTGCTCCCTTTCTGGCGTCGCCGGCAGGTGCCGGCGACGTTGCGCAGGAGGTCGTGGAGGAACTGCTCGGATGGGAGCTTGATGGGCGCTTCCAAGCGAGTGCGCGAATCCTAGTCTGCAGTCATTCTAAGAGTCGAGGTCGAGATGGACCAGGCGAAGGCCGATAACTTCTGAGTCGCAGCTTGTGCCTCAAGATGCTCTTTCATGGTGCCCGCGAGGGTGCTCTCTGGCGTGGGCGCCGCTGGCACCGCGGCCGTGCATTTTCGGCGGGCGCGGTGTGCAAAAGCAACCTGCGCTGGCTGCGCGACCCGCTCCTTGAACGTTGCTGCCTCGCTTTCGTCTGTGTGTGGCTTTTCGCGAGGTTTCGCAGCCGTGCCAATGAAGTCTTTCATGCACGGCTCGCCAAAATCGAGTGGCGACAGGGGGGCATTCTCTCCGCCAGCAGCCTCCCCGCAGAGAGAAACCAAAACCAGTCGTGGTGTGCTTTCGGTGCCTCGTCGACAGACAAGAGGAACTCGCGCCGCCCAGTGCGGAAATTGCGCGGCAATGCGCCAACTATCGCCCCGCCCTGCGGGGCACGGGCGCGCGAGACAAGGCGGCGCCCTGCCCGCTTGGCGCCACCTGGGAGGGGCGGCTCTCCAGAGCATGCCAGTCGCTCCACGGCCAAAGCAGCGCGCCAACCAACCAACCAACCAACCAAGGAAGAGGAAGGGGGGGGGCAACGTGGCAGTCCCACACAAAGTACGCCAGCCCCTGCGAGGCCACCGGCCGTGAGATGCGAGAATCCGCCGCGCCGCGGAGGCGCCGCCAGGCAGCGAGCAAAGGACGGGACAGGCCAAGAAGCCAAGAGGCGAGGAGGCAAGAGCCGAATTGCCCTGAAGATTTTCCTGCCCCCCAAATCGCCGCGCGATTTGGGGGCTATGTTAACGTGATCGAGCGGCGTGCAATCGCGCTGCAGGATCGCCCGGGAAGCTACGTGCAGCCCTCCACGCCGCAGCGACACAAGGACAATCGAGGCGTGCAAAATTGAAAAAGAAACTCCGCATCTCCCTGCGGGGCAAAACGGAGCCTTGACGCACCGACAGCCTCGTCGCCATCAAAATTGGCCGATGCGTCGCTGGCGCCATGCTCCCGCTATCGGAAGGAAGCCACTCACTTCTTCCACGGCTTGGCGCCGCGGTCCTGGTGCTGCCGGCCGCCCTGCCAGCCGGCCAGCCGCCCTGCCGAAACCGCTCTTCTGAACGGCGCCGTCGGCTTTGCCCTTGCCCTTGCCCTTGCTGCGGGCGAACTTCGCAGCGTCAGAAGCCCTGGCGGCCACCTTGTCCCTGGCCTCCTTGGCCAGGCGCCGCGGCTTCCATGAGAACCAGCTTGATCCCCCAATCGAGCAAGTGGGCGTGGAAGGTGGCGTAGCCTGGGTATTCGATCTCCGTGGCGGCCCGGGCGCGCTTCAGCTCGGCCATCCGCCGCTGGCGGTCGGGCACGGAGCCTTCGCCAACGGTGACCTCGATGGCTGGCACGCGCGACCTTGACGGCCGACGGTTCTTTTGCAGGTCCTCGCTTTCTGCGCTGCCCGCGTGCACGCGGCCTTTGTCACCTGCAGCGCGGCCTGTTGCTTCAACAGCCAAGTTCGCTCCCGATGGCAGCAAATCCTCTCCATGCAAAGTGCTAAGAGTCGCATCGCAGTCCAAAGCGGTGCTCGCGGATGTTACGCAACCTCCCGTGACAATGAACTGCAAGGTTGATCCGTGCTTATAAGTGCGTCCCTGTAGGGTCCGAGACGAAAGCAAAATGCACCCATGTGTCAAAAGACAAGCGCATAAGTCACCACTCTCTCCCACAACTCCGTACCCGCGCAACTACCGTACATCTCGTTAAACCTCATAGTTTCATCGCTGTTAAAGTACAATGCCCGTTGCCCATCTGGTCCCAAATCGACCACGTAGCTCCGAGACTGGTTGAGTCCTGAATTACTATGTGGGTTGTGCTGCTGCACATTCATCTACCACAACACGCTGAAGGAATCCCCCATGTGCCCCACTGAGAATTTTGCTGCACCCGAGAAGTTCTCAAATGAGATAGCTCCAACGCTGTCCCTGCCCGTCGATTGTACATCGGAACCCTGCAACGTGTGCAAACCTATGGATGAAGTGCCCGCCGTGTTTTTTTTTGTTGTTTTTTTTTTTTTTTCCGAGATCTGGATCATCGTCAAAATCGCATGCGAACAAGGGGTCATCATAATTCGTCTTGAGTGCAGCCTCTGCCGTCATGCTGTGGAAACGAAGCCCGCGCAAGCACGCGAACCACGGTGCGCTGTGGCAACCAATCGCTCGCGGATGATGTGCCATGGGCACGGACCACTCGCGCGAGAACGTGGTAACGTGCATGTGCAAGAGGTTGGCCAGGTGAGCTACAGAGCCGATGTGCTCTATTCGCGCCATGCGCTAGATCCCAGCCGCAATGTCTTGAGCCAACAAATCCCTGCGCCTCTGCAGCTCCGCCTCCTCGTCCTCCTCCTCGTCCTCCTCCTCCCCCTCCCCCACCTCCTCCTCCTCGTCTCCTCCTCCCCATGTTTGTGCACTCCTCCTCCTCCTCCCCCTCCTCCTCCTCCTCCTCCTCCTCCTCCTCCTCCTCCTCCTCCTCCTCCTCCTCCTCCTCCTCCTCCTCCTCTTCCTCCTCCTCCTCCTCCTCCTCCTCCTCCTCCTCCTCCTCCTCCTCCTCGTCCTGCTCCCATCGGGCACACGCCAGCATGAAAGACGCTCTTTCTGAATCAGAACAAGGCATGGTCGCGAACTTTGGCGGCGCGCACAAGGTGGAATGGGGAAGGGGGAAGGCTTCTTGGGAGGAGTCGGTTTCTTAGATGGTGCCCGCGTTACCACCTACAGATGAGGCCCGCGCCTTCCCACGAGCCCCTTGTGCGTGCCGCCGACAACTCCATGCCTGCGCTTCTGTTGAAAAGGCGAAAGCCCATCCCCAACGCCAGTCCCGACCCCATCCCCGAACCCGCGATCCAGGGGGTCGGGACTGGGGGTGGGGATGGTTTTCTGTGGTCCAGGAGTGGAGAAGACGCCCCAACCCCCTGTCTGCGTCGCCGGCGCGGGGATGGGAGTCGAAACTGGGGTTGGGTCGGGCACGTTCTCTTACAGGAAGACACATGAAACATAGGCTACATATGACCAAACATGCCAAGAAAATGCTAGAAACATCGCCCCCACCTAATTTTGTTGATTATGTTGGACCCCCATGCCCAACTCAAGCCTAGGAGTGGGGATGGCTCTTCGCCCTCGACTGCTCGCGGCGGCGGAGGAGGAGGAGGACGAGGAGGAGGCGGAGGAAGGGGAGGAGGAGGGGGAGGAGGAGGAGGAGGAGGAGGAGGACCAGTGGAAACCCAAGAGTCACCAACGATGTTGGAATTAACCCTACCTCCAAGCTCCCTCTTCATGGGCCCCCATTGGGGGAACTGCCTCGTTGGAAGACGACAGTTTGAAGATCCTGATGCGTGCGAAGACATTGCTCTCGGGATGTCAACGCCACGTATCAACTGGACTGCTGCGTCATGACGATCTGGAACCTTGCCAGAAGGCCATTTTTGGGATTTCGACACAGCGAATCAACATAACAGTTGCGCCTGCATAGCCCTGAATCTTTTGCGGAAGAAGAAATCTGGTGCGTTGATCATGGGAACCCGTGAAACTCTTGCAATAGAAAAACGAATATGCGCGGAGCTGAGGCGGGAACCACATTTTGAAAAAGAGCCGCCCTCAATCCGTGAAGCTCTTGCAAGTTTTGAAAAACGTATGTGCGCGGCGCTAAGGCGAGAACCACATTTGGAAAACGACCCGCCCTCAATCCGTGAAAAATTTGCAGTGTTCGGAAACGAATGTGCGCGGCGCTGAAGCGAGACCTCTGAGGTTCGACGCTGTGGAACAAATCACGACGTCGGGAATCTGGGGCGGAGAAGCGGGAACGCCAGCACAGGGATGAGGAAACCATCTGACTGACAACACGCACGCGCACACAACACGGCACGCAAGACGCGCAACACACCAGACAAGACACGCACGCACCTCTCAAGACAAGATGCACAGCAATGGTGTATACATGCTCGCAACCGCCGCGCTCTGGCGCCATGTCTCCTTTGTGCTAAAAGCCCGAATGGATATGCACGAACCGCGAAATCTTGACGTGAACGGGTGGAGGAAACCACGATGCGGGAAAGAGAGAATTTGGTCGCTTCCCGCTACAGTGCACTCGTGGTCATTGCCAATGGCGCAGTCAAGCGTGACGCTAGGCATTTGCGAATTGGGGCTGCCGCTCCACGAACCACCCGGCAACTCCCGCTGAAGGGTGAACCCCGTAATACGGTCAGAACTTTTGCTGAGCGCGTCGCGGCGGCCTTGGCGGCACGCCCTGCCCTGCGAGCTGACAGCGTGCCGATCCGCTCCGCGGGGCGGGAGGCTGGGAAATGCTCGGGACGTGAACGCCTGGGGGCCAGGACGTGGCTGGCGTGTCGCGTCGCAGCGTGGTGGGCCAGAGCGGGCGGCGCAACGCGCTGAGAAAACGTTGCTGACCGTAGACCCTCGACGTCTTGATTCTCTCGCAACGTGGACGCCCAGAGGTGCTACCCTCGGGGACTGGCTTTCCATCCCGAACTGTTTTTTGACGGTCCTGGGGCCCTGGTGAAAGCCCCGAGAGGCAGAGGATCGCCAAAAGCTCTCGTCGTGATTTTTGCTCAGCGCGAAGGGTCGACGACCAGAAGCGAGCGTGGCGAAGGGTCCACGGAAGGCTCCCGTGGCGAGCGCCGACGACCAGAAGCGAGCGACGGGGATCAACCGGGGTAGTGCTGGGTTCCCTGGGGCCAGGCTTCCCAAACCTCCTCGCGATGTAAAAAAATCACGACGGGAAGTTTTTCGCTGTTTTCGGCCAGGACGAAAAACTTGTCCCGGGGAAAGGGTCCAGACCTCTGAGGGTCGACGCTGTGAAAAAATCACGACGTCGGGGGTCTGGGTTGGCTGCCTGATGCTGTGCCGTTGTCGGGTGCCTCCGCTCTCTCGTCCTCCTTTCTGAAAGAAGAAGAAACAATCGCATAGAGAGAGAAACCTTCTGGAGGTCCGTGCGGACCTACGAAAGTTCATGTTTACGCAGTTGGGTCTCCTTCGACTTCCCCCCCATCACTCCCGCCGCCCTCGCTTTCTGCTCCTCTTGATCGCTCCTGGTTCTCCTGCTCCTGCTTCCCCGCCTCCCCCTCGCTCCACTCTCCTCCCCTCCCTTCGTCCTCGTCTCTCCTCCCTCCCTCTCCCCGTCTCTCCCTTCCCCCCCCCTCCCTTCTCTCCTCCCTCACTTCTCCCGTTCTCCACCCCCGCCCCGGAAAAAACAAGCGCAAAGCAGACACATTGAACTCTCGGAGGTCCGCGCGGGCTTTTCTTGGCTCGGCGCTGGACCCCCCCTGCCTCCAGCGCGCGCGGCGCGCCGATGACGGCGCCAGAGGCGCCGTTCAGGGGGTCCAACGTCGATCCAAGAGATCCGCGAGGAGCTCCGAACATCCATCCATCCATCCATTCATCATCATCCTCATCCTCATCCTCATCATGATCATGCTCATGATCATGATCATCATCACAATCACCATCACCATCACCATCACCATCATGGTCATGATCATGATCATGATCATCATCACCATCACCATCACAATCACCATCACCATCACCATCACCCTCATCATCATCATCATCACCATGACCATCATCATCACCATCATCATCACCAGCATCACCATCAATCACCATCATCATCATCACCATCACCATCATCGATCACATCATCATCATCATCACCATCATCATCATCATCGTCATCATCATCATCATCACCATCATCATCATCATCATCATCACCATCATCATCATCATCATCATCATCACCATCATCACCATCATCACCATCACCACCACCATCATCATCATCGTCATCATCATCATCACCATCACCATCACCATCATCATCTTCATCGTCGTCATCATCATCACCATCACCATCACCATCATCATCATCACCATCACCATTTCCATCATCATCACAATCATCATCATCACCATCATCATCATCACGATCACCATCATCATCATCGCCATCATCATCACCATCACCATCATCATCATCACCATCATTGTCATCATCACCATCACCATCGTCATCGTCATCATCATCATCACCATCACCATCACCATCACTTCATCATCATCATCACCATCACCATCATCATCACCATCATCACCATCATCATCATCACCATCATCATCACCATCGCCATCATCATCATCATCACCATCACCATCACCATCATCATCATCATCATCATCACCATCACCCTCATCATAACCGTCATCACCACCATCATCATCATCACCATCATCATCATCACCATCACCATCACCATCACCATCATCATCATCACCATCACCATCAGTGCCACTCGGGCTCGAACTCGCTGGGGGGCGAGTGCGCGCAGCCCCTCCGATCTGCCCTCCGAGTCCGATTTTCGTACTCCTGGCGGCACCGACAGTGAGCCTCACTGCAGAAGGTCGGTTGTTTCTCATGTCCGCTTCGCTGGCGTCCATCCATATTCTTTGGGATGGCGAAGAAGGCAACGAAAATCAGCGGGCCTGCTGCTCGCAAGACGAAGGTCGTCGGAATCATTCAACAGGGCGGTGGCGATCGAGCTACCGCGGCCTACAACGAGCTGATCCACAAGGACCAGGCGGGACTGGACCAGGTGCTGGACCAGACCCCAGAGGACAAGCAGTTGAGAGCCATCCAGAAGCTCTTGACGAAGAACAAGATCTCGTGGACCCACGGGCACCAGCGGCGCACCTCGGCTGCCACTGCTGTGACCGACGGATCCACGAACACCGCGAAGGACAAGGGCAAGGGCACCGCGGCCGTCGAGCCGCAGCGCATCGCCTTGGACGAGCACGACTGGTCCATCCCCATCGCGCAGGCTCCCAAGAAGTTGCCCGACGGCACCTACGTGTCCTCCGTCTCCCTCCACAGCATGGAGGATGCGGAGAAGTTGTGCACGGCGTTGCGGCGCCAGAAGGAGCCGCGCGCCATCCTGGCCATCGGCGCGGGCAGCGACAACTGGGCCCATGCGAAGATCCAGATTCCTGTTCTCAGGGTCCCCCACGCACCACCAACCCGCGGAAGACCTTCATGAACGGCGTCATCTACCAGTTCGGCGAGACCGAAGTTACCATGAAGACCAATGTCGCGCAGCTCGGCGAAGCGGACGGCAACGCGACCTTCATGCGCATCACCATCCACGAGGCCGGCACGCTGCTCGTCAACCCCGCCATGAATGAAGTTTTTAGCAGTCAGTTCAGTGGCGCTGCTCCTGTCGTCGTCGGCGGGCAGCGCAAGGACAAGCTGGGCAGCGCAGCCAACGAACGTTGGAAGACGTCTCGCAAGTCCGATGCTAAGATCTCCATGGACAATGGGCTACGCGACGTCATCAAGTCCACCATGCAGGCCATGTGCCCCGAGATCCCGCTCCTCGACGAGCCCAGCCGCCTGCTACGAGCAGGAGGTCAGGCAGGTCAACGCATCCTGGGTGCCGTGATTGCCATCCCAAAGAACCAGGAGGACGCGCTCCTCAAGTACTCAGGCTACCAGGGTATCACTTCTACTTTCTCGTACATCGGCGTCGACGCTGAGAAGCAGGAGACCGACAATAAGAAGATCCACGCCGTCTGGTTCAACAAGACCATCTCCATGCAGGAGGCCTACAGCCTCTCCAAGTCCCACGAGGCCGCGCTGGGCGTCACGAAAGGTGATCGCGGACAGTTCGGGCTACGGGTGCAACGTGAACACTCCAAAGCAGGCGAAGCGGCCACTGCTGTGCGAGGCTCCGCCACAGCTTTGGCCCGACGCAAACGGCGTATCGACAACATCCCGAATGAAAAAGCCACTAAAGGACAAGTTGCGGACGCTGCTCAAACAGTAGGTTGGACCGCCGATATCGTCTACGTGGGCTTCGACATCAACGAGAAGACAAACTTCGCCATCGCGCGCTCCGACACCGAGCCGACCAACAAATACTGGAAGTTCGGCGCTACCACGCCTTGGGTCGTCACCGAGGTCACCAGCGGGAACCGCAGCCCCGCCAATACTTCAGCGGCAGCGCCTACGGTCGTCCTCGCCGCCTCCCTCAACACACAACCACCACCTGATCAACCTGCTGGCAAAGTACCTGCTGCACCAGAGGCTGCCACGCCTCCCTGGCTTGCTGCACTTCAAGGGACCCCACCAGAGCAACCTGCTCCGCAAGGTGAAACCGACGCGCGGATGCAAGTTGAGCCCCGTGAACCCCCACCTGCCCCCGTTCCTGTCCGTCTCCCTGATGCTGAACACGAACGGATTCTGGCCCTCGAAGCTAGTGTTCGCGCCCAAGCTACCACCATGGCCGCTATGCAGGCGCAGCTCGGCAAACAGGACACCGCCACCACCTCTCTTGGCGCCGAGCTGAACGACGTTGCTGAAAAAACGGATGCTGCCGTCACCGAGATCAAGCAGGCGAGCGTGGCACTCAACAACACCATCCAGTTGAACCAGGCCCAGCTCCAAGGAAGCTTGGCCGCCATCCTCAAGAAGATGAATCTCCAGGAGGAGCACGCCGACGCCCCCTGCAAGAAGACGCCGCGTACCAGCGACGACGGCAATGGCAGCAACGACGACGACGAACTCTGAAGGAGCCCAAGAAAGGTCAGTCCCGCCTTTCGTTGGGAAGTACGTGAACGGGGACACACATTACATTTGCTTGGTAGTGGATCCCCAACCAGAAAGGGAAGCAGACCACTGGTTATTACCTCGCCATCGTCTACGGAGTCGCCACAGAGTCTAGCGAGGACCTGTTCGCGGGCGTGTGGCAAGGAGCTGCTCTTCGAGGTACGGCTGCCCCCTTATTCATCACCATGGATGCTCAGTGCGACGTCACCGAGTCTGCGTTTCTCAGCTGGGTATTACAGGAAGGTGGCTGGAACAACGTTCCGAACGGATATCCCGACTAGGGCGCCATGACCTACGGCCGCGACCCCAACTGGAACCGCTACGACCCTATCGAACACACCTCCAGGATCGGCTACACCTTTGCGAATGATAGTGCCAATGATATGGTCATCGACTTTCAGATTGTTCGCGAATTCAAATGCCCTGGACACCCCGCCCTCGAAGTCACTCTCAATGTGGACGCCTTTGCATCACGCGTACGACGGTGGGAACGCCCGAAGCTCTATAATGTTACCCATATCAGCATGCCACACGATGAACGTGAAACGCTTGGCGCCCACTTGGTTGACCAACATGCTGAACATCTTGCACTGGCACAGGGCAATGCTGAGGACACTTTCGCTCTTGCCAACACGATTGCGGAGGATTTCTTGGATATATGCTGTGATGGTCATATCAAGAAGGGTACGAGAGGGCGTGGCAAGCCCCCTCGTTTTGTGCAAGGGTGGGCCGCCCCACCCATCTCTCCACAGCACGGTGCCATGTCTCGCACAGAGTGGCAATACACCAAGCTTCGCCGTCGACTACTTGAACTAAGTTACCGTGCTGAACGTTGTGAAGCTCGTGGGTATGCATTCTACATCGACATACAACTCTACCACCAGCTCTGGGCCAACTGCTGCAAGCAAGTTCGACTTCTTCAAACAGTGTGTGCACTGTTGGCCCTCGGCAGCCCAGGCTCGTCACGCTGCTGCCCATATTCTTGCTGAACAACAGCGGTATGCCGCAGAAGTCCAACGCCAGCGACTTCAACAATGGCGAACACGAATTTCAGCATCTTGCCAACGTGGAGGGCGAGAGGTGTGTGCCTGGGTAAAAGCGCAGACACAACAACCCACTACCTTCCTCAAAAAACCCGACACCCAGGACATTGTCTCCAACCCGCTCGACATTATCAAGCTGATGCAGTTAACGTGGGAGCAGATTCTCTGCAAATACCGTGGGGCTTCAGAGGTTCCCACTTGGGGGGATTTTCGCGCCGAATACGAGGCTGAGCTGCACCCGGGGAGCACCTGCCCTGAGCCCGCACTTAGTGATGCTGATGTCAGCGCTTTTCTCCAGGCGCGCTCCTCTCGCAAGGCGGGGGGCCTTGACGGATGGGCGACGGCGGGGGCCAACGCTCTGCCCGCAGCCATCCGAGCCGTCTTCGCCGAGGCTGTCCGATCGATGCAGAATTCGGGCCAGGTCCCCTCGGCTTCCAAACATGTTCCGAATCCCGCCTTGAAGAAGGGAGAGGGGATTTTTCCTGAAGAGCAAAGGCTCCTTTCCGTTTTGTCTGCGTGGTTTTATTCTTGGGAAGTCCCGATTTACCGAAAGCTCGACTCCTGGAGGCGCAAGTGGGGTCACCCCACGAGTTTTGGGGCTACGTCGGGGGCTCGTCCCTCGGATGTCTCCACGAGCCTTGCCTTGCAGGTCGAGTGTTCCCGACGCGCCGAGAACTGGGTCCACGGTCTCGCCCTCGACAGAAAGAAGTGTTTCGACCTGCTGATAACCAGTATATGCATCGAACTTCAACGACGCGCAGGGTGCCCCGAGAGTGTGCTTCGAGTCCGTGAACAGTTTTACGCCCAGCATCGGAGATGCCTGCGAATGTCTGGAACTTACAGCGACGCCATGGCCACCACGAATGGCCACTTACAAGGCTCTGCATTCAAGATTGATGATATTAAGATGCTCGTGTATGTATGGACGGCGAGACAACGCAGGGTAATGCCGAGAACTCTATCCATAACGTACACCGACGACTCCAATTCAACTGTGTGGGACATGGCTGGGATTCGTGAATCGCTTCGTGAATCGCTTCTTTTTGGCAAACTACCTGGACAGGAACTACATCTTGGGAAGCTGGTCGCCTGGACCACCGACGAGAACTCGGTCACTGAGCTCGCCAGCGCCACGGTCTGTGGCCACAACCTGCCCGTCAAGCGCGCCTTCCGCCTAGTGGGCGGCCAGATCGTCACGCGCGGAGGTGACGACACTAGCCTCATGGACCGCCACTTCGTCGCTGCAGCTCAACGGCTTTAGCGTGCTCAACGGCTTCCCCTTCCTCTACATATGCGTGCCGACATCGCGCAAACGACGGCGGCATCCATGGTTGCTGTGGGCTCCGACCTCGGCACGCCATCCAACCGACAGCTGCGGGATTACTACCGCGCCATGTTTGCGACCATCATGCCTAAGGGGCGGCAGTGGACCTGCCAGTGGATCCTGTTGAGCGTCGTTCTGAAGGGCCACCTACTCGACCCCATCACGATCAGCCAGAGGGAAGTTACCCTCTCGTTACGCCGTCAGGTTCTGCGGGTGCCACAGCATTGTGACTATGTGCGTGACCTTCGTGATCATATCCAAGATGCAGATGCCGCCTACCCTGGTACAGTTCGAACGTTCGTCAAGATGCTCAGCCAGCTCGACTGGCGCTGGCCATCCTTCGACACCCTGCTGACCGACTTGGGCACGCCCATTTCGTGGCTCGAGGGGCACAGTGACTTTCTCATGCATCATCTTCGAGACGCCCAGCGACGGTGGTTTCAACGTAAGGTGCCCACTACGCGGAACGACCTCGGAGACGTTGCCAAGCACAAGTACGGCATTGACATGGTATCAAATACTTGGCACTTGTGAACACGCAGTCTCAGGCATCGACTTACCAAGTGGCAGCGTGGCCTTTTGTCTGTATTTCTAGCCGGCGGCGATCACACACAACAAAGATTGCACATATCATCAATTTCAGAAGACACTTCAGCGGTGTGCAGGTTCTGTGACAGAGAGCAGGAAACGCAAGAACACATCCTGTGCGAGTGCCCCTGCTGGCGAGAAGAGCGCGCACCACTACTCCAACATCCACAAGTGCAGGAACGTGATCAGTGGCCGCCTTCAGCACGTCATTGTGGTCTCACGTACATCGACGAGGAGACGGTCAACCTCTACAGCGAACTCGCAGCCTTACCTGAACCCCCGCAACATCGACCCCCACAGCAAGTGGACGACGACCCCGCCGAGGACATGGTCAACTACATCACCGACGACGAGAACAAGCGGTGGCTGGCCTTAGCCACGGATGGCGCCTGCCGTTTCCCTCAACATCAGTGGCTAGCTCGAGCTGGATATGCTGTATATGTGGCGCCACGCCACCGCCTAAACTATTCATCGAAGCTGTGCGGACCACGACAAAGTAGTGCACGCGCTGAAGCCCGAGCTCTACTTCATGTTGTACGCGTTGCGGAAGAGCCCGTTTGGATCTACTGCGACAATCAACAATGTGTTCGTGAATTCAACAATCCACTACAAGGAGGAGAGCCGCCTGGAGGAAGCTGGAATGACATCTGGGCCCAGATCAAGATTGCGATCGACGCCAAGCCCGAGATGTTCTACATCGAGCACGTGTACTCGCACCAGGGCGATGACGGTGTGGACCGCGGCGCTGTGCATCCGCTCGCCGAGGAGTTGAATAAAAATGTCGATGTGCTTGCCGCTAATGCCGCCAAGTTACACCCCTTCCCGACCTCTGTAATTCAGAAAGCCAGGGACCGTTTTACCTGAACCACTTTAATGCACCGTGCGATTGTTCGAATTTTAAAGAAGCGTGCTGTGACGAGACCCCTTCCCCATCGGTCTGCGGGGTTCTCGGAGTCCCAAGTCGCTCGTCTCGCTCCTTTCACCTCTGACCCTCTCCCGCCTCCTCCTCCTCCCCCTCCCCCTCCCGACTGGGAGGAGGCGATGGGGGTCGAGGTCGAGCTCGAAAATGAAGCCGACTATGACCCTTTTTGGATTTGGTCTCGAGTTAGGTTAGCCTCTCGCCCGATCCAGCTTGGCAACTATTTAGATAGTGCCTCGACCCGTGCCCGAGGCAAGAGGCCGCCGCCTCCGTCTCGGTTTCAGATATGGCGGACTCCGTTTCAGAGTCCAAACGAAGGGGGTGCCCCGTTGTGTTTTTATTTTCTTGTGGTTGAGCAGGCCCAGCGAGCCTAGACTAACCGATCCCAAGCGCAGGGCATCACCCTAACCATCATGATCACCATCATCATCATCATCACCATCACCATCATCATCATCATCACCATCACCATCATCATCATCACCATCACCATCACCATCATCATCATCACCATCAGTGCCACTCGGGCTCGAACTCGCCGGGGAGCGAGTGCGCGCAGCCCCTCCGATCTGCCCTCCGAGTCCGATTTTCGTACTCCTGGCGGCACCGACGGTGAGCCTCACTGCAGAAGATCGGTTGTTTCTCTTGTCCGCTTCGCTGGCGTCCATCCATATTCTTTGAGATGGCGAAGAAGGCAACGAAGATCAGCGGGCCTGCTGCTCGCAAGACGAAGGTCGCCGGAATCGTTCAACAGGGCGGTGGCGATCGAGCTACCGCGGCCTACAACGAGCTGATCCACAAGGACCAGGCGGGACTGAACCAGGTGCTGGACCAGACCCCAGAGGACAAGCAGTTGAGAGCCATCCAGAAGGTCTTGACGAAGAACAAGATCTCGTGGACCCACGAGCACCAGCGGCGCACCTCCGCTGCCACTGCTGTGACCGACGGATCCACGAACACCACGAAGGGCAAGGGCAATGGCACCGCGGCCGTCGAGCCGCAGCCCATCGCCTTGGACGAGCACGACTGGTCCATCCTCATCGCGCAGGCTCCCAGGAAGTTGCCCGACGGCACCTACGTGTCCTCCGTCTCCCTCCACAGCATGGGGGATGCGGAGAAGTGGTGCACGGCGTTACGGCGCCAGAAGGAGCCGCTCGCCATCCTGGCCATCGGCACGGGCAGCGACAACTGGGCCCATGCGAAGATCCAGATTCCTGTTCTCAGGGTCCCCCACGGCACCACCAACCTGCGGAAGACCTTCATGAACGGCGTCATCTACCAGTTCGGCGAGACCGAAGTTACTATGAAGACCAATGTCGCGCGGCTCGGCGAAGCGGGCGGCAACGCGACCTTCATGCGCATCGCCATCCACGAGGCCGGCACCCTGCTCGTCAACACCACCATGAATGAAGTTTCCAGCAGTCAGTTCAGTGGCGCTGCTCCTGTCGGCGTCGGCGGGCAGCGCAAGGACAAGCTGGGCAGCACAACCAACGAACGTTGGAAGACGGCTCGCAAGTCCGATGCTAAGATCTCCATGGACAATGAGCTACGCGACGTCATCAAGTCCACCATGCAGGCCATATGCCCCGAGATCCCGCTCCTCGACGAGCCCAGCCGCCTGCTACGAGCAGGAGGTCAGGCAGGTCAACGCATCCTGGGTGCCGTGATTGCCATCCCAAAGAACCAGGAGGACGCGCTCCTCAAGTACTCAGGCTACCAGGGCATCACTTTTACTTTCTCGTACATCGGCGTCGGCGCTGAGAAGCAGGAGACCGACAAGAAGAATATCCACGCCGTCTGGTTCAACAAGACCATCTCCATGCAGGAGGCCTACAGCCTCTCCAAGTCCCACGAGGCCGCGCTGGGCGTCACGAAAAGTGATCGCGGACAGTTCGGACTACGGGTACAACGTGAACACCCCAAAGCAGGCGAAGCGGCCACTGCTGTACGAGGCTCCGCCACAGCTTTGGCCCGACGCAAATGGCGTATCGACAAAATCCCGAATGGAAAGGCCACTAAAGGACAAGTTGCGGACGCTGCTCAAACAGTAGGTTGGACCGCCGATATCGTCTACGTGGGCTTCGACATCAACGAGAAGACAAACTTCGCCATCGCGCGCTCCGACACCGAGCCGACCAACAAGTACTGGAAGTTCGGCACTACCACGCCTTGGGTCGTCACCGAGGTCACCAGCGGGAGCCACAGCCCCGCCAATACATCAGCGGCAGCGCCTACGGTCGTCCTCGCCGCCTCCCTCAACACACAACCACCACCTGATCAACCTGCTGGCAAAGTACCTGCTGCACCAGAGGCGGCCACGCCTCCCTGGCTTGCTGCACTTCAAGGGGCCCCACCAGAGCAACCTGCTCCGCAAGGTGAAACCGACGCGCGGATGCAAGTTGAGCCCCGTGAGCCCCCACCTGCCCTCGTTCCTGTCCGTCTCCCGGATGCTGAACACGAACGAATTCTGGCCCTCGAATCTAGTGTTCGTGCCCAAGCTACCACCATGGCCGCTATGCAGGCGCAGCTCGACAAGCGAGACACCGCCACCACCTCTCTTGGCGCCAAGCTGAACGACGTTGCTCAAAAAACGGATGCTGCCGTCACCGAAATCAAGCAGGCGAGCGTGGCACTCAACAACGCCATCCAGTTGAACCAGGCCCAGCTCCAAGGAAGCTTGGCCGCCATCCTCAAGAAGATGAATCTCCAGGAGGAGCGCGCCGACGCCCCCTGCAAGAAGACGCCGCGCACCAGCGACGACGGCAAGGGCAGCAACGACGACGACGAACTCTGAAGGAGCCCCAGAAAGGTCAGTCCCGCCTTTCGTTGGGAAGTACGTGAACGAGGACACCAAGTACATTTACTTGGTAGTGGTCTACACGCTCAAACTCTGGGGTACTGCAGCGAGTGGGATGGCTGCAGGAATGAGTATCGTACCACAGTCTCGACTATGTCTACAGCTAGTCTGGGTGACTGCCGCAGTAACGACACGGCCGAGACTAACACACGGGAGGCCCCGCCTCAATCCAACCCCCTCATGCGAACGCATCGTCTCAAGCGACACTTTTGCTTTTTCGTCTTGTGGGTTCTGACGACTTTGCCTCAGTGTCATAGCCACAGTCATCGCACGCGAGCGTAATCTGATTCAACTCTGGGTGACGGGCCCGGCTATCACAAGTTCGTCTCGCTCAATGTGACCTCGCTGCAAGCCCACTGGGAACTGCTCACAGCTCTTGGCGATCGAGGCGTCGCCGTTGCAGCTCTACAAGAAGTACGTCGCACACCTCATCAACTCTCGGACCTCGATCAGCATCTCCATCGACATGGGTGGAAAACACATTGGGGCCCGCCTCTCTCTCCAGGCGCGCGTGTGGTTCCAGCGCAGAATGGCAAGCACCAGTGCGTGACCAAAGGAGTTAACACTGAGCACGGGGGCGTCGCCATCGTCACTCCAACCTCCGAACCCATGGTTCCTACGGACTGCCAACACCCTGTCCAAGAACGTCTTCTTGTGACAAAGCGCTGGAAGGAGGTTTTTGTTCCCACCCCCAACCAGAAAGGGAAGCGGGCCACTGGTTATTACCTCGCCACCGTCTACGGAGTCGCCACAGAGTATAACGAGGACCTGTTCGCGGACGTGTGGCAAGCAGCTGCTCTTCGAGGTGCGGCTGCCCCCTATTTGATCACCATGGATGCTCAGTGCGACGTCACCGAGTCTGCTTTTCTCAGCTGGGTATTACGAGAAGGTGGCCGGAACAACGTTTCGAACGGATACCCCGACCAGGGCGCCATGACCTGCGGCCGCGACCCCAACTGGAACCGCTACGACCCCATCGAACACACCTCCAGGATCGACTACGTCTTTGCGAATGATAGTGCCAATGCTATGGTCATCGACTTTCATATTGTTCGCGAATTCAAATGCCCTGGACATCTCGCCCTCGAAGTCGCTCTCAATGTGGACGCCTTTGCAGCACGAGTACGACGGTGGGAACGCCCGAAGCTCTATAATGTTACTCACATCAGCATGCCACACGATGAACGTGAAGCGCTTGGCGCCCACTTGGTTGACCAGCATGCTGAACAGCTTGCTCTGACACAAGGCAATGCTGAGGACACTTTCGCCCTTGCCAATACGATTGCGGAGGGTTTCTTGGATATATGCTGTGATGGTCAGATCAAGAAGGGTACGAGAAGGCGTGGCAGTCCCCCTCGTTTTGTGCAAGGGTGGGACGCCCCACCCATCTCTCCACAGCACGGTGCCATGTCTCGCACAGAGTGGCAATGCACCAAGCTTCGCCGTCGACTACTTGAACTAAGTAATCGCGCTGAACGTTGTGAAGCTCGTGGGTATGCATCCTACATCGACATCCAACTCTACCACCAGCTCTGAGCCAACTGCTGCAAGCAAGTTCGACTTCTTCAACCAGTGTGTGCATCCTGGCCTGGATGGTGGACGCCTCTCTGTTGGCCCTCGGCAGCCCAGGCTCGTCACGCTGCTGCCCAGGTCCTTGCTGAACAACAACGGTATGCCGCAAAAGCCCAACGCCAGCGACTTCAACAATGGCGACCGCGAATTTCAGCATCTTGCCAAAGTGGAGGGCGAGAGGTGTGTGCCTGGGTAAAAGCGCAGACACAGCAACCCACTACCTTCCTCAATCAACCCGACACACAGGACATTGTCTCCAACCCGCTCGACATTATCAAGCTGATGCAATTAACTTGGGAGCCGATTCTTTGCAAATACCGTGGGACTTCAGAGGTTCCCACTTGGGAGGATTTTCGTGCCGAATACGAAGCTGAGCTGCCCCCAGTGAGCCCCTGCCCTGAGCCCACACTTTGTGATGCTGATGTCAGCGCTTTTCTCCAGGCACGCTCCTCTCGCAAGGCGGGGGGCCTTGACGGATGGGCGGCGGTGGGCGCCAAAGCTCTGCCCGCAGCCATCCAAGCCGTCTTCGCCGAGGCTCTCCGATCGATGCAGAATTCGGGTCAGGTCCCCTCGGCTTTCAAACGTGTTCCGAATCCCGCCTTGAGGAAGGGAGAAGGGATTTTTCCTGAAGAGCAAAGGCTCCTTTCCGTTTTGTCTGTGTGGTTTTATTCTTGGGAAGTCCCGATTTACCGAAAGCTCGACTCCTGGAGGCGCAAGTGGAGTCACCCCGCGAGTCTTGGGGCTACGTCGGGGGCTCGTCTCTCGGATGTCTCCACCAGCCTTGCTTTGCAGGTCGAGTGGTCCCGACGCGCCGAGAACTGGGTCCACGGTCTCGCCCTCGACAGAAAGGAGTGTTTCGACCTGCTGATAACCAGTATATGCATCGAACTTCAACGACACGCAGGGTGCCCCGAGAGTGTGCTTCGAGTCCGTGAACAGTTTTACGCCCAGCATCGGAGATACCCGCGAATGTCTGGAACTTACAGCGACGCCATGGCCACCACGAGTTGCCACTTACAAGGCTCTGCATTCAGCATTGATGATATTAAGATGCTCATGTATGTATGGACGGCGAGACAACACAGGGTAATACCGAGATCTCTATCCATAACGTACACCGACGACTCCAACTCAACTGTGTGGGACATGGCTGGGATTCGTGAATCGCTTCGTGAATCGCTTCTTTTTGACAAACTATCTGGACAGGAGCTACATCTTGGGAAGCTGGTCGCCTGGACCACCGACGTGAACACGGTCACTGAGCTCGCCGACACCGCGGCCTGTGGCCACAACCTGCCCGTCAAGCGCGCCTTCCGCCTAGTGAG
>CAUYUJ010016162.1:37165-42165 GCA_963575745.1 Prorocentrum cordatum | reverse complement strand
CGTTCCTGTCTCCCTGATGCTGAACGCGAGCGGATTCTGGCCCTCGAAGCTAGTGTTCGCGCCCAAGCTACCACCATGGCCGCTATGCAGGCGCAGCTCGACAAGCAGGACACCGCCACCACCTCTCTTGGCGCCGAGCTGAACGACGCTGCTCAAAAAACGGATGCTGCCGTCACCGAGATCAAGCAGGCGAACGTGGCACTCAACAACACCATCCAGTTGAACCAGACCCAGCTCCAAGGCAGCTTGGCCGCCATCCTCAAGAAGATGAATCTCCAGGAGGAGTGCGCCGACGCCCCCTGCAAGAAGACGCCGCGCACCAGCTACGGCGGCAAGGGCAGCAACGACGACGACGAAGTCTGAAGGAGCCCAAGAAAGGTCAGTCCCGCCTTTCGTTGGGAAGTACGTGAACGGGGGCACCAATTACATTTACTTGGTAGTGGTCTACACGCTCAAATTTTGGGGTACTGCAGCGAGTGGGATGGCTGCAGGAATGAGTATCGTACCACAGTCTCGACTATGTCTACAGCTAGTCTGGGTGACTGCCGCAGTAACGACACGGCCGAGACTAACGCGCGGGAGGCCCCGCCTCGATCCAACCCCCTCATGCGAACGCATCGTCTCAAGCGACATTTTTTTTTTTTTGTTTCCCCTTTTTTTTCCGTCTTGTGGGTTCTGACGACTTTGCCTCAGTGTCATAGCCGCAGTCATCGCGCGCGAGCGTACTCTGATTCAACTCTGGGTGACGGGCCCGGCTATCACAAGTTCGTCTCACTCAATGTGACCTCGCTGCAAGCTCACTGGGAACTGCTCACAGCTCTTGGCGATCGAGGCGTCGCCGTTGCAGCTCTACAAGAAGCACGTCGCACACTTCATCAACTCTCGGACCTCGATAAGCATCTCCATCGGCATGGGTGGAAGGCACATTGGGGCCCGCCTCTCTCTCCAGGCGCGCGTGTGGTTCCAACGCAGAATGGCAAGCACCAGTACGTGACCAAAGGAGTTAACACTGAGCACGGGGGCGTCGCCATCGTCACTCCAACCTCCGAACCCATGGTTCCTACGGATTGCCAACACCCTGTCCAAGAACGTCTTCTTGCGACAAAGCGCTGGAAGGAGGTTTTTGTTCCCATCCCCAACCAGAAAGGGAAGCAGACCACTGGTTATTACCTCGCCACCGTCTACGGAGTCGCCACAGAGTCTAACGAGGACCTGTTCGCGGACGCGTGGCAAGCAGCTGCTCTTCGAGGTACGGCTGCCCCCTATTTCATCACCATGGATGCTCAGTGCGACGTCACCGAGTCTGCGTTTCTCAGCTGGGTATTACAAGAAGGTGGCCGGAACAACGTTTCGAACGGATATCCCGACCAGGGCGCCATGACCTACGGCCGCGACCCCAACTGGAACCGCTGCGACCCCATCGAACACACCTCCAGGATCGACTACATATTTGCGAATGATAGTGCCAATGCTATGGTCATCGACTTTCAGATTGTTCGCGAATTCAAATGCCCCGGACATCTCGCCCTCGAAGTCACTCTCAATGTGGACGCCTTTGCAGCGCGAGTACGACGGTGGGAATGCGCGAAGCTCTATAATGTTACTCACATCAGCATGCCACACGATGAACGTGAAGCGCCTGGCGCCCACATGGTTGACCAACATGCTGAACAGCTTGCACTGGCACAAGGCAATGCTGAGGACACTTTCGCTCTTGCCAATACGATTGCGGAGGGTTTCTTGGATATGTGCTGTGATGGTCATATCAAGAAGGATACGAGAGGGCGTGGCAATCCCCCTCGTTTTGTGCAAGGGTGGGCCGCCCCACCCATCTCCCCGCAGCACGGTGCCATGTCTCGCGCAGAGTGGCAAGGCACCAAGCTTCACCGTCGACTACTTGAACTAAGTTATCGTGCTGAACGTTGTGAAGCTCGTGGGTATGCATCCTACATCGACATCCAACTCTACCACCAGCTCTGGGCCAACTGCTGCAAGCACAACCAGTGTGTGCATCCTGGCCTGGATGGTGGGCGCCTTTCTGTTGGCCCTCGGCAGCCCAGGCTCGTCACGCTGCTGCCCAGATTCTTGCTCAACAGCAACGGTATGCCGCAGAAGCCCAGCGCCAGCGACTTCGACAATGGCGAACACGAGTTTCAGCATATTGCCAAAGTGGAGGGCGAGAGGTGTGTGCCTGGGTAAAAGCGCAGACACAGCAACCCACTACCTTCCTCAAAAAACCCGACACCCAGGACATTGTCTCCAACCCGCTCGACATTATCAAGCTGATGCAGTTAACTTGGGAGCCGATTCTTTGCAACTACCGTGGGACTTCAGAGGTTCCCACTTGGGAGAATTTTCGTGCAGAATACGAAGCTGAGCTGTCCCCAGAAAGCCCCTGCCCTGAGCCCGCACTTAGTGAGGCTGATGTCAGCGCTTTTCTCCAGGCACGCTCCTCTCGCAAGGCGGGGGGCCTTGACGGATGGGCGACGGTGGAGGCCAAAGCTCTGCCCGCAGCCATCCAAGCCGTCTTCGCCGAGGCTCTCCGATCGATGCAGAATTCGGGTCAGGTCCCCTCGGCCTCCAAACATGTTCCGAATCCCGCCTTGAGGAAGGGAGAAGGGACTTTTCCTGAAGAGCAAAGGCTCCTTTCCGTTTTGTCTGTGTGGTTTTATTCTTGGGAAGTCCCGATTTACCGAAAGCTCGACTCCTGGAGGCGCAAGTGGAGTCGCCCCGCGAGTTTTTGGGCTACGTCGGGGGCTCGTCTCTCGGATGTCTCCACGAGCCTTGCCTTGCAGGTCGAGTGTTCCCGACGCACCGAGAACTGGGTCCACGGTCTCGCCCTCGACAGAAAGAAATGTTTCGACCTGCTGATAACCAGTGTATGCGTCGAGCTTCAACGACGCGCAGGGTGCCCCGAGAGTGCTTCGAGTCCGTGGACAGTTTTACGCCCGGCATCGGAGATACCTGCGAACGTCTGGAACTTACAGCGACGCCATGGCCACCACGAATGGCCACTTACAAGGCTCTGCATTCAGCATTGATGATATTAAGATGCTCATGTATGTATGGGCGGCGAGACAACGCAGGGTAATACCGAGATCTCTATCCATAACGTACACCGACGACTCCAACTCAACTGTGTGGGGCATGGCTGGGATTCGTGAATCGCTTCGTGAATCGCTTCTTTTTGACAAACTATCTGGACAGGAACTACATCTTGGGAAGCTGGTCGCCTGGACCACCGACGAGAACTCGGTCGCTGAGCTCGCCAACGCCGCGGTCTGTGGCCACAACCTGCCCGTCAAGCGCGCCTTCCGCCTAGTGGGCAGCCAGATCGCCGCGCGCGGAGGTGACGACGCTAGCCTCATGGACCGCCACTTCGTCGCTGCAGCTCAACGACTTTAACGTGCTCAACGGCTTCCCCTTCCTCTACATAAGCGTGCCGACATCGCGCAAACGATGGCGGCATCCATGGTTGCTGTGGGCTCCGACCTCGGCGCGCCATCCAACCGACAGCTGCGGGATTACTACCGCGCCATGTTTGCGACCATCATGCCTAAGGGGCGGCAATGGACCTGCCAGTGGATCCTGTTGAGCGTCGTTCTGAAGGGCCACCTCCTCGACCCCATCACGATCAGCCAGAGGGAAGTTACCCTCTCGTTACGCCGTCAGGTTCTGCGGGTGCCACAGCTTTGTGACTACGTGCGTGACCTTCGTGATCATATCCAAGATGCAGATGCCGCCTACCCTGGTCCAGTTCGAACGTTCGTCAAGATGCTCAACCAGCTCAACTGGCGCTGGCCATCCTTCGACGCCCTGCTGACCGACTTGGGCACCCCCATTTCGTGTTTCGAGGGGCACAGTGACTTTCTCATGCATCATCTTCGAGACGCCCAGCGACGGTGGTTTCAACGTAAGGTGCCCACTACGCGGAACGACCTCGGAGACGTGGCCAAGCACAAGTACGGCATTGACATGGTATCAAATACTTGGCTCTTGTGAACACGCAGTCTCAGGCATCGACTTACTAAGTGGCAGCGTGGCCTTTTGTCTGTATTTCTAGCCGGCGGCAATCACACACAACAGAGATTGCAAATATCATCAATTTCAGAAGACACTTCAGCGGTGTGCAGGTTCTGTGACAGAGAACAGGAAACGCAATAACACATCCTGTGGGAGTGCCCCTGCTGGCGAGAAAGAGCGCGCACCACTGCTCCAACATCCACAAGTGCAGGAACGTGATCAGTGGCCGCCTTCAACACGTCATTGTGGTCTCACGTACATCGACGAGGAGACTGTCAACCTCTACAACGAACTCGCAGCCATCCTTGAACCCCCACAACATCGACCCCCACAGCAAGTGGGCGACGACCCCGCCGAGGACATGGTCAACTACATCACCGACGACGAGAACAAGCGGTGGCTGGCCTTAGCCACGGATGGCGCCTGCCGGTTCCCTCAACATCAGTGGCTAGCTCGAGCTGGATATGCTGTATATGTGGCGCCACACCACCGCCTAAACTATTCATCGAAGCTATACGGACCACGACAAAGTAGTGCACGCGCTGAAGCCCGAGCTCTACTTCATGTTGTACGCGTTGCGGAAGAGCCCGTTTGGATCTACTGCGACAATCAACAATGTGTTCGTGAATTCAACAACCTACTACAAGGAGGAGAGCCGCCTGGAGGAAGCTGGAATGACATCTGGACCCAGATCAAGATTGCGATCGACGCCAAGCCCGAGATGTTCTACATCGAGCACGTGTACTCGCACCAGGGCGACGACGGTGTGGACCGCGGCGCTGTGCATCCGCTCGCCGAGGAGTTGAATAAAAATGTCGATGTGCTTGCCGCTAATGCCGCCAAGTTACACCCCCTCCCGACCTCTGTAATTCAGAAAGCTACCTTGACCACTTCAATGCATCGTGCGATTGTTCGAATTTTAGAGAAGCGTGCTGTGACGAGACCCCTTCCCCATCGGTCTGCGGGGTTCTCGGAGT
>CAUYUJ010016162.1:27500-32065 GCA_963575745.1 Prorocentrum cordatum | reverse complement strand
ATGGATTTTCACCCTGGAACGGTTCCGGGGTGAAAATCCATATGGGACCTCCTGACGTCGCGCGGGAGGGCCCAGCCGCGAAAAACAAACTCCCCAATAGGAGATTTTATTTGGAAAACGGCAATTTTGGGAGCTAGGGTACACCCCTCTATCCCCGACAGAGCCGTTTTGCGTCGGGAGGGGGTTCCAGATGGATTTTCACCCTGGAACGGTTCCGAAGTGAAAATCCATCTGGAAGCTCCTGGCGCTGCGCGGGAGGGCCCAGCCGCGAAAAACAAGCTCTCCAATAAAATATTTCATTTGGAAAATTACCATTTTGTGAGTTCGGGTGCACCCTCCCCCATCCCCGACAGAGCCGTTCTGCGTCGGGAGGGGGTTCCGGATGGATTTTCACCCTGCAACGGTTCCTGGGTGAAAATCCATCTGGGACCTCTCGACGCTGCGCGGGAGGGCCCAGCCGCGAAAAACAAGCTCCCCAACAAGAGATTTCATTTGGAAAATGATCATTGTGGGAGCTCGGGTACCCCCCCCCCATCCCCGACAGAGCCGTTTTGCGTCGGGAGGGGGTTCCAGATGGATTTTCACCCTGGAACGGTTCCGGGGTGAAAATCCATCTAGGACCTCCCGACGCTGCGCGGCAGGGCGCAGCCGCGAAAAACGAGCTCCCCAATAAGAGATTTCATTTGGAAAATGGCCATTTTGGGAGCTCGGGTACGCCCCCCCCCTTCCCCAAGATGCGCCCGCAAGGCCCCCGAGAGCGCCCAGATGGAAAATCACCCGTTTCAGGTTCCAATTTTCACCCCGGAACCGTTCCAGGGTGATTCTGGAACCTGAAACGGGTCGATGCCTCCTGCGCAGTATATGCGCGTGCGTTGTGCCGCTGCCGCGCCTAGCCGCCGCCGCTGGTTCGCTTTTGCTTTTGTGTTCGGCAGGACGGATCGAGGAGTCGCCTCCCTCTCCCTCTGCTGCCGTCTCACCTCTCCTCCCCTCGTCCCCTATGGTACAGGAGTGAGGAGGATTTTTCGAGACAGTTTTACTGACGTTTATGAACCCCCCCTGGCGCAGTGCCGACCGTGTCCCGCCTATACTTCTGGCCTGACGGCGGCTTCAGCCCCGGTCAGGCTAATCCATAGGAACGCCATGAGCTCCTACTGTGGCCAAGCCTTCTACCTGGGCGAGGGTCAGGCTGACCTTCACCGTGCAGGGCGTGCAAACCCCAGCTCCACCGATGGAGACGGGCCAGGTCGCTCCATACACCTCGTCAGCCTTAACATCACCAGTCTCTCAGCGAATTGGCCAACCATCACCGCTCTTGGTGTCGACCACAACGCCGCAGTCATAGCACTGCAGGAGACCCGACATGCCAAGCCGACTAGACAAGCCATCGCTACCAGCGCCGCCAATCCACTCCACGGAGGATACCACGCCAGTCTTGGACCTGACCTAGATCTGGCGCGAGCCCAGCGCAGAGCTGCCACGGCGGCACAGACCACACCGTCGTGGGCAACACTGGTGCCTCGGGAGGGGTCGCCATCCTCTCTAAGGATGCCATTGTCGACTCCACTGTCGACGACAATGCGCCCTGTATCGTCGCCCTCAAGGCCAAGAAAAGATGGCACGAGGTCTTCCTCCCGCTCTGCACTCAGCACCGCCGCAGGCGGCGACGAAACAACCACGGGCCCGCGGGGATCTACATAGCGAGCCTCTACGGGATTGCTGGAGGAGACAGCACAGCTCTTTTCCGGCTCGCTGACTGCGCCGCCGCTAGGGTCGGCTCAGCCCCCTATTTCATCTGCATGGACGCCAATACGAACATCGATGGCAATCCACACCTTCTGCACATGTTGCAGCACGGATGGTTCAACGTCGCTGAGGGCACACCAGACCACACCATGCACACATACGGCAATATCCCTGACTGGGACCGCGTCACCAAGTGCCCCCGCACTTCGCGCATCGATTATATCATTGCCAACCAAGCGGCGCGATCCCTTGTCACCGACTTCTGCAACCTTCGCGACTTGCCAGCGAAGTCTCATGTTGGCCTGCAGGTCACGCTTGACCTCAGTCGCCTCGACCATACGGCCCGACGTCTTCTAGCCCCCACGCCCTACCCTCCCGACGATGGAGCTCATGAGGGTCACGAGCTGCAGGCACTAGGGACCCTCATCGCTGGGCGATATCAGGACCGCATGGAGCAGGCCGACACACGCGACGACGTGGAGCGCATGTTCGCCCTGGCAAACGAGGCCAGTCATGAGTACCATCTCACCCGTCTGCGCGACCTGCCACCTCCACCGCCCGACCACCCAAAAAAGAAGCCCCCCACCATGCACGGGCTCACGCCCACGTTCGAAGAGCGACCAGTTGTCCCCCGCGCCTCCCCCACCTACGGAGCTTCCACGATACACATGAACCGACTGCGCAAGCTCCATCGGCAACTCTGTGAGCTTCGCTTCATCGGACAGCACCATCATTTAGATTGCCGTGCCATCCCGCCGTACCTTGCGCAGCGCATTGACTGCACGTGGACCGCGGCCCGCCTCCTATGCCACAAGCTGCGCCCCACGGTTCTCCTTGACTCCCCCGAGGCCTGGACCCCCGACGAGCCAGCACCTCACGGAGAGCACCTTGACGTTTTGATCCAACACCTCGACTTAGAGCTGGCGCGACGTGCGAACCGTGCCAAAGCTGAACGCATCAAGATATGGGCTGAGGGCGTCCGCGAGCCAAGCGGGCGAAAGGCGGCCATATACGCACGGGCTGCTGACAGCTCGCCTACGGCGTATCTCCGCACGCCTACCACTCCTGACGATACGCAACTCCACTGCGACACCAACGCCTTCAAACCTGACAAAGCTAGCACGGACGATAGCGACGCCGACACCGAAGCTGGCGGCTTCAGCCCCAGCGACGGTAGTTCGCCCGACACGGACAACGACGAAGACCACACTCGTGAACCACCACCTGCTCAAGTCCCCGACATTCTCCCTGCCAACGCCATTGTTGCTAACACCAAGGACATGCTTAAGCTCATGGTCGACACCTGGGAGCCCATCTTGGGCAGGTACCGTGCACGTGCGGGACATGACGCCGAAGCCATGCCGACGTGGGCCGACTTCTACGACGAGTACCGACAAGAGCTGCCTACGCCTTCACCAGCTACCCCTTTCCACCTCACCGACGACCAACTCATCCACTTCATTCGCACCCGTTCACCGCGCCGCGCGGGGGGACTGGACGGCTGGACTACTAAGGAGGCTAAGGAGTACCCGACGACATTCTTCGCCTCTTCGCCAGCGTCCTACGCGCTATGCAACGCACTGGCACCATCCCAGAACCCCTCCTCCACGTGCCAAACCCGTGCCTCCAAAAAGGCCGAGGCGAACTCCCAACGGACCAACGACTTCTCTCGGTGCTTTCCGTTTGGATGTATGCGTGGGAAGCGCCAGCCTACCGCAGCCTCACGGACTGGCGGAAAGGATGGACCCACGCCACGAGTTTTGGCGCTGTTCCCAAAGCTACTATCGGGGACGTCAGCACCTCTCTTGCCCTGCGCATCGAACACGCCAGGGCCTTACTCCTTCCCTTAGCTGGAGCTGCCCTGGACCGACAGAAGTGTTTCGACTACCTCATCACGGACATCTGCCTTAACCTTTCGCTTCACGCGGGGTGTCCCCAAGACATCGTTACTGTCCGCAGAAACTTCTACAGTCGCCACAAACGCTACATCCGCATGAACGGTGCGTACTCTAAGGAACTGGCCAGGACAAACGGCCACCTCCAGGGAAGCTCTTGGTCCCTGGACGACATTAAGCTGCTCATGTGTGTGTGGACCAAGAGACAGCATCGATACGGTCCGCGATCACTCAGCACTACCTTTGTTGACGACAGCAACTCCACTACCCACACCGCGCCTGAGTTGCAGAAATCTCTTGATGAAACCGCCAAGTTTGATCGATTTTCAGGTCAACGCATTCACCCTGGCAAAGTGGCGGGGTGGGCGCTCACCGACGAGCTTCGCACCGCCGTTGCCCAGCTCACTCTGGCGGAACGGCCCTTACGCGTGGTCGACTCCTTCAAGCTCGTCGGGAGTTGCATCAACGCCGAGGCAGCGCCGGCTCCAGCCGCGCTTAACCTCACGGCCACCGCTGACGCCCGTGTTCGCAGGGCGACTAGTCGCCTGCCGCGCATTGGCAAGCTCCCATCACCGATGCTTATTAGGGCGCGGCACGCCCGTTCCCTTGCTGCCAGCGTCTGTACCACGGGCACCGACATTCAAGCCCCATCAGGCCCCGTCAAAACTGCCTACAACCATGCCCTTAAGGCGGCTATCCGCCCCAAGGGAAACAGGTGGGTCGAGTTTTGGACTCTCATGGCCGTGTGCGTCCCAGGACACGCCCTGGAGATTGACGCCATTATGCATCGTGAAGTCTTCCTGTGTCTGCGGCGACAGGTTAACCGCGACGCTACTCTCTGCGGTCTCGTCAGGGATCTCCAACACCATGTCCAGACCCTATTCGGGGGAGGACCTGTCGGACGACTTGTCCAGACGCTTCAGCAGC
>CAUYUJ010016162.1:0-22500 GCA_963575745.1 Prorocentrum cordatum | reverse complement strand
TCATTGGGAGGAGGGAGGCGCGAGCGGGAGGAAGAAGGAGGAGGAGGAGTGGGAGGCGTCAGAGTAATAACAAGAACCCCAATCCTTAGGATATGGGGAATGATTCGTCGATCCCTAGGAAAATATGGGAAAATATGGGAAGTGGTGGGGAAGACAAACGCCTGGAAGATATAGGAAAATAGGGGGATCTTTTGATTTGTGTGTATTTATTTGTGTGTCCCAGTTTCCCTTTAGATTTGGCCCCTCGATCCTCGCTCCTCGAGGAGGAGGAGTAGCCTGATTCTCGGAGGGAGAGGAGGATGGATGAGGAGGAGGAGGAGTGACAGAGGAGGAGGGGCGGAGGAGGTGATGGTAGGATGAGGATTCAGTGGATGAGGTGAGTCGGAGGAGGAGGGAGGAGGATGCTGAGGGGATGATGAGATGGGAGGCTGAGGAGGGAGAGTAGGAGGACGAGAGTGAGGCGGAGGAGGACAGGATTTGGCCCCCTCGTCCTCGCTCCTCGTCTATCGTCTCCGCTTGCTTCTCCGCGCCGCCCTTGCGGGAGGCGAGGGCCGCGGGTGCGACCGGCATAGAGAGGCTGGGCCCGGCCGTCCCGCCGAGGCAGAGGGGAGGCGGAGGAGGAGGAGGAGGATGAGGATTAGGAGGAAAGAAGGAAGTGAGTTCCCATGACTTGCTTAGGAAGGATTGGGGGAGGATGAGGTAGGCGGTTTATTAATGAGGATGGAATTGAGATTTATGATAAACGGGGATGAGAGGAGCATGAGGAGTTGGAGGAGGATGACTTATGCTTAGGATGATGAGGACTGATGATGATGATTATGATTTATGAATGTGATTATTAGATTCGTCTTAGTCTGTACTTCTTCGGAGGATGAGGTAATAGTATTACACCGGGCATGAAACCTAATGTCCTTACTCAGGCGAAATAAGCTAAGAGAAGACTAATCATAATCATGCGAATGCGATTGCGAATACGATTGCAAATGCTAATGATACTACGCGTGCTAAGAACTAATAATAATAGCAGTGCTAATAATACTTCATGGTACCACTACTACTACTACTACTACTACTACTACTACTACTACTAATCAGGCCACTGAGACTATTACTAGAAGAAGACGGGTAATACTAATCTCACGAATGCTAAGAACATTACTGCGAATATTACGAAGACAAATAATATTACTAAACGTACTAATGCGAAACAAAACGAAACTACCAATACGAACCATCCTAATTTGATTAGTAAGAAGACGAACGCTACGAAGACTACTAAGACTACGAAGCAGACGAACGATACGAATACTAATGCTAAGCATGCGACGAGAGATAATAATAATAATACCATCAGACATAGTACGACAAACAATGCTGCGAAAACCATAATCAATAACAAGAAACATAAAACGACGCATACTGTTGATAAGGCTACAGTGATAATACTAATACGAAGACGACTATTACCATGAATTGAATGTTTTTTCGCAATACTCATACTACACAAGCATATGAACAAGTGTCGTTCGATTTTCAGTTTTGGAGACTCACGGACATTCGACACCGGCGTTGACCAAGGGCACGCGTTCCACTCTTCCATTCTTCTGGTCCCACGCCCGGGTCACGCTGATCCCCAAGGGCGCAGATTCCCCGGCAGACGACCGGCGACCTCTCACTGTGATGCCGATCGCATACGGTTTGTGGGCGAAGCGTCACGCAGCGGCGCTCACGCAGTGGCTGGCCGCCTGGAAGCCGACGGGTCTATATTCAGGAGAGGAAAAACACACAGACACAATTAATCATCGATTCCGCAGAAAATATGGGAAAATATGGGAAGTGGGGGGAAGACAGAAACCCAGAAAATATGGGAAAATATAGGGTATATTTTTTTTTGTGTGTATTTATTTGTGTGTCCTGGGGCCCCCTCATATATGGAGTTTTTCCTGGTCATTCGTGTCCAGACATCCTGTGGGAACTTCAGGCCGAGCTCGCCCCGGCACGGGTTGGCGCTACCGAGCCCTACGTCGTATTGTCCATGGACTTCGAGAAGTGCTTCGACCGCCTGGACTTGCACAATCTTCACGCTCTGTGCGCGCACTTGAACCTGCCGTTCTGCGCACACGTCCTGGAGAACTGCCAACGGCTCGCACGTTTCCTGTTCGTGGATGGTCAACCTTCTGACGTTTGGCTTCAAGGTTCTGCCCTTGTGGGTGTCCCGCAGGGGTGCCCGTTCGCCTGCTTCTTCTGCAATCTCATTTCAGTGATGTGGCACCTCACAGTTGCACAAGCTGTTCCTGAAGCTGTACATTACTCATACCTGGACGACCGCTTTGTCATGATCCGTCCTTGGGCTGAGTTGTCAGCTGTTTTAGCGGCGACCCAGGAAGTCGACCAGGCCATCGGCCCTATCCTCAACCTGGGCAAGTGTGCGCGCGGGGCCGTTCTGCCGTCGGCGCTCGCACACCACCCTGCAACGATCCAGAGTTACGACGGATTGCGCATTGCAACTCGTTCCGCCACTTCGGCATCGACCTGATCATGGGCCCGGCTGCAGCAGCGCCACTTGCGCAACGGCGTCTTCGTCTTCATCGTGACCGGCTCCACGTGGTCAAGCGGCTGCCCTACTTCCAGCGCGGTGTTTGCGGGGCCGACGCAACGGCGGCCCTCTGGGCTGACGGCGGCTTCGCGCGCACCAAATCTCAGATGCAGTCGGCAGCTGCTTGGGCGGCTGTTGCGCTCATGGGCCCGGCGTCGCTGGGCACGACTGTCCAGAGCTCGAGGCAGATGGCGCGCGTCTTGGGCCCTGGTCTACACCGAACGCATTTGCTGAACGCGGCCGTCTTCACTGCCGTGCGGCTGTTCTACCATATGGTGCTGTCGAACATCATGCCTTTCCCTGTCTGGGAGGAGCTACGGCATCAACTGTTTCGTCTTCGATTTGGTCCTGTCGTTCTTCTGCAACGAGCTTGTTCTGTTCTGGATATTCGGTGGTCGGTGGACCACGCCGACGATTTTATCTTCAGCAGGACGCACTTTTGACTTCGCCATGCCAGCGGGCCTGCTCCAGCGAACCCAGCGCTGGCGCCAGAGCTCAAGAAGGTAGCCCGTGTCGAGGCGCGGCTTCACTACGACGCTGCGCCGCCTCCCAGGAGGCCAAGCGCAGGCCCGAGGACTTCGGGGGTCTGGTGGGCGGGCTCGCGGAGGTGCGGGAGGCGCGGGAGCACATGTACTGGGCCCAGCTGCAGTTCGGCGGCCCCTCTTTGTCGACCGCTGGGCTGTGGACGGCGGTGAGCGCCGCCGACATCCCATTGCGACTCCGACGACATCTGCGCCCGCTGCGGCGAGGGCGTGGAGATTGCTGGACACCGTCTCTGGACGTGCCCATGCAGCGCCGCCGGGCGGCATGTTCTTGATCTACGTGTTCCAGGTGATCTATTTCCACAGGGCCTATCTGCATGTCTCGCTCGTGGTGCATTGTTTCCGGCGGCGCCGGCGCTGCCCATGGCGTGGCTTTGGATGTGGCGAGGGCTATATCTGAATACTTGTTACGTGTCAACGCCACTGCCACTATTGCTGCGGCCGATCGTCGTCGTGGCATACCTGGTCGTCTTGAGCTCGATCAACCTCGCAGACATATCGTGCGGCTCTTCCTCCTCTCCCTCGTGTGGAACCATGCGTGGGCGTTCAAGGTGGAGCGCAGGGTGGTCCTCGCGATCTTCATCTTCCCCTGCAACCTTGTCGTGGTGTTGTCGCAGCGACGGAGGTGGCCGCGGTCTCGTGCGACGGCTCGGCGGAGCTTTCGCGCGAACAGCCCGTCTCGCGCTGGGGATTCACAGTGGCCGCCGCGGCGTCGGCCAGCATGCTGGACGTCTGCGGCCCCGCCGCCCTTGACCCGAATTACCCGTGCTTCGTTGGAGCGGCCCACCACGGCGACAACGTGGGCGAAATGTATGCGTTATCTTTTGGATTATCTGGGGTTGGTGATCTTATGTCAGCGTGGCGTTCGGCATCTTCTTCTCCGCCAGGGTCGCCGCGTCTCATCCTTGGGTATGATGCTGAGTACGCCGCCAACGTGGTTCAGCGGCGAGTTCGGGCCAGGTGCAACATCTGGCTGGTCCTGAAGGCGCGCCTCATCTTCGATCAAGTAGCCCAGTGCGTGATCTGGCAGAAGGTAGAGTCTCACTGCGCAGTGCTTGAACGACCTGGCCGATCATTTAGCCTGTTGTGGTGCTAATGGAATCATGCGTGAACCGGCGGCCGTGCGTCGCTGGGCAGGCTTCTCTGGCTGACCGTTTGCTCTGAGGATTGGCAGCCCCAAGTCCATTTTCATTGCGCGCGTTCGTCAATTTCACGAGTTCTACAGCAGCTTGCGCCAGAGAAACAGTTAATTCACGCAACGCGTGCGCAATGACACTTACAGCGGAGTGGCGTCACCCACAGGGCATCCCTGGGCTTCTCTGACCCCTCTAAGCCCTGCCGTATCTGCCTCCTCAGCGAGATCTCGCTGGCATCGGCCGCTGTGTGTCCCTGTGCTTTCCTGGGCTTCTCTAGGGGTGCCGACTCTTCTCTGCGCTCTGAGTGCGCGTCCGCGCGCGCTGTGTCTCGAGACTTCTAAGGCGGCGAGCAGCCGATTTACTCGAGCCAGAGGTGACGCATGCACGCATTAGCTGCCGTGGCTGCCGTGGACGCGTCGGCGCTGGCTGCGTGGGTGCCAAGCCGGCACGCGGCCGCCGCTGGTGGTGTCGGTGTCGCGCCAGGTCCTGACAGTTTGGCGCCGTGCTCTGGCGGGTCTCGCATCGAGTGTCCCTTGTGGGCGTGGGTGCGGTTTTCGAAGGGCAAGTGCAAGGCGTGTTTGGCGCCGCGGCGGTCGCCTTCGTCTTCGGCGCCCCCGACGCCTTCGTCTTCGGCGCCCCCGACGCCTTCGTCTTCGACGCCGCCGCCTCCGCGGTTGCCCCCGCCGCCTCGGTCTTCGGCGCCGCCGCCCCCAGCGCCGCCACCTCCGGGGTCGACCCCGCCGCCTTCAACGAGATTGCGCCGCCTGCCATGCCTGTGCATGCGTGGTCGCAGGGGGAAATCTCCGAAGCGTCCGACGCGCCCGACGGCGCGGCCCGGCCTGCCTTCACGCGCATCTACGGCCGCGCCGAGGAGGGCGTCTTCGAGATTCTCGGCGTGCAGGCGCTTCTGAAGGAAGCAAGAGCCCCTCAGCTGGCGCTGCAAATGGAGCAACGAGATGGTCGTTTCAACAGGTTCTCAGCACTCTTGCAGCAAGGCCAGAAAGGCATGGGGGGCCTGGTCTGGACGGACGCGCGCCTGGAAGGTATTTCTGTCAATTACTACGAGAAGACTGCGGGGGACCTCGTGCAATCGTTTTGGGGCAGGTTGCACCTGGAGCACGTGGGCCTGTGCTTCCAGTCAAACCCAAGTCAGTGCAGCATCGCGAAGCGGTTCCACCTCCTTCGCTTCGTGTTGCCGAAGTGCATCTCGGAGGTTCTCGACGGCTGGCGTGGGCATGCCCTCGCAGACTTCCAGGAAATGCTCGCGCTCTATCTTCCATCCAAGGTCGCCAACCTGCACCTCGACGTCTGCGCGGATTACTTCCTGAGCTTCGTGGCGAAGGGCGAGGCAGATAGGAGGTGCGGGCGCCGCAGCGACCTGGGCCTTCTATGCTGCGACAAGAAGGTCAACGCGCGCTATCCCCGCTTCTGAAGCTACGGGCACCGCGCGGACAAGCGGCTGCGAGCCCCTACGTTGGGTGGCTCGGGCTACGGGCCAGAGTGCGTAAATCTGCGCGAGCGCGACATGGTGTCGCCGGTGGGGTGCGACGAGTCCGGAGGCCGGCGTCGTGGGGCGGCTGCCAACGGACTTCATTGCGCCGCCATGGTCGCGTGAACCGCGACGGTTATATCGCTCGCTGTCGGCGCCGTGGTTGCGCAAGAAAGAACCCCGGCTATTGTGTCTCGTGCATCGTAACGCGGGTGCTGCGCGCGATAACGCTCGTGATCGCCCCCGCCTCTCCCCACCCGATCACGTCGCGCTGTTTTCCCTGCGAGTCATGGAGGATCTTCCAGGGTTTCGAGGGAAATTCGAGGTTTTCCCGGGAATTCGTCGTCGTCGCTGGTGTCCGCGACCGGGAGGAGGAGGAGGGGGAGGAGGAGGAGGAGGAGGAGGAGGAGAGGGAGGAGGAGGAGGGAGGAAGCGGGATGGGAGAGGATGAGAGAGCAGAGGAGGAGGAGGAGAAGGAGGAGGAGGGGGGGGAGGCGGAGGAGGAGGAAGGGAGGGGGAGGAGGGAGGAGGAAGGAGGAGGAGGGGAGGGAGGAGGGAGGAGGAGGAAGAGGAGGAGGAGGAGGAGGGAGGAGGAGGAGAGGGAGAGGGAGAGGGAGGAGGAGGATGAGGAGGAGGAGGAGGAGACGGAGGAAGGAAAAGGAGGAAACCAGGTGCTTTCGAGGGCCCGTTCGCAGGATTTGCTTAGGGGATGTCTCGAGCGAAACGCTGGTTCTTAAGCGAAGCGCTTGGGCCATCTTGGAGGTCATCTGAGATCGCTCCGAAACAATGCCTTACAAGAGTGCTCGGCGCAGCCCATTTCTTCGAGGATGTCTCAGGCGAAACGCTCATTTTTGGAGGTCCGCGAATTGGACCGACGATTTCAACGTCCCCATTTTCCGAGGATGTCTCAGGCGAAACGCCCATTTTTAGCGGCGTGCGTCTTAAGATGCGACCCCCAACTTCACGATTTGGCGAGGATGTCTCTGGCGAAACGATCGTTTTTCAAACCTTTGCTGACGTGAGCGGGAAGCGCGTGAAAGGGAAGAGTTGCGCAAGAACTTGCAGCGTCATAGCGATCAACCGGGGAGACGACGAACGGGGAAGAGTTGAGCAGAACGGCGAAAACGACGAGCGGGGAAAAAAAGGAGAGGGGGAGGAGGAGTAGTAGGGGGGCGGAGGAGAGGAGAAGGAGGAGGAGGAATGAGGAGGATGAGGATGAGGTAGGAGGATGAGGGAGGAGGAGGAGGAGGAGAGGGAGGAGGAGAGAGGGGAGGAGGAGGTAGGAAGGGGGAGGCGGAGAGGAGGAGGAGGCGAGGAGGAAGGAGGAGGAGGGAGGGGAGGAAGAGGAGGAGGAGGAGGAGGAGGGGAGGGGAGGAGAGGAGGAGGGAGAGGAGGAAGATGAGGAGGGAGGAGGAAGGAGGAGGAGGAGGAGGAGGAGAAATGAGGAAGGGAGAGGAGGAATTTGGAAGGGGAATGGGAAGGAGGGGGAGGAGGAAGAGGAGAGGAGGAGGAGGTGGGCTGGGGAGGAGGAAGGAGGAGGGAGGAGGAGAGGAAGGAGGAGGCTAGGAGGAGGGGAGGGGGCAGGAGTGGGATAAGGACTAGGAGGAGGAGGAGGAGGAGGAGAGGATGAGGAGGAGGGGGGAGGAGGAGGAGAAGGAGAAGGAGGAGAGGAGAGCTGATGAGGAAGATGAGGGGGAGTCTGATAATGATGAGATGTGGACGATTCTGAGACGGGGGAGGCGGGGATGGAGGGAAGGAGGAGGGAGGTGGAGAGAGGGAGGAGCCTGAGGAGGACTAGGAGAAGATTATCGCAGGTATAGATGAAGAGGATGAGGGTGAATTATTTGATGATGATGATGATGAGATGACGTCTGCTGCTATAGATGATGATGATGATGATGAGGATGAGGAGGAGGAGGAGGAGGAAGAGTAGGAGGAAGGGGAGACGGAGGGGAGGCGACCAATAGGAGGAACAGGAGGAGGAGGAGGAGGAGGAGGAGGAGGAGGAGGAGGAGGAGGAGGGGGAGGAGGAGGATGCCAAGCAGGAGGAGGAGGAAGATGAGGAGGAGGAGGAGGGGGATGCGGAGGAAGAGAAGGAGGAGGAGGAAGAGGAGGATGAGGAGGATGATGAGGAGGAGGATGATGAACACGGAAAAGAAAATGAAGATGATGACGATGCTGATGTCGATACTGATGATGATGATGGTTGTGGGTGTGGTGATGATGATGATGCTGGTGACGATGATGCTGATGATATGGATGCTGTTGTTGGTGACGGTGAGGATTAGGATGCCGATGCTGATGATAGTGATGGTGATGCTCATTACGGTGATGATGACGATTCTGATGATCGTTCTAACTCAGCGAATTGTGATGACGCTATTGCTGTTGTCGATGATGCTGACGATGATACTGTTGGTGATGATGCTGATGATGTTGATGATGCTGATGATGATGATGAGGATGGTGATTTCGATGATGTTGCTGCTGCTGACGCTGATGGTGATGATGATGGCGGTGGTGGTGGTGATGATGATGCTGATGGTGGTGATGATGATGGCGGTGGTGGTGGTGATGATGATGCTGATGGTGGTGATGACGATGACCCTGCTGGTGATGATGCGGCAGATTATGATGATGACGGTGATGATGATGATGATGATGATGATGATGATGATGATGATGATGGTGCTGATACTGCTGGTGATGATGATGCTGATGCTGATGATGACGATGTCGATGACGATGATGATGGTGCTGAGGATGATGATGCTGCTGATGACGATGCTGATGATGATGTTGACGATGATGATGATGGTGGTGATGATGATGATGATGCTGATAATGATGATGATGCTGCTGGTTGTGATGATGATGCTGATGATGATGAGGATGAGGGTGAGGATGATGCTGCTGCCGATGATGATGGTGATGCTGGTGATGATATTGATGATGCTGCTGATGATGATGAAACTGATGATGATGATAATGATGATGACGGTGATGATGATGCTGATGATGATGATGATGAAACTGATGATGCTGATGATGATGATGACGATGATGATTATGCTGACGATGATGGCGATGCTGATGATGCTTATGCTGCTGCTGCTGATAATGCGGATGCTGATGCCGATGGTGATGGTGATGATGCTGATGATGGTGCTGATTATGATGATTATGCGGGTGATGAAGCTGATGATGATGCTGATGATGATGCTGCTGATGATGGTGGTGATGGTGATGACGATGATGGTCATGCTGCTGATGCTGATGATGATGCTGATGATCATGATGATGATGCTGATGATGATGATGCTGCTGCTGATGCTGATTATGATGATGAGGATGATGCTGATTCTGCTGATGATGATGATGATGCTGATTATGATGATGCTGATGTTGATGATGATGATGCTGCTGATGATGATGCTGATGCGGATGATGCTGATGCTGATGCTGATGCTGCTGATGGTGAGGATGATGATGATGCTGATGATGATGATGCTGATGATGATGATGATGATGACGATGATGATGATGATGATGATGGTGATGATGATGCTGATGATGATGATGCTGATGATGATGATGCTGATGGTGATGATGATGCTGCTGATGCTGATGATGATGCTGATGATGATGATGATGAATGATGATATGATGATGATGATGATGATGAGAGTATTCTGATTATGCTGATGATGCTGATGACGATTGCTGATACGATGAATGATGGCAAGTGGTCAAGAGGAGGGAATACAGATGATGCATGATGATGATGATGATATGATGATGTATGAGATGATGATTATGATGTATGAGGCTGTTGCTGTTGATGATGATGATGATGATGAGTGATGAGGAGGGGGAGGAGGAGGAGGGAGGAGGAGGTAAAGGAGGAGGGGGAGGGGAGAGGAGAGGAGGAGGGGAGGAGGAGTGAGGAAGGAGGAGAGAGGAGAGGGAAGTAGAGGAGGAGGAGGATGAGGACTATGAGGAGGATGAGGAGAAGGACGAGGAGGTGGAGATGGAGGATGCGGATGCGGAAGAGTACCAGTAGGACGAGGATGACGTGAAGAGGAGGAAGGGGAGGGACAAGCAGGATGAGGATCAGGAGCGTCGGATACCCTTGATCGACGTCGGAAGATCGATGCCCGAGGGTCTTGGGACATTTTGCGGCCTTTTCTAGGTTAACGGGGGCCTCTTGACCCTGGGGGGGGGAGGGGGAGGAGGACGAGGATTGGGAGAGGAGGGGGGGTGATGCAGAGGAGGAGACAACGGACTGTGATGATGAGGAGGCGGATGGAGGAGGACTAGGGAGGAGGAGGCGGAGGAGGAGGAGGAAGAGCAGGAGGAGGAAACAGGAGTCGGATGCTCATGGTGGGATACCGTTGAGCAAGGAACCCGCCATCGAGGGCTCATTTTTGACGATGACACTTTGCTGAATGGAGGATTGCAGGTTGGTGAGCAGGATGGTTAGCGACCTACAGCAGTTCCACTCCTAGAGGACAGCAGGACATACTAGCCGTGCACCTCGCAGCTCCGAAGGTACACTGCGGACCCCATACGGGCTCACCAGTCCTTGGGTGAGGGCGCATGTGGCTTTGTCGAGTGGCTCTGACTTGGCCACTGCTCCTGCACAATCCGGATGGGGAAGTGACGGCGTTAGATAGTGAGGGGGAGATGGAGTGAGTGAGTGAGTGAGTGAGTGAGTGAGTGAGGCAGGGAGGGAGGGAGGGATGAGGCGGAGGAGGAAAGTGAGGAGGAGAGGATTGCGGAGAGATGTGAATGGGGAGGATGAAGGAGAGTGAGAAGGAAGTGGAGGTGAAGAAGAGTGGTGAGTGAGTGCGTGAGTGAGTGAGTGGAGGAAGGACGCGAGGGAGGGAGGGAGGGATGGCGGAGGAGTAGGAAAGAGAGAGAGAGAGAGAGAGAGAGAGAGACGGGGGACGGCGACACGGACCAGGACGGTGGCCTGCCCCCGAAGGGGCAGGTCAGATGAACGAGAGATCGGGCAAGAAGAGGGGGCGGAGTGCTCAGCACGAGCCGCCCTAGCCAGGCCCCACTACAAGGCAGGAGGGGGAGGGATGAAGAGGAGATGGAGCAGGCGGAGGAGGAGGAGGAGGAGGAGGAGGAGAAGCAGGAGGCGGAGGAGGATGACGAGGAGAAAAGGGGCGGAGGCGGAGGCGGTGGCGGAGGGGGAGGGGTATGGAGTAGTAATAGTAGTGGTAGTAGTAGTCGTCGTAGTAGTAGTAGTAGTAGTAGTAGTAGTAGTAGTAGTAGTAGTAGTAGTAGTAGTAGTAGTAGTATTAGTAGTAGAATTAGGGACGTAAGCCGCAGTAGTAGTCGTGTAGTAGTAGTAGTCGAGTCGTAGTAGTTGGATAGTGTCGTAGTAGTAGTAACCAGTAGTAGTTAGTAGTAGTAGTATTAGTAGTAGTAGTAGTAGTCGTAGTAGTTGTCGTAGTATAGTCGTTTAAGTAGCAGTAGTAGTAGTAGTCGTTAGTAGTAGTCGTAGTAGTGGTAGCGTCGTAGTAGTATTAGTTGTAGTAGTAGTAGTGTAGTAGGAGTAGTGTAATAGTAGGTAGTCGTAGTTAACAGTAGTAGAGTAGTAGTAGTAGTAGTAGTAGTCGTAGTAGATAGTAGAAGTAGAAGTATCGAGTAGTAGTAGTCGTAGTAGTACTAGTAGTAGTGTCTTAGTAGTAGTAGTCGTCGTCGTAGTTAGTAGTAGTAGTCGTCGTAGTCGTATAGTCGTAAGTAGTAGTAGTAGTCGTAGTAGTAGTCGTAGTAGTAGTCGTAGTAGTAGTCGTAGTAGTAGTAGTAGTTATAGTAGTAGTAGTAGTAGTAGTAGTAGTAGTAGTAGTACTAGTAGTAGTAGTAGTAGTAGTAGTAGTAGTAGTAGTCGTAGTAGTAGTCGTAGTCGTAGTAGTCGTCGCAGAAGTAGTAGTAGTAGTAGTAGTAGTAGTCGTAGTAGTAGTAATAGTAGTAGTAATAGTAGTAGTAGTAGAAGTAGTAGTAGTAGTAGTAGTAGTGAGTAGTAGTAGTAGTAGTTAGTGAGTCGGTAGTAGTAGTAGTAGTAGTAGTAGAGGTAGTCGTAGTGTAGTAGTGTAGTAGTTAGTAGTAGTCGTAGCAGTAGTCAGTAGTAGTAGTAGTAGTGTAATAGTAGTAGGTCGTTAGTGTAGTAGTATAGTCGTCGTGTAGTCGTAGTAGTTGTAGTAGTCGCAGTAGTAGTAGTCGTAGTAGTAGTAGTAGTAGTAGTAGTAGTCGTTAGTTGTAGTAGTAGTCGTCGTGTAAGGTGTAGTTGTCGTCGTCAGTAGTAGTAGTAGTAGTAGTTAGTAGTAGTAGTGTAGCAGTAGTAGTAGTAGTAGTAGTAGTAGTAGTAGTAGTCGTCGTAGTCGTATTAGTAGTCGTAGTCGTGTAGTAGTAGGTCGTAGTTAGTAGTAGTAGTAGTAGTAGTAGTAGTAGTAGTAGTAGTAGTAGTAGTAGTAGTAGTAGTAGTAGTAGTAGTAGTAGTAGTAGTAGTAGTAGTAGTAGTAGTAGTAGTAGTAGTAGTAGTAGTAGTAGTAGTAGTAGTAGTAGTAGTAGTAGTAGTAGTAGTAGTAGTAGTAGTAGTAGTAGTAGTAGTAGTAGTAGTAGTAGTAGTAGTAGTAGTAGTAGTAGTAGTAGTAGTAGTAGTAGCAGTAGTCGTGCTAGTCGTAGTAGTCGTAGTAGTCGCAGTAGTCGTAGTAGTAGTAGTAGTAGTAGTAGTAGTAGTAGTAGTAGTCGTAGTAGTCGTAGTAGTAGTAGTCGTCGTAGTAGTAGTTGTAGTCGTAGTAGTAGTAGTAGTAGTAGTAGTAGTAGTAGTCGTAGTAGCAGTAGTGGTAGTAGTAGTCGTCGTCGTAGTCGTCGTAGTCGTAGTCGTCGTAGTCGTCGTAGTAGTCGTAATCGTAGTCGTAATCGTAGTCGTAGTAGTAGTAGTAGTAGTAGTAGTAGTAGTAGTAGTAGTCGTAGTAGTAGTAGTAGTAGTAGTAGGGGTGACCGGCTCCTGGGTGCGAGCCCGTCCCCCGGCCCCTCCCTACAGCACTCCGTTGGGTTTCCGCACCCTCAGTGTGTTTGTGCGTGTGCGGTGTGCGGTGTGCGGTGTGCGGTGTGTTTTTGTATGCGTTTCTTTTACGTGCTGTATACGTTTCCTATGCGTTTTGCATACGTTTCCTATATGTTTCCTATACGTTTTGTATACGTTTCCTATATGTTTCCTATACGTTTTGTATACGTTTCCCATATGCTACCTACACGTTTTGTATACGTTTCCTAGACGTTTTGTATACGTTTCCTATGTGTTTCCTAATTTTTTGTATACGTTTCCTATATGGTTCCTATATGTTATGTACACGTGTCCTTCATGTTTCCGGTATGCTCCCTATACATTTTCTGTATGTTTCCTATATGTTTCCTATACGTTTCCTATTTGTGTCCTATATGTTCCCTATCTGTTCCCTATCTGTTTCCTATATGTTTCCTATATGTGTCCTATATGCTTCCTATGCGTTTCCTATATGTTTCCTATATGTTTCCTATATGTGCCCTATATGGTTCCTATATGTTTTCTATATGTGTCCTGAATGTTTCCTAACTGTTTCCTATATATTTCCTATATGTTTCCTAGGTGTTTCCTATATTTTGCTCATGTGATTCCTATGCGTTCCTTCTATGTGTCCTTTACGTTTCTTATACGTTTCCTATATGTTTCTAATATGTTTCTTATCTGTTTCTTACATGCTTCCTATACGTTTCGTATACGTCTCTTATATGTTTCCTACATGTGTCCTATATGCTTCCTATGTGTGTTTCCTGTATGTTCCTAGATGTTTCCTATATGTTTCCGATGCGTTTCCTATATGTTTCCTATATGTTTCCTATATGTTTCCTATGTGTTTCCTATATGTTTCCTATATGTTTCCTATGTGTTTCCTGTGCGTATCTTATGTGTTTCTCATACGTTTCCTATATGTTTCCTAAACGTTTCCTATCTGTTTCCTGTATGTTTCTTATACGTGTCTTATATGCTTCCTATGTTTTTTTTTATGTTTCTTTATCTGTTTCTTATATGTTTTTCTTATACGCGTCTTATAGGTTTCCTATACGTTTCTCATGTGTTTCCTATACGTTCCTTTTACGTTTCTTATAGGTTTCATATATATTTGTTATATGTTTCTTATACGTTTTTTATTTATAAAAAATATGTTTCCTATCTGTTCCTTATTTGTTTTGTATACCTTTCCGATATGTTATGTATACGTGTCCTATATGTTTTGCATACGTTTCCTTTATGTCTTGTATACGTTGTCTGTATGTTTTGTATACGTTTCCTGTATGTTTCCTGAACGTTTCCTATACGTTGTGTATACGTCTTCTATATGTGTTTTTATACGTTGCCTAAATGGTTTGTGTACGTTTCCTATATGTTTTGTATACGTTTCCTATATGCTTCCTGTACGTTGTGTATACGCTTCCTTTAATGTTTCCCATACGTTTGCTATATGTTTCCTATACGTTTTGTATACGTTTCCTGTACGTTTCCTATATGTTCCCTATGCGTTTCTTATATGTTTTCTATACGTTTTGTATACGTTTCCTATTCGTTTCTTATATATTTCCTATACGTATCTTAGGTGTTTCTCATACGTTGCGTATATGTTTCCTATACGTTCCTTATATGACAACCCCGCATCATCCTTCCCCTTCGCCCTCCTCGCCCAGGCGGTGTTTGTCGGCCCCGAAACGGCCCAAAGGCTTCCAAGAAGCCCCCAGGAGCGCCCCGAAACGGCCCAAGGGGCTTCCAAGAGGGCCCCAAGACGGCCCAAGGGAGTCCCAAGACGACCCAAGAGGCGCCCAAGACGACCCACGAGAGCCCCAAGACGACCAAAGAGGCGCCCAAGACGCCCCAAGAGGCCCCAGGAGGCCCCAAGAGGCCCCAAAGAGGCCCCAAGAGGCCCCCAGGAAGCCACCAGCAGGCCCCAAGAGGCCCCCAAGAGGCCGACTGATGCCCCCAGCCGCCGCCGTCGCCGCGACCGCGGCGGCGGCCGCGGCGGCGGCTCGCACCCAGGGCCCGGTCTGCCCTAGTAGTAGTAGTAGTAGTAGTAGTAGTAGTAGTAGTAGTAGTAGTAGTAGTAGTAGTAGTAGAAGTAGTCGTAGTAGTAGTAGTAGTAGTAGTAGTAGTAGTAGTAGTAGTAGTAGTAGTAGTAGTAGTAGTAGTAGTAGTAGTAGTAGTAGTAGTAGTCGTAGTAGTAGTAGTAGTAGTAGTCGTAGTAGTAGTAGTAGTAGTAGTCGTAGTAGTAGTAGTAGTAGTCGTAGTCGTAGTATCGTAGTCGTAGTCGTAGTAGCGTAGTAGTAGTAGTAGTAGTAGTAGTAGTAGGTAGTCGTAGTCGTAGTAGTCGTAGTAGTCGTAGTAGTAGTAGTAGTAGTAGTAGTAGTAGTAGTAGTAGTAGTAGTAGTAGTAGTAGTAGTAGTAGTAGTAGTAGTAGTAGTAGTAGTTAGTAGTAGTAGTAGTAGTAGTAGTAGGTAGTAGTAGTAGTAGTAGTTAGTAGTTAGTAGTAGTAGTTAGTAGTTAGTAGTTAGTAGTAGTAGTAGTAGTAGTAGTAGTAGTAGTAGTAGTAGTAGTAGTAGTCGTAGTCGTAGTCGTAGTCGTAAGTCGTAGTCGTAGTCGTAGTAGTCGTAGTCGTAGTAGTCGTAGTAGTAGTAGGTAGTAGTAGTCGTAGTAGTAGTAGTAGTAGTAGTAGTAGTAGTAGGAGTAGTAGTAGTTGAGGAGGAGGAGGAGGAGGAGGAGGAGAAGGTGAGGAGGAGGAGAATGAGGAGGGGCGCGCAGGAAGGGACCGAGGGAGGGGTAGGGGAAGTGCCACCCGCCGCGGCGGCGGTGCGTGTCACCCGCGGCGGCGGTAGCGAGCGCTTGTGCGGCCCAGGAGCGCGAGGAGCGCATTAAGGAGAGCGAGCGCGTCCTCGCGCCCCTGCGGGAGACCGCACCCTGGTGGCGTGCCTGACGCTGTAGGGGAGGCTCTCGGCTCGGCGGCCCTCGAGGCGGCTTCCCTCGACGACGGCGGCCCTCGATGGCGCACGGTCGTCGACGGCTTCCCCCACCTACTCCTCCTTCTCTTCTACCTCGTCCTCCGCCTCCTCCTCCTCCTCATCCTCTTGCTCCTCCCCCTCCCCCTCTACCCTCCCTACTTCCTCTACATCCTCTACCGCCTCCTCTACCTCTAGCTCCTCTGCTTCCTCCATTTGCTTCTCGTCCTTCTTCTCCTCCTTCCCCTCTTCCTCCTCTTCCTCTTCTCCTCGTCTCCTTCTCCTCTTCCTCCTCCTCTTCCTCTTCCATTTCTTCCTCCTCTTCCTCCTCCTTCTCCTCGTCCTCCTCCTCCTCCTCCACTCCTCCTCCTCCTCTCTCTCTTCTTCTTCTTCTTCTTCTTCCTCCTCCCTTTCCTCCTTCCTTCTCCTCCTCCTCTTCCTCTCCTCCTCCTCCTTCCTCCTCCCTCCTCCTCCTCACTCCTCATCCTCCCCCTCCTCCCCTTCTCTTCCTCCTCCTCCTCCTCCTCCTCCTCCTCCTCCTCTACCTTTTCTCATCATCCATCTCCTGCATTGTCTTCGTTTTTACCTTCTCCGCCTACTTCTCGTCCTCCTTCTTCTCCCCCTCTGTCTCACTCCCGTCCTCCCTCCTCGTCCGTAGCCATTCTGGCTCAAGCCATTTTGGCTCGGGCTTTTCCGTAGGCCCCCCCGCTGCTGGACTCTTCCTCGGTGTACCCTGCGACCCCAGATTTACGGGGCAACGCGGCGGGCGTGAGGGAGTGAGGAGCGGGGCTTTGGGCTCGACGGGAATGGCGACGGGGGGCGGCCCGAGAGCGTGGCGGCCTTCGGAGCCCAGGTGGCACGACATCGTCGCGCTCGGCGCCACCGCCGCCCATCGTGCGGCGAGACAACGGCGCCGGGCCGCCTGCGAGGCTACCATCCAGTCCCTCGCGCAGGCTCGCGGCGAACCTGGCGCCTGGAAGGACCGCGAGCTGGTGGCGAGGCCGGCGCTGGTGCTGCTTGCCCAGGGAGGCGTTGTCCCTGGCTCCCGCCGCCACCGCCGGAACGCCGCGTGGCACGCTCAGCGAGTCCCGCCAGGCGGATTCGCCCACGCGACCGCGGCGGAGATCACGTGGCCTCGGCAGGCTCCAGGCTCGGCAAAGGCGGCGCTGAGCCCACCTCGTGCGGAACCATGCCGACCGTCGGCGTGCGCCTCGCCCCTCCCCGCTGGCGCACCAGGAGGCTGCCGCTGGCCCTCCCCCCCATCCTGGCGAACTTCCGTCCTGGTAGTGTTCCTCGCGCTGGCGACGACGCCGATGTTCGTCCAGATGCTGGTGTACTTCCTCGTTGTGCTGCTGGTGCTGGCCGTCGTCCCCATGACGGCTCGGATGCGTAACAGATGGGGGAGCACGGCCCGTGTTCCCACGCGCCCGACGTGCCCGAGGACGAGACGGGAAGGAGGCGGAGCAGTCGCGCGACCGGGGATGCCTCGCGCTGCGTGGAGAGCACGGGCACGCTGAGCAGACCGACCCCATCGCGCCGTTCGTGCGGGCGCTCCTCCGCTTCAAGAAGAGCATGCTGGCCCTAGGCGACGAAGACGAGATCATCCTGGCGGTCGCGATGGCGACTTTGCGAGCAGCTGTCGGCGACGGGCCCCGCGCGGAGGCGCACGATAGTTTTGCAGGTGCCAGCACGTCGGAAACGCCTCCTCGGGGCCCAGCTGTTCTCGGGCTGCCCTTCGCCACCCTGCTGCTCCCGACGTGCGCCTGGTCTCCGCCGCGGATGTGGCTCGCGCCGTGGAGGTGGGCGACGCCTCCTTGCCCACGCGCGCGCCCCGCCGCTTCGACGCCTCTCCTTTCGTCCCCAACCTCGGCGTCGCCACCGCGAAGGACGCCCCCGATGGGGGGGCAGGGGAGGGCGGCCCTCGGGCGCTTGCGGGAGACCCCCATTTTCCTCGCAGCGCGCGGCAGGCGCCCGAGTGGTGTTGCAGGGGGCGAGGTTGGAGTTCCTCGGCGAGTCCCTCGTGCGGCGGTTCTGAGGTAGTAGAGCAGCCGACGAGCTAGACCCGTCACAGGACGGCTTCGATACTGGCTCGTCGGACTGACTTTAATTTCAGGGTCGGCGGCGCTGTGCTTGCGTGAGGTGCCCTTGCCGATCTGCGCTCTTGCGAGCGCCTACATATCCTGCGTGATCGCGGTGAGGCTCGCTCCTGCGTTTGTGGTCGCGCCGATCTGCTCAGATTTGTTCCTCCTCCCTCCTCGTCTTCTGTTTACTTCCTCTACTTCCTTCTTCTCCTCCTCCTCCTCCTCCTCCTCCTCCTCCTCCTCCTCCTCCTCCTCTCACTGCTCTACTTCCTCCTCCTCCTCCGCCTCCCTCCTCCTCCTCTCCCTCCTCCTCTCCTCTCCCGCCTGCCCCATCCTTCCTCTGATGCACAACTCCTCCCTGTCGCACCCCCAGGCGGGTCGGAAAGGGCTGGCCGGGCGTTGCGCCTGAGCGTTCCCCCTTGGTCGTGACCCTGAAGTTTGAAGACTGCAGCCGCATCATGAATGGACGGTTGGTCGTTTGCAGCATCTGGCTCTCGCCGTGGCGTCGCGCACGCTCGTCTTGCAAGCTTACCGTTGTTTCGCGGATGGAGGACTGGCCGTTCTCAGAATTTGGCGCTCGCCCTAGCCCCGCGCGCGTTCGTCTTCAACGCTTGCAGCGTTTCCACATATGGAGCGCGGACCTTTGTAAATAATTGCTCTCGCTTTAGCGCCGCGCACACTTCGTCTGAGAGCCAGGGCGGCCGAAACCACAACGTAACTCTCGTTCTAGCGCCGCGTGTATCCGTCTTAAACGTCTGCAACGGTTTAGCATTGTAATTCAGCTCGTGATCCTCGTGGCCCAGACTGCGGAGATCGCAGCTGAGCTGGCCCTCGTCGTCTCCCTGGTGGCTTTAATAGGAGCTGTTGGTGTTGGTAGCTCAGCGGGTGGCTCTCGTAACTTTTGCAGGTGGTCTTCGTAGCTCAGCTTGTGGTCCTCGTAGCTCAGCAGCTGGTCCTCGTAATTTGCCAGTGGTTCTTATGGCTCGGCAGCTGTCTCTGGTAGCTCAGCTGGTGGCGCTCGTAGCTCTGCACGCGGCCCACTTTGCACAGCTCGTGGTCCCTGTAGCTCAGCTGGTGGCTCTTGGAGCTCAGCTGACGGCCCTCGAACGCTCTGCGTGTTGCCTTGGAAGTAGCTCGGCTGGTGGCCCTTTTAGCTTTATAGTGGTGTTCCGAGCCTTCCTCCCGGGTCTCCCGGGTCTGCTCTGCCTTCTTGTCCTCCCGGGCTTTCTTGGACTTGTACCAGTGGCCCCTGGCGGCGTAGTTGCACAGGGAGTCGTTGTCCTGGCAGTTCTGTCAGAAATCGTAGTCCTGGTAGTCGTCGTAGCACTGGTAGTCGTATTTGCTCTGGGGGCCGCTGTAGCTGGTCACGCTGGCTCCGGTATCTGAGGAAGCAAGCACCAGGTCGCTCCAGTACCGTCCTTCTCCACTCTGGAACGATCGTTGTCTGGCTCGGCTTCAAGATTGCCGCGGCTGGGTTCAAGCCGCCGTTCTTGCTGAGTACTTGCCGTCGATCTTGGTGGCGTGCTTGGTGTCGTACTGGTGGTGGTTCTCGTACTTGGGATGCCTGTTGCGCAGCTCGTTTTCGGGCCTCGTGTTACGCATCCCGTCGCATGTGTAATGCGACTTGTCCCATCCCGTAGTGAACGTCATCATGAAGGCGGTCGTAGCGATGGTCATGATGTCTCTGAGGTGTGGTTGTACCCCGTGTCTGACGAGGTAGCCAGTTCCCTTGAGAGCTGCATCTTTTCTGGTAGCATCAGCTCGCGCCCGTACTCCTCTGTGCGTGTATGGCCTCGGCATGCTTGCTGGTGGACCTCCACCGATGTGGATAGGTTTCCTGACCCTCAGTTTCTGTTGGAAGATGCCCGCCTTGCGCTTCAACAGCTGGTGGTAGTTGTCCTCCAGCTGGTGGTGCATGCTATTGTAATCGCGGCCAATCTCGCAGGTCAAGAGGCCGACACCAGCACCAATTTCGGCGGTGTGCCTCCACCGAGGGAAGAAGATCCCGATCTCGGTGATGGTGGTAATATTCTGGCTTCCAAGGTGGCCGAAATATTACCACCAACACCGAAACCCCTGTGGAGGCGACCCCCTGTGGAGGCGACCCCCTGTGGAGGCGACCCCCTGTGGAGGCGACCCCCTGTGGAGGCGACCCCCTGTGGAGGCGGCCCCCTGTGGAGGCGGCCCCCTGTGGAGGCGGCCCCCTGGTGGACCATCCTCCCCCTGTGGAGGCCCCCTCCCTGATGGTCCGCTACCGAAAATTTCCGGTAGCGCTCCGCAGAGATCGGTCGCTACCGAAATACCGAAATGTAGCGCCCAATACCGGTATCAGAGCGTTCTGAACTCCGCTATTTCGGCGCCCTCGAACGAAGATCCGGTCGCTACCGAAATTCGGGGTGCGTCGAAATCGCTACCGAAAATTTGCGGTACCAGACCATCTGGGCTGTGCTGGTGCCGGTGCCTCTCTCCAGCAGGCCTCCGACGGCCGCCTTCCCGTGCTGCGCGCGCCGCCCGCCTCCCATGGCGCGGCGGCGCGCCGAGGCCGGCCCCCCCCCCCTCCGGCGGCGCGCGCGCGGCCGCGCGCGGCCGCGCGCCGCCTGGGGGCGCAGGGTTCCCGCAAACGGCCTTCCCCCTCCCCCCCCCCCCCCCCCCCTCCTCCCCCTCCTCCTCCTCCCCCTCCTCCTCCTCCTCCTCCTCCTCCTCCTTCTCCTCCTCCTTCTCCTCCTCCTCCTCCTCATCATCATCCCTCTTCTCCTTCTCGTCGTCGTCGTCGTCGTCCTCCTCCTCCTTCTCATCTTCCTGCTGCGCATCATGATCCTGCACATGCATTCATGATGACGTTGCACTTGTTCACGTCGTTCTGCACTTCTTTTCTGTTCCTCCCTCCGCCCTCCTCCCAGGGTTGCGGAGAGGAAGGGTTTTTTCGGTGCCCGTGCCGCTGGCTACGGGGTGTGTGGAGCAGTGGCTGGCCCTGCTCGTTCTCCTTTCCCCCCCCCCCAATGCACGCTGTGCTTGCCAAAACGTTCCAAAACGTTTCCCCTCCTACTGGCTGGCTGGCTCATTTTCCTTGTTTTCCGTATTGTAGTTCCTGAGCTGGGCATTGCTCGTTCTTTGCGTTTCGCGCATTCCGCCGCCTTTTTGTGTCGTTGGTTCGTCGTCGTCGTCGTCGGCGTCGGTGTCGGCGTCGGCGTCGGCGGCGGCGTCGTCTGGTCGGTATGAGCCTGGGTGCATTCTCTGAATGCGTTTCTGGGATGCTGCTAAGACGGTGCCGAAAGCAGTCCCTCTCCGCCTCCTTGCTGTTCCCCCCCCCCCTCTCCCCGCGCCCCTTCTCTCCGAGGCGAGAATTCATACATGACTACCGCCTGGAGGAGCAATTTTCGGGGACCTCGACAGGCGGTATAGATATATTCGGGCCCCCCGGGGGCCAAAATGTATCCATATCCACCGCTCGCTGGGGCACCACGGCGTCGGTTCCCAGGCGGTGGGTATAGAGAAGTCCCCGCCTCGCACCTTCCCCCCCCCCTCCGCAGAGGGGGAGACGGGCGGCCACAGGAGCAGCTCGAGCGGCTCGGCACCGAGCTGGAGACCGAGCGGGCCATCGGCAAGGCCCCCGCCCGCGGGGAGGGGGCCCCACGACAGGCTTCGGGAGCCTCGAGACGGGGGTCAATGCTGACGGGGGGCCGTTGTCTGTCTAGGGGGGGCAGGATTTGTCCGCTCCAGCCGCGTGGTGTACAGTTTCGCTGTCCGCTCCCATCTTCTCCTTTTAAAAAAGCAAAAAAAATGCTAACGGGGGTCGGCCAGAGCGCCCGATCTTGCAGGATCCTGCAGGGCCCGGGTTTGGGTGCCGGATCCTGCAGGGCCTTGCAGGAGCCTTGGCATCGGCCCGGGTGTGGGCGCAGCATCTTGCAGGACTTTTTGCAGGACTCTGCCATGCTCGGCTGACCCGGGTCTGGCTTGACCCGGGTCAGAAGATCCCCGAACAGGCTGGCAACGAGCGCCAGGGGCCACGTTACGGTAGGTTCGCGTCGTGTCGACCAGCGGCGACCCCGCCGCCGACGTTCAACGTTGAACGCCGACGGCGGCCCAGAATCGGTCGATGTTGAACGATCGGACGTTGCGGAGACGGCCGATCCTTCAAGGTTGAACGATCCGGCGCGGGGTCAGGAACCGACACCAGGGTCGACACGGCACGGACCTGCAGCATGGGGGTTAGATAGGCTCGGGGTGGAAAGCTTCTGGCTCTACACCTTCGGCGATGCTTAAGAAAACTTCAGTTTTCGGCCAGAGTCTCGATTATTCTTGATGTTTCAATGCAGATCCTAAGATTTGAATAGAACTGTTGGGCTTTTACTCAAGTTCTGAGACTATGAATTTCTTAACCCATGATTTCTTAAGCATTTCGCAGGGTGCAGGTTTCGGGGTGTTCTCGTCGGCTCTCGGCGGCCCTCCCGGCCTCGGGAGGTCTCCTCCGGCGGCCGCGCCTCGCCGAGGGGCACTCGGGGAGGGCCCGGCTCGCCCCGCACGGGCGCGGGAGGCTCGACCGAGGGCCCGAAAGTGGCAGGACAGCGCCAGGGGGGGATCGGTGAAGGGGGGGGATGCACCGACCCCTCCTCCTCCTCCT
>CAUYUJ010016161.1:256167-292802 GCA_963575745.1 Prorocentrum cordatum | reverse complement strand
AGGGAGGAGGAGGAGAAGGAATGATGGAGGGGTGAGGGCGCCGCTCCGCTGCGGTGGTTTTCCTGCGGCCCTGGCGCCAGCTCGCGCGCCGCCTCCTCCTGTGCGGCCCTGGCGCCGGCGGCCTGCTGGCGCGCCTGGCAGCAAGCGGGCGAGGAGTGCCAGCAAGGCGCTCGGGTGGCTGCCGCCAGGAACGCCCAAACGGCCGAACGACGGAACGGTCGAACCACCGAGCGAATCTGACGACGACGACGACGACGACGACGACGACGACGACGACGACGACGACGACGACGACGACGACGACGGCGCCGAGAGCATTGGCGCGCGCCTCTCGCCCGCGCTCGCGCTCGTGAGGGATGGGAGGGAGGGGTAGGACGTGAGATATGACGCGAGCTCACCCAGCTTGTCTCATCCCCCATCCCCTCTACCTCCTTCCCACCCCCCAGAGGACGGGGCCGGCGCCCCGCTGCCGCAACTCTCGCCCGCCGCCCGCCCCCCCCCCTCGCCCGCCCAGCACCTGGGTGGGGTCGTCGTCGTCGCCGTCGTCATCGTCGTCGTCGTCGTCGGCGGCGGCGGCGGCGGCGGCGGCCGCGCGCCTCCCGCCCGCGCTCGGCCTCGCTCTGCAGCGCCTCCACCCGCGCCCGCAGCACGTCGCCCTCGCGACGCAGGCGCGCCTCGGCCTCCTGCGCCTGGCGCGCCGCCCGGCGCGCGTCCTGCGCCGGGGGGGGGGGGGCCGGGCGCCGCCTCGTCGCCGACCCCAGCGGCGAGGGAGGCGGAGGAGGAGGAGGCGGAGGAGGAGGAGGAGGCGGAGGAAGAGGAGGCGGAGGAGGAGGAGGAGGAGAAGGAGGAGGAGGAGGCGGAGGGCAGACAGGGGCAGACAGGGGCCGCGCCTCCGGAGAGAGAGAAGCCCGCCCCTCTCTCCCCCCCAAAAAACCTCCCCCCCCCCGCTGAGGGGCAACGACAAGGGGGGGGGGCTGGCACAGGGGGGGATGCATCGACCTGGAATCGGCGATTCATCGCCGAGAGGTCGGCGATGGGCCCCCGACCCGAGAAGGAGTCAGGACGTTCCTGGGCTGGTTGGGTCTGTCGGCCCCCTGTCGGTGATCCTTGGGCGATGGGGGGTCGATGTGCTCCCCCCCTCAGGCTTAGGTCGGGCGTGTCCCCATACAGGCGGCTCCTCGACGAAAAGAAAGAAATAGCCAAAGCATGCCCCAAACATGCTCCATGAAAAAGAAAATCAAGACAAATCGTCCCCAGACTATGTTTCGACTATCTTTGAAGATTCCCCCTGTAGAGGGACAGGCCCGACTCAACCTTAGGCCCGTCCCTCCCCCTCCCCCCAGGTCGTTGCCCCCGAGGGAGAGGGCAGCGCGCGGCTGTGGCCGGGCCCTCCGCAGGGGGAGGAAAGCGATGGCCTCTACAGCCGACCATGTGATCGAGAAAAAATCTCATCAGCGCACCGACCCTGCAGACGTGCTGCAGCGGATTTTTGGCGAGGATTTCTGTCAACGCAGAACCCCGAAATGACGAAATTCCACGTGGATGTGTTTAAAACTTTCATTCCTGGCCCCCAAAAAACCGCACGATATTTTCCGAACGCAATCTGATGTTGGCGCCATGAATTCTCATCAGGGAAGAAAACTGGGCCAGCTTCCTGGGAGGTTCTCACAACACGGCGCGAGGTTTTTCAATCTGTTCGGCCTCTGGGGGCCCTCACCGGGCCGCGGGACCGTCAAAAAACTATTCAGGATGAAAAACTGGTCCCGGGGAATGGGTCGAGACCCCTGGGGGTCGACGTCATGGAAAAATCATGACGTCGGGGGTCGATGACATGACAAATCGGGACGTCAACAACAAATCATGAGGAAGGCTCTTAAAACAAGCCTGGGCCAACTTCTGCTCGTAATCCTGAAGTCGCGACCGTGCTCAAGGAACCAGGCCAGCCTTCTGGCAAGTTGGCGAAGAAGTGCTGGCCCAACTTTCTGGGAGGAGGTTTCTTAAACAGATTCTCGGCTGTATTGTTTTGTATACCACACCCTCCCCACCCTGGTCAGATCCCACGGGGCAACGTTCAGTCTACAAAAACCGCGAGCTGGGGAGGGAATCCTGTATACCAGACCCACGACCAAAACCCTCGCCCACCCCCAAGGGCTGTTGGGCATAGTAAGCAAATTTTCGGGGCTGACGCAAACACAGAAACCTGGAGGTCCGCGCAGATTCCTCGGATCGGCGCTGGGGCCCCCTGGCGGCGCCTCTGGCGCCGCCCCTGGCGCGCTCCGCGATATTATGTTTGTGTCATGGTTTGCTCCCCGAGCCTCAGCGCGCGTCCATGCCCAGCGGCCGCCGCAGCTCCTGGTCCTTCAGCATCTTGCCCACCTTCTTCCAAGTGCCGATCCCGTTGCGCTTCTCGTACGCCTGTTGGGGGCCAAACAGAAATCTGCACGTGCATGGGCTTTCGGAGGCCCGCGCGGATTTCTCGGACCAGCGCTGGGACCTCCCTGGCGCGCCAGGGTCGACGCCGGAGGCGCCGCAAGGAGGGGTCCAGCGCCGATCCAAGAGATACGCGCGGACCTCCGAAAGTGTACGGTTGTGCCGATTGCTGTTCTCCGAATGCCTCCATCCATTTCCGGATCCTGTTGTCCGCAGTTGTGCTCTCAGCACTTTGTGCGTGTCGTGAAGCCCGTCGGCTGTCTGGTAAGGCGTCGGTAATTTCGGGGTCGGCCAAGAGGGGGGCGTCCAAGAGGGGGGGGCGCAAATCTTAGCCGGCGGCATGTGCGCGGCCCAGGGGGGGAGCCAGGGACGTAATGGAATAAGAAAAGAGGCCATGAAATCTGAAGAAATATCATGGCCCGCGCCATGATATCCCCCCCCTAGTCATCACCCCCCTCTTTGCCGCTCCCGATAACTATCAAGGGGCGGCCTCCAGCTGGGCCAGCCTGGGGCCTCAGAGTTCGCCCCTGCGAAAGCGAGCCAGAAGCGCCACACGGGAGCTCCAAGACGGCCTCCAGAGCTGGCCTCTCGGCTCCACTGCCAGCCAACAAAGCACCGATACCCGCAGAGGGTTCAAGACTTGTTCGAGAAGCCCCAAGAGGCATCCCAAGGTGGCCTCCAGCGCAGGCCTAAGAGGCCAGAAAACAATTGAAAACGATTGGGATCGGCATGTTGTTGCTTCGGAAGTTGTTCGGTTTACTGTTGTCTCGGAGGATTTCAGAAAGGCCCAATCAGCCTCCTATACAAGCCAAGATGGTCCCCAAAGGCCACTTAACGGCCCATGTAGCCTGAGACAGTCCGCCACAAGGAGGCCCTGAGACGGCACCAAGACCTGCCCAGAGGACCTCACAATGGTTCATCCGAATCTCTTCGGAGCGTTCGTTAGAAGCATCGCGCCTGAGACGGCCCCGAGGCCTCCAACTGGCTCCCAACAGGCCCCCAAGAGACCCCCAAGAGGCTCCCAGGATGCCCTCCAAGAAGCTTGCAAGAAGCCTGCAAAAACGGCGCGAGGCCGTGCGTTGTTATGGCTGCACCACGCTACACGATCGCAGAGCCGCTTCCTAAACGGCCTCGAGCTATTTCTACCGAGCCTGCTCCGGTGACCTCGGTACAACTGCCCTACATGCATCTCGACTCTGCGCTGGCACCCTGGCGAGGGGTGCCGCAGGCATCCGGATAGTCAGGCTTCGAAGGGGAGGTGCCAATCATGACCATATTGAAATTCAAATCCTCAATGAAGATCTGCCACGGGGCAGGGTACACGCGGAAGAATGTCAACTGCCAGTTATTGAGTGGCGTCTGGTGAAAGTAGAACGCCTGCATGTCAAATGTCTGGCAAACTTCGGTCCCCACATCATTTTTGGACGTGAGGTAAAAGTCCTGTCCTTTGTTCTCCACTTTCCACGGGTCGGGCGCCTGCTCGGAGTTGGCGAGGACTACTAGGCGATCCCCCATGTTCTCGAAGAACGTGCCAACCCTGGGTGATGTCACCAGCGCTCGGCCTGGGAGGTAGAAAACCGCAGCGTCCATGATAGCGTTCTCGGCCTCTCGGTACAGAAGGGTGCCAACCTCATCGTCGACCTGGGAGATCCTCACCTGTCTCAGGGACTCACCGCCCCAGAGCTTCGCCGCAAAGCTCTTTGCCAGCGGCAGGGACCGCTGGAGCAGCATCTGGCTGGAGCCCCCCGCCTCGTCCCGGAACACGATGTCCGTCCTCAGCCGCACCGACTGCCTGGTGTAGCCGTCCCTGTAGGCCTGCATCACGGCGTTCGCGGCCTGCCTGCACATAGCCTCCGTGGAGTTCGGCATGGCAGGCAGCTGCCTGGAGCCTGGCACAGCCCACCGTGAGCTGCCGGGGGACAGCGCCGCCGCGGACGTGGCGCGCGCCCTCCGGCCCGGCCCGCGGCGCCGCAGCCCGCCCGCGGCCAGGGCGAGGCCGCGCTGGCGCGCGGGCCGCTGCTCGCCGAGGCGCAGGCACAGCGCAGCCGCGAGCGAGAGGGTGCCCACGCAGAGCGCGGCACGGCCACGGGTGTGCCGCTGGCCTCGGTCGTGCATCGTGGCGCGTGCCGCCCGCGTGCCCCTCTGACGCGGGGCCCACGTTCACCTGAGGTGGGCGGCCTCGTCGCCACCTGCGGCCATCTATGGCTGGGTGGGTTTGCCCTGGCGTGGCACGCCTGCGCGCCATAGCCAGGCAGCCATGATTGAGCCCAAGCGGCTACGGTCTCACTTCATACTCTTACTAGCGATCTGCTCAAACATCCGACACAGTAGTTCACAACGAGGGGGGGAAGATCCGCCCAGACTCACGGGCGGCCCTGGGCGCTACAGGGGCTGCTCTCGCATGACTTTTTCATGGCCTCGGGATCGCGATTGGGATCTCATTCGCTCAGAATGGCCGAACATGTTGTCCAGCTGTGTCCTGGTGACCTCTGAGGGAGCGCAATCTACCGTCGTTGGCCTGGAAAGTCCTTCAAAGGGGTGGTCAGAAACCAGGGTCCCCCACCCCCCGAAAACAAATCCGAACGGGGGGGTCAGAAACCAAGGGCCCCCCCCCCTCCCCCCGTACCCGCCGCCAGCCCCACCAAACATTTCTCCGACGGTAGAAGCCCCCACGAGAATATATTCAACTTGCTCCTCGCTTCCTCCTCGCCGCCTTGGCGAAGGCGTCCTCCCGCCCTCTGATGTGCCTCCTTCTCGTCCTGTTCGCCCTCCTTATCAGTATTATTATTCGTATTCGTATTATTCGTGTTATTATTACTTTCTTATTCGTATCACTCCTCTTATTAGCCACAGCAGAGAGGGAAAGTGGACTGCGATGGGCCCCGAGACGAAGTGCCCAGGGGCCTCCCTGCAGAGGTTGCACAGGGTCGTGGCGGGCGCGCGCGGGGCCCCCTAGTACTCGGCTCGTGCGCGGAGCCAGTCCACACGAAAAGACTCGTAGTACTTTTGGTCATCCTCCAGCTGCGGTCTCGTCGCTACTGGCCGCTTCCTCAGCAGACAAACGTCGTTTCCAAACCGTGGCTTCCGAGGACTGTCTTGCGCCAAAAAGCCAACGTAGTCTCTCCGACCGCTGCAAAGGATCATCTGCTTCGGGGCGCCCCGAACTTTCCCAGATCCGAACTGGCGCTGCCAAAAGAAGGATAGGCCTCAGCCCACCGTTGGGCTTCTCCAGGAGCGGCAAGAGCATCCGCGACAGCTGAGCCGGAAAGGTGCCCAGTCGCCCCACTGCCTCAGAGAGCAGGGCCACCGCCTCCAAGCCAGCGTCGCTTAGGAGGCCGAAATGGCGCGCATGAGAATAATCGAGCGACTGTGCGGCACGCCTGCTAAATGACCTCGCTGCCGATCGAATCTGATCTAGGGTAGCCCGAAGGAATGCGTCGCGATCTGGTATTCATGCCTCTGGGGGCGCGAGCGTGGCCTTCCAGAAACCGCCCAATATCTGGGTTTCATCACCCAGAAGTCGAACAGGATCAGCCGAAAAATGCCATGGGCCGTTTGAGGCAGCCGCGGGCATCCATTGTTTCTGCATCCTCGCGAAACGGCGCGCGAGCCTCACCGGCCCCCAAGGGCCGACTGTTGCCGATCATCCCAATCCTGTTCTTGGAAGACATCTGCGGTGTCCTTGGCATCTGCGAGGTCCTCCGCAATAGTTTCGAAATAAAACTCTGCTCTCGCGCTCCACTCCTGCGCCGGGGAGAGGGCCCCGGCACCGCTCGCCCGCCGGGGAGCGCGTCTCACGCAGAGATGCGCCCAAACGAACATTGAGACCGTCCCCGGGGCAGGGGTGCTGCAGAGAAACCTGCAACACGGTGGCCTGGCTGCCAGTCGCCTCCAGGTTCGAGGTGGCCCGAAGGATCTCTGCGAACGCGCGACGCAACCACTTCCATCCCGAGCAGACTTGCAGTCGATCGTCGCTGAGCTTCGGTCGATAGAAGACGGGGGCCCAAGACGAGCGAATGCGGCGCCCGCGATCTCCGAGCGACTTGGCTTCGACCCCCCGGGAACGAACCAGTTCCAACTCTGTGCAGCCGGTGAATGGAGAAAGGGGCCCACGCGGTGTTTAGGCACCTCCTTGCCTCCGCCGCGGGGATGCACTGCGCGCGTGCAACAGCGGCAGCAGCACGCAAAAGTGCCCCATCCACGCGTCTCCCTTCTGGTCGGGGTCCGATCGGTAACTCCAGAGGTAACCGTTGGAACCGCATGTAAACCAGCTGTTTGACGTGCGTGGGCATCGGGTCGGATCTCCAGGGCCACTGGTCGATGCGCTTTTTTGTGCCAAGGAAATCTCAGCGGTGACCCCCTGGACTAGACGATGGATTGCAAAAAAAAAAAAAAAACTAGGATTGCAAAAAAAACTAGGTTTGTTTGCAATCCTTTTTTGCAATCCAGGGTTTGTTTGCAATCCTTCGGTTTGTTTTGCAATCCTTCGCACCAGGGCCAAGGATGAAAAATCAATAATGGAGCTTGTCGCAAGGGAACGGCATGTTGGCATCGCCGCTGCCATCGTCAACAGTCCTGAGCTGCGAGCAACCCAAAAAGTCTCCAATACTTGTGGGGCCATGTTCCAGCCGCCCGCAAGAATCGAGTACGTCAGAACTGCGATGGACCTGCCAAACGCCGCCAAGAGACCCAAATTGATCGTCCCCAGGCCTTCTGCTGATTTCAAATAGACCGGGTACAGCGACACCGTGGGCCATCTAGGGAAATCCACCAAAACCTTACCGACGCGGCGCGCACCCACAGGATCATCCCCTTCTGGAGGCCATCGGGGCCCAATGCTAAGACGCCCAAATATAGCTACCACCGCCGAGAGCTCACGCGTGTCCTGATTGAGGTAACGAGGTTGGAAAAAAGAATGCCACCCAAGACTCTTGGCCTTCGCGGTGGCGCGTCCCACATGATCAGCGCTCACGCCCACCTCCTGCGCACAAAGGAGAACAGCTGTGCTCTCCCTCAGGCGGCGCGAGCGTGGCCCAGCACGAACCACTAAAACTCTCTACGCAATACTTCCCATCAGTATCCGACCTGTTGGGCGCCCCCTTCAGAGGTGGGACGGGAGCACCTGTGCCAGAGATAGGTATCCCACAAACTCGTGGGGCGGAGCTTCGAAACATAGTGTCGCCCACACTTTTGCTTCTTGGCCCGAACCCCCAATCGCTGAATAAGGTCGGTGAAGGCTCGTTTGATGTCCCCGTCCTGTTTTGCAACCTGGAGCAGCTGACCATTACCTTCATCCGTGAGATCGTCGATATCATCTTCCTCCATCGGGACAAGCGGATTTTCTACTGGAACGGGTTCCTTGGCATGGGCTGCGGAAGAGCCCGAGGAAACATCACGAGCAGGAGGAGGGGCCTGAGCTTGGCCTGCCCGAGCCATGCACTGCTCCTCGTACAAGCGTTGGTACTCCAGGAACTGCGGCGAGGCCATGACAGACTGCAGCTCGGGCTTGTCCTTGACCACATCTGCGTCGAGGACGCAGGCTCGCACAGCAGGCGGAACCACCTGGTGCATCTTCGACTGCAGCTCGACCCTGGCGGCTTCGATCTCCACACGCACTAATCGAGCCTTCTCCTGCATGTCAGCCTACTCCGTTGTTGCTGCAGCAATAAGTGCCTGCTGGGTCGCAATGTCCTCCTCGAGCTTCTCAAGCTTGACCGTGGACCGCTGCAGCTTGTGTCCCAGCGCAGTACGTCTGGACAGGGACGGCTTGGTACTATTGAGCTCCTTGCGTGCATCAGCGAGCTCCTTCTCGTTGGAGTCCTTGATGGTAACGGGGAACTGTGTGTCACTCTTCATGCCCTGCAAGGTGGACTCCAGGGACTCGATATTGGCAAGGAGAGCACGTCCTGCCTCATCTGTGTCATCTCCACCATCGGCTGCCGAAGCATCCGCGGGCGGCGCAGCAGGAGGTCGCAGTCCTGCTGATGCTCCGCTGAGCTGCTTGACCACTGCTTCCATCTGCTTCGGGGGCTGGCCAAGCTGGCGCCGGACGTTTCGGCAGGTGGTCCACGAGCCCATGTCCCAGCAGGAGCGCGCTGGCCAGCCTGACGAGGAGAAGACTGCAGTTCAGCGGCCTTGTCTTTGCCTTGTCGATGACGCACTGCGGTGTTTTTTCCCACATAGACATGTGATGCGACTCGCGAAGTTGGAGTTGCGTCCACACGAAGGACATCACCACACTGGCGACTTCGGGCCTCGGAGGACATCGGGATCTGGCGGCCCCATGCGCGAGCACTCAGGGCCGAGACTGCTGGGGGTTGAGGTCCCCCGAATCGAAGCTGGTCGCCAGAAAGGCCCGCGGGTGCGATTGCCACTCCGAAGACGGCAGCTGCAAGTCCAAGATCGCCTGGGCCAAAGCGGCTGGAGGAGGAGGAGGAGCAGGAGGAGGAGGAGGAGGAAAAGGAGGAGGAGGAGGAAAAGGAGGAGGAGGAGGAGGAGGAGGAGGAGGAGGAGGGAGGAGGAGGAGGAGGAGGAGAAGGAGGAGATGGAGGAGGACGGGGAAGGGGACGAGGGAAGACAACAGGTGAGCAGGTGGATGCGTCGGGAGGGCGGGTCGTCGGGTCCTCCTCCGCGCGCGCCGCCGAGCCGAGCCTCGCCCGCAGCTCCTCGCACTCCTGCTGCAGCCGCTGCCTCCGGAGGGCCGCGGGCCCCCCGCCGTGGGAGCGGGCCCCGACTGCAGTTCTTCTGCGGCGGCGGCGGCGGCGGTGTCCTCTCTCCTCCCTTCTCTTCCTCCTCCTCTTCCTCTCCTCATCCTCCTCTCCTTCCTCCTCCTCTCCTCCTCATCCCTCCTCCTCCTCCTTCTCCTCCTCCTCCTCCTGCTCCTGCTCCTGCTCCTGCTCGTGCTCTTCCTCCTCCTCCCTCCTCCTCCTCCTCCTCCTCCTCCTCCTCCTCCTCCTCCTCCCCCTCCCCAACTCGAGAGGGGGCGATTGGCAGTTCTGGTGCGAGGTGGACTGGTCGCAGCTCGTCAAGGCGCACGAGAGCCACCCAGAAGATGAGCTCATGAAAGAGTAGGTGGATAAGATGGAGGGCGAGTTCGGCGCTGACTGTGCGGGGTGGCCAGACATCGGGTGCAAGTCGACGTTCCTCCCGTTCAAAGGTGGGCCGTCAATGGTGGTGGAGCTTAAGGTGGGGCATGGCTGGGAAGCGCTCGTAGCGGAAAGGCTGCCGCAGCAGCTAAAACCGCCATCAAGGAGTGCCACTACAAGTTCTACGACGCCGCCCAGAAAATGAGCCCAGAGCTGTTTGAGCTGGTCCCCATGTCCTTCCCGATGACGCACAAGGTTAAAGGCTGCGATCTCATCGCAAGGTATCCTGTGGACGCGTGGGAAAGGGCTGGGAGGAAGGCCTTCACTATGCAGAGCTGGTGCGAGTTGGCGCTAAAAAATCGAATAATGACGAAGAGAACCTCCACAAAGTCATGGAGGTCGCCATGAAGGAGCTGAGTAACGAGGACAACCTCGAGTGATAAGGTTCAAAGAGCGCCAAAATCTACGGGAGAGCACGCAGGCCCTGCTGGATGGTACCGAGGTCTTCGAGGAAAAGTTCGCCTACCCCAAGTCGGAGGAGAAGACGACGGTCAACTCGTCCTGCGGCCACCAGTGAAAGCACCCACTTGAGCCCACTGGAAAGCCAGGAGATGCATTCGTCAGGTTTTCTCAGAGTGATACTCTGGGCAAGCTGGACGAGCCAACTGGCAAAGCCGAGAGATGCATTAGCAAGGTTACCCCGGAATGCGACTCTAGGCAGATAGGACGGGCAAACACAGAGCTCGCACTGACATCGCCATGGACAGTGTTCTTTGGGAGCGCCGACAGGTACATTACTGCAGGGTGGTGAATGGGGGGACACCAACATGATCATCACGAAGGCCACAAGAGTGTATCCTCGATGGCCCGTATCTACATACCGTGACTACCAACGTGCTCTATCCCACAGACACTTCTAGGGGGAACAGTGGGATACTTCAACTGGGTATCAGAGCACAGGTCCGACAATGCATGGGACAACTATCGGCCAGTTTGATGTGGAAGAGAAGTGGGCCGAGCGAGAGAGGAGAGAATAGGATATCATAAAATCAGTAGGACAACCAGGCCCCCCAGCCAACGTTTGGGAAGCACGGGCCTACCGACCCTCCCCCCTCCTCCTTTTGAGTTGTCGTGTCGTCGTCTCCTCCCCCCATAGCTTGTACGCGCTGGTACGCCCGCGCGTCCCCACCCCATGGGTACGCCGAAGGGCCAGCAGCTGCTCCCCCCGCACTCACCCGCAGGGATTCGTAATCGTAAGGTAGCGAGCCCCCTTCACGGGGCCACCTCGGAGCTCACTCGTTGAGCAACGGGGTATGCCCCCTGTCGGCCCTGGTGAGAAGACAGGGCCGTTGCACAACCAATCGCAGGGGATGTTGCCAGAAGCGCGCAAGGCACCAGCGTAGGTGTTTTTGACATTGAACCCCCTTATGCGGATGTCCTGTCCTGTCCTCCTCCCCCTCCTCCTCGTCCTCCTCCGTTTCGTCCTCCTCTTCCTCCTCCTCCTCCTCCTCCTCCTCCTCCTCCTCCTCCTCCTCCTCCCCGTTCTGCTGCTCATCCTCCCCCTCTTCCTCCCCCTCCTCCTCCTCCTCCTCCTCCTCCCTCCTTCCTCCTCCGTCTCCTCCGCCTCCTCCTTTCTCCTCCGCCTCCGTCTTCAGCCTCCGACTGCTCGGTGGCCGACGCGCCTCAGCCTCCGCCGCCATGCCGATCGCCTCTCGCGCCCTCGGTGATCGCACGCCTCGGTTAGTGCGCGTCGGCCTCTTCCCGCCGCAGCGGGCGGCCGAGCAGCGATCACTGCGCCCGAACAGGCACTGCAACGGAAATGCGATGCGACTTGCAGCTCGAAAGCTTTTCGCCACGGGCCCAGCACCTCAAGGCGCTCCAGAGGGTGCCAGGAGAGGCGCCGACGCCCGAGAACGCGGGCAGCCAGGGCCGCAGAAGTAAAGCAGCACCACGCATGGCGAGTGGGATCTTCACCCTCAGACGAGCTTGCAGCTAGCGCTTTCGGCTAGAGACGTCTGGGTGTCAGACAGGCATTGGAGACAGCTCCAAGCTGAGCTGTGACCCCAATAAGGGGTTCAGCGCGACAGCAGCTCGTTGCACCCCGTCCCATGGAACGAGGTCCAGCCTGGGACCACAGCCAGAGAACCAGTCGAGCAAACGAGAATATAACAGGGAAGAGACCTTATATCGGGCCGCAGCTGCTAACATTAATAATCTCAGCATGATGCTGACAAGTGTGGGCAAGGGCAAACCTCAGGCCAGCGCGCTCCCTCATATGATTAGTTGGCATTGTGGATGCCCCTGCCGCACTAAAAGCATGTGGGGACAGATCGTTGGTGAATTCCGTCAGGGCAAAGCACACCAGCTGACACGTTGTAGATGCCGATGTACTTCGTCGCAGCAGCACTCAGGCGATTACAGGATGGACGCCATTCAGGCGTCTCCCAAGCAGCACACGTCCTGACAACGAACGACGTAGACATCACTACGGCATCCGCGGACCATTCCACGCCGACCACGTGAAAAAACGAAGCTCTCGCAAGACCGCAGCAACATGGGTGCAAGATCCGCGCAAACAAATCGGATTCATCATGCTCAGTGTTTGACGGAATCGAACAAATGGTGTATGATGAATGTGAGGCAGCTCTCGAACTACGTACAGCGGCAATAATCGAGGTGAGGGATTGGGTGATGGCTAAGTTGCTACCTATGGATCTCAACTTCAGGGCTGGGCTTGCCATGATTTTCTTCGGGCTCAAGATCAATCCACATACCGAGATACATCGCTTGGGAAACAACCGAACAGGCGTGCCATCCTGGAACAAGACAAGGTAGAATCTGACGGGAAGCCTGGAGCAGCTCGGAATGATGGGACCAACAAGAGCAAGGACTGACACTTGGAGATCCTCGAATACAGGTTCACAAGCTTGCAAGCATGATCGCACATACGCTTGACTTTAGGAAAAGGTGTCCGAACGGCAAAAAAAAACTTGCCAAAAGCGCACGCACAAACGCGCCCACGGCGCTTCTATCCGACCGAGAGCAAGAAACACTTGCAGGAAAGGGTCGAGACTTGCTACAGAGTCCGTCCCGCTCCCGTGACATCCCTGGGTCATCCAAGCTGGCATCTGGAACACACAAGAGACCTTCCCGCCAAACTCAGAGTAGCCATGAGAGCCCGTGCACATCACGTGCACGAGACATATATGGGGTCTGGGGAAAGTGAAAGCTTCCAGGGCCAGGAAAAGCCGCCTATGCGCCAGGGGCACGCAAGTCTGGGCGAAGCCGCGTGCTAGCAACGCTGCTGCTGCTGAACGTCGGCATGCGCGTGCGCGGTGCTCGAATGCACGTCAACTCTTTTTCCAACTATAGAGACGATGTGAGCTGGACAGAGAAGACAACCAGGAAAAGACTAGGAGAGCAGAGTAGCCAGCAGCGCAGGGAGGCGCGTCACGACGTCGCGCTGCATGGGATTATAGGTCGGGCATGTCCCCCTACAGGCGGAGCTTGAACGAAGAGAACCCACACATATTCAAGCGCAGACAGAAACAATAGAAACGTCGTCCCCCGACCATTTTCTAAAACTATGTTTGACTGTTCCTCCTGTGGGGGGACACGGCGGACTTCGGCGCAGGAGCGCCCCACAGGGGAGCGAGCGGGCTTGCTTGGCCACGGCCGGCCCCGACCACGAGCAGGCACCGTCGGTCCAGACCGACGGAACTGATGGGCCCGTCTTCCATCACCACCACCACAAGTTGGAGGGTTGGGGGGAGGAGGAGGAGGAGGAGGAGGAGGAGGAGGAGGAGGAGGAGGAGGAGGAGGAGGAGGAGGAGGAGGAGGAGGAGGACGAGGAGGAGGAGGAGGAGGAGGAGGGGAGGAGGAGGAGGGAGGAGGAGGAGGAGGAGGAGGAGGAGGAGGAGGAGGACGAGGAGGAGGACGAGCAGGCCCCGTCAGTCTAGGCCGACGGAACTGATGGGCCTGTCTTCCACCACCACAACCACCATAAGTTGGAGGGGGGGGAGGAGGAGGACGAGGAGGAGGCGGACGAAGAGGAGTTGAAAAAGGAGGAGGAGGAAGAGGAGGAGGGGGAGGAGGAGGACCCCCTCCCTCTCCAGCTTATCGTGGCGGTGGTGGAAAACAGGCACATCGGAAACTGCCCAGAAGCCAGAACGTCTCCTGGGCGGGGACTCGCAGGCCATCTCCGAAACATTGGCGCGGAGCTGCCTGCAGTCATCGCGCTGCCACGAACAACGCTGAACAAGGAGCGAACAGGCATGGCTGGCCACTGCGAGCTTCGGCCACGACCGGGCCCCCTCACCCAGACCGAAGGAACGGCCTAAAAGCCAGCACACATCCTGAGCCTTGACTGGTCTTTACATCAACGTCTTGGCTGTTGCCTCTGATGACCACACGCTGGCCGAAGTACCCACCCACACTGGCCTGGCAAGCTTCGGAAGAACGCATGCGCAGGAGGCCGGGAAAAGCTTCACGTCACAGCTTTACGGCAAAAGAGAAGCCGAAAAATCGAGTGGCCCAAACACGCGCCCTGGGCATCTCCCTCAACCTCCCCCCCCTTCGCGTAGACACAGACCTCTCCCTCTTCCTCCTCCTCCTCGTCCTCCTCCTCGTCCTCGTCCTCCTCCTCGTCCTTGTCCTCGTCCTCGTACCCCTTATCCTCCCCATCATCATCATCATCATCATCATCATCATCATCATCATCATCATCATCATCATCATCATCATCATCATCATCATCATCATCATCATCATCATCATCATCATCATCATTATCCTCCTCCTCCTCCTCCTCCTCCTCCTCCTCCTCCCATTTCCGTTTCGTCTTCCTCCTCCTCCTCATCTTTGCCCTGTTCTTACTCCTCATCCTCCACCTCCACCACCACCTCCTCCTCCTCCCCGATAGTCTCGCTGATGATGATGCCGCCTGTCTTTTCTCGCCGCTCTCCTCTCTCATCCCGCGTCTCCTCTCTCCCTCTATCTTCCTGTCCCGCTCCCAGTTGTTGTACATATAAATATACACATATGCCCATGTATCGAAATATGTGTGCGGACATCACGAGTACGGCAGCACACTCTTCTGCACTCCAAGAAAGTCCTGCCAGCACCTGGTCGAACTCGATGGCTACAGCGAGAATTGACGAGATCAGAACACATACGAACGCACTCCTCCTCCTCCTACAGCTCCTCCTCCTCCTCCTCCTCCTCCTCCTCCTCCTCCTCCTTCTCTTCCTCCTCCTTCTCCTCCTCCTCCTCCTCCTCCTCTTCCTCCTCTTCCTCCTCCTCCGCCTCCTCCTTCCCTCGCCCCCTATTTTTCTCGGGGAGCGAGCGCGGCCCCATAATGGCAGCTTCGAGGAGAGTGCGGAGCCAGGGGGGGGGGGGAGAGGACGGGGCGGCGGCGGAGGTGGAAGCCATGCAGAGACAAAAATGAATGAATAGGAGCACGCGTGACCTGCGAAGCACGCGAGGGCCCGTCGAAGGAGGCGACTCTCGAGCTCTGGCAGCCCCAGCCACAAAGACCCCGCAGGGCGACGGACGCCCTGCCCCCCAGAGGTCCCTCCGCACCAGCACCCTGCCGACGTGACGGGCAGGCCGAGGAGAAGGCAGCCCACGAGGACCGGGACGCGGCGGAGGAGCCACGGCAAGCGCGCGCGCCGCGCCTGCGATGCGCCACCGCGCCCGCGATGCGCGCAAGCGGCGGCGGGTCTCCGCGCCCTCGCGGGGCCGCCCTGGAGAAGCGCGGCTCCCCGGTCCGGGCCGGACGTGCGAAGCGCGACGACGGCCACCGCGCGGCCCTCGGGCGCGGAGGGGCTCTTCGGGCCGCGGCGAGCCTCGGCCACGAAGGGGTCCCCGGAAGGGCCCCGAGGGCCCCGGAAGGGCCCTCTCCCCCCCCCGGAGGCCGAGGTGTTCCTCGCCTTCGAGGTCTCGGCTCTGCGGTCGGAGCTGGGACAGAGGCGCGTCCTTCAAGAGCATGGCACCCTCCGCCAGCCGAAACACCGCAGGCCTTCGACAAAAAGTCGAGGGTGCCCTCCCCATGGATACACAAAGGACATCCAACAAGCACGAAGAACGGTAGGGTGCCCTCCCCGAGCCGACCTCGATCTTGCACCTCCGCTCCACTGGAGGAGGAGGAGGAGGAGGAGGAGGAGGAGGAGGAGGAGGACGAGCTCGCCCTGAAAAATCACCCCGTCCACCCCCCTGGCCCCCGCGCCCTGGATCGCCACCCCGTGCCCCCCCCCCGGCCTTCCAGGCAACCCGGAATTGTCAGCCCCCCGTCTGCCTGCCCTGCCCCCCCCCCGCTCATATTGCGGGGGCGAGGAGGCCCGCGAAAGATTTGTTTGATCGTCCGCCCCAGAAAGTTTGTTTTTTGTTTAATCGTTTTCCCCCAGTATGTTCGCGACCCAGTGGGTCAGCCTCGTCAGGCCGATCTCCACCCCCAGTGGGTCGGGGCCCCTCTGCGCCGCCCGCCTGCCCTCGGGCGGGGACGGGCGCCGAGGGAGCCGGCCCGTGGGACGGGCGCTCCCAGAGTCCTCTTGGGACCCGACACAGTCGGGGCGTTGACCTAAGGAACCCTAAATAAGGAACGAGGCCCCTTTTGTCCATAAGTTAAACTTCGACTTCCTATCGAAAACATCAGGAAAACCTGAGGCAAGCTGTGAAACACTTACGGAACGCGGAGCCCCTCCCCAACCAAAAGGGTTCCTTCTTCAGGGCCCCGACTGTAGGGGGTGTTTTCGGCCATCTGGAGGCCACCAAAAGGTGATTTCAGGGCGATGTTTGAAACGTTGTGCGGCGGGGGGGGTCGGTCGGGCGGGGGCAGCGGGGCCGAGGCTTCCCCGAGTGGGAGTGGAGGTAGGTCTGGCGATGCTGACGGTGAGGGGAGCCGAAAGGGGGGGGGGGGGGGGCTCACTCGGGGGTTGCTAAAGGTACCCCTGGCCCCCAGCTTGTCGCTCCATTTTGACGCCCCTGGGGCCCTCTGAGCCTCGCGAGGGGTGCCCTGGAGGCCGCGGGGGCCTCCCTGGAAGTCCTGGGGGCACGTTGGGCCAGGGGCGCGTCTAGCAACACCCGCCTCACTCGTCGATCCAATATTGGTGGGAGCCACTAGAGAGCCACTGGAAAGCAGGTGGGGGGGGCGCTTCGGGTAGGAAGCATGGAGTGCGAAAGGGGGCGGAGGGGAATGGCCGGGAATCGACGGTGCCTCGCCGATGGATCGAAGACGGGCCCCCGAAGGCGAAGCCGCGCGCCCCTGGGCACGGGGGGAGCCCAGGCCCCCCATCGGTGACGAGAGGGAGACTGGGCGTCGACGTTACCCTCCCCCTCTGGCCCTCCCATCTCCTCCTCCTCCTCCTCCTCTTCCTCCTCCTCCTCTTCCTCCTCCTCCTCCCTTTCTCCTCCCTTTCTCCTCCTATTCCTCCTCATTATCATCCCATCTCCTCCTCCTCCTCCTCCTCTTCTTCCTCCTCCTCCTCCTCTCCTTCTTCCTCCTCCGCCTCCTCATTATCCTCCTCCTCTTTCTCCTCATCCTCCCTCTCCGCACTCTCCTTCCTCCTCTCCTCCTCCTCCACCTCCTCCTCCTCCTCCTCCTCCTCCTCCTCCTCCTCCTCCTGCTCCTTCTTCTCACTCCCTCCTCCTCCTCTTCCTCCTCCTCCTCCTCCTCCTCATCTTCCTCCTCCTCCTCGTCTTCCTCCTCCGCCTCCTCGTTCTCATCCCATCTCCTCCTCCTCCTCCTCCTCCTCGCCCTCCTCCTCCTCCTCCTCGCCCTCCTTGCTTGGACGTGGGTGAGAGTGAAGCGTTCGCTCCCGGGTGCCGCAGGAGGGGACCGAACGAGGGCCCGAAAGCACGAACGAGCGAAAACCAGAGGAGGGCAGCACGGCGGAGGGACAACGGCCGAGCAAAAACGAGGCCCCAAACCGCCTCCCCCCCCATGGAGGAAAGAAAACGGGGACCTTTACCAAGACCCAACCTATGTTGCTCCCATCGTACATAAAAAACACATCCCAGAAATAACTTCGACCACTCGAATTTGGGCACTTTTTAGGGGGGCTCGGAATTCTTTCTGGCGATCGAGGCTAAAGTAGGTTGGAACATCATAAGACTAAACGAGGAGACATCGGTGCGGAACTTGGTTGCCGCCAGTTCGCGGATCATCCTCGCGAATGGGCGACGGGCGATATGGGCCACGACCGTGGTCATGGTCAGCGTGCTTATTCTCTCGACTCCCGTCGGCGCCCCTGCGATGCGGGTGAGCCCGGCCCAAGCGCGAGCCCAGCCCGGAACCCTTGAGCAGGGACCGACCGACCCGGCATTCCTATAGTCCTACCACGAGATGTGCTTAGAACCCAGAAATGTTCTAAGAACAAGAGTCAGGTTCTTAGAACATAAACCCGATGCAATAAAACAAGACAACCAGAAATGTTCTAAGAACAGTTCGTGGGAACAACAAAAGGTTCTTAGAACACTGTTTGGTAGGACTATAGGCACGCCAGGACGCTTCGCCACTGCCTGAAACCCGAAACCCGAGCTGCTCAGGTCGAACACAACCCAGAGCCCCAACCTCTGGGCCCGCCGACCCGACCCGAGCCCGTGAGCTCGAGTCCGAGCCTGAACTCGCCCACACCAGGAAGCTGCAGCGTGATGCTAGAAGTGCCCCTGGCCCACCGTGCCCCCAGGATTTCCAAGGAGGCCCCCAACGGCCTACCGAGAACCCACGAGGCCCAGAGGGCCCCAGGGACTCCAAAATGGAGCGAAAAGCTGGGGGCACCTTGGGCCCAGGGGTACCCTCAGCACCCCGCCAATCCCAATCTTGGTCTTGGTCAGCGTGCTTCTTCCCCCGACGCCTATCGGCGCCCCTGGGGATTGGGGGGGAGGGGCTGGGCAGCTGAGAGCAGCCGTCCCCAGCCCGAGCCCCAGTCAGAGCCCGACGGGCCTTGACCTTGCTCTGTCAGACAGGGACCCAGTGGCAGGATCAGGCCCTCTCGGGACAGCTCATCCCGCTCTTCGGCGGCAGCGCTCGAGAAACGTTTTCCCGCCGCGGCGCGGGCAGTGAGGCGATCCGCTCGCGCGTCGAGCAGCCTGGGCGACGGCGTTGCTAATTGTCACGCGTGCAAGAGGGGGGGGAGCCAGGAGAGGGCTGCCGCAGAGGGGAGGGAGGGGGGGTCGACGTTACCCTCTCCCTATGGCCCACCCCCCTCTTATCTCCTCCTCCTCCTCCTCCTCCTCCTCCTCCTCCTCCTCCTCCTCCCCCTCCTCCTCCTCCTCCTCCTCCTCCTCCTCCTCCTCCTCCTCCTCCTCCTCCTCCTCCTCCTCCTCCTCCTCCTCCTCCTCCTCCTCCTCCTCCTCCTCCTCCTCCTCCTCCTCCTCCTCCTCTCCTCCTCCTCCTCCCTCCTCCTCCTCCTCCTCCTCCTCCTCCTCCTCCTCCTCCTCCTCCTCCTCCTCCTCCTCCTCCTCCTCCTCCGTCTCCTCCTCCTCCTCCTCCTCCTCCTCCTCCTCCTCCTCCTCCTCCTCCTCCTCCTCCTCCTCCTCCTCCTCCTTCTCTTGCGACAGCGCAATCCGCCCCGCTCCCGGGGATGGGGGCAGCCGCGGCAGCCCCCTCCGCCTGTCGCCCCCGCCTCCGGCCACGGCGACCGCCGCTCCGCCGCCCACGTCGCGCAGCTGGTCCCTGAGGTCCTGGCACTCGTCCTCTGTGGGCGCTGCTCAATTCGGGCCGGACGAACGGGGGGGATTGGGAAAGGGGGGGTTACGAAATTTGCTGCATGCAGCTGGTTTCGGCCCCATCGAGGGGCCCATTCCTCGATACATCGCCGCCTCCGGCGCAGGGAGGCGCCGGGGAAATCAGCTACGTGAGCTGATTCTCAAAGCCCCCCTTTGCTATCCCCCCCTTTCGCCCGACCCGACGCTCGGCGGCGAGCCCGGGTGGAAGCGAGAAGGGGCGGGTATTCTCGAAAGGGGGGGAAGCACAAAGGTTCCTGTGTCTTCAGGGAAGGCCCATGAAACTTCTCAGAGGCCCTGGGGACTTCCGAGCCCTTCGAGAAGTTCTCACTGCCACCCGGGCTCGCCGCCGAGCGTCGGGTCGGGCGAAAGGGGGAGATCTCAAAGGGGGGGTTTGAGAATCAGCTTACGTAGCTGATTTTCCCGGCGCCTCCTTGCGCCGGAGGCGGCTATGTATCGAGGAATGGGCCCCTCGATGGGGCCGAAACCAGCTGCATGCAGCAAATTCCGTACCCCTCCCTTTCCCAATCCCCCCCCTTTCGTCCGGCCCGATTAATGAGGGTGGGCGGGGGGGATTCAGCCGGCCCGTATCAGAAGGATGCGCGATGAGGATGCAGGGGCCTCGGAAGCCCAGTTCGAAGCTTCTTGAGCGGGGCGCGGCCAGCGCAAGTGGCCAGGGATGGACCGAGGAGGCAAGAGGATGCAAGGGTACCCTCGGGAAGGCTGCCTATCCTCCTGATGCGGGTCGGCTGCATTGGGGGAGGGGGGGGGGGGGGGGAGCAACCCCGCCGCCCCCCTGCTGGGCCCCGGGAGGCCCACTGCCTTTCGTGCCCCTCCTGGGGCCCAAGGAGGCCCCCTTGAGGGCCCCCATGGGCGCACAGAGGGCGCACCCGTCTCTCCACTCCCCCGCGGCTCGTCCCCCCCGCAGTCTCGACGCCGGATCCTCTGGGCGAGCCGGCGGGCCCGGAGCACCCACGTCGTAGCGAAGCGGCCGAACTGGGCATCGGATCGCATCCATCGGATCGAAAGGGACCCCGAGTGAGGAGGAGGAGGAGGAGGAGGAGGAGGAGGAGGAGGAGGAGGAGGAGGAGGAGGTAGAGTGGGAGGAGACAGAGGGAGAGAAGAGAGGGAGGAGGGAGAGGGAGGAGAGAGGGAGAGTGGAAGGAGACAGAGAGAGAGAGGAGAGAGGGAGGAGAAAGGGAGCAAAGAGAGAGAGAGAGCGAGGTAGGAGAGAGAGAGAAAGAGAGAGACAGAGAGAACAGAGAGAGAGAGACAGAGGGAGGGAGAACGAGGAGGTGGTCTCGCAATCTCCAGCCCCCGTGGAGGCGCGCCTCGGGCTGCCAGGACCGCCGCAGGCCGATGCTCCCCCACCCCGTCTGCCGCCGCCCCGTCCCGCCGAACCACCGACGGGGCTGCGGACCATGGCTCGCCGGCAAGCGCCCCGCCCGCTCCCGAAGGGCTCCAACACTCTCGCCATTCGCCGGACTCCGGAAACCTCGAACCCAAACACGTGCTCACCTCCTGGAGCGCAGTCTTCACTTCCGCCACCTTCCGCCGCCCTTCCGCCGGCTTGGGCTGGCGGAGGCGGCCTCGTTCTACTTCCGCCGACCTTCCGCCGCCTCTCCGCCGCCTTCCGCCAGGAAAGAGATGGCAACTCCTTCGATCCTCGCAGGCACGACCCTGTTTGCAACGCCCCCTTTCGGCCCTGAGAGTGCCCGGGGCGGGCCAACAGACCCCCGGGATCGCCCGAAGACGGCACCCTGGGAGGCCCTCGATTACCAGCCTGGAACATACCCCTATCCCTATGCTGGGCACCTCCTCATCACGATGCCAATCTTAGGGATTCCCTTATCTTTTGAGGGCGAATCCCTAAGATTGTCATCGCCTCTTGGCGCGTCAATCTTAGGGATAGGGATGCGTTCGAGGCTGGTAACTCGAGAGCGCGGCGAGCAGGGCGCGAGAGGCGGTGCAGGGCGGTCCAGGGCGGCGGAAGCGCCGCGATAAGAAGCGCGCGAGGCTGCGCACGTCGCCACTCTGCTGAGGACCGGCGGCCCGCTCCGCCTGGCGGCTCCACGCGCGCGTCCCGCTCGGGCAACGCCCGTCGCCAGGCGACTCATAACCAGCCTCGAGCGTATCCCTGTCCCTAAGATGGGCGAGCAGAAAGCGAGGACAATCTTAGGGATAGGCCCTCAGAAACTGAGGGAATCCTTAAGATCGGCATCGAGGTGAGGTGATGTCAAACGTAGGGATAGGGATATGTTTCAAACTGGTAAACTCCCTGCGCTGGCCAAGGCCTGGTTCAAGTGAGGGGCTGGGGTTCGGTCGGACGTGCCCCCCTATAGAGCCGGAGCTTGGACGACAAAGCAAGGGTACTCCAGCAGTGCCGCCAAAATCTTCCGGGATACAGCATAAAAGTCGTCCCCAAGCTTGTGTTGCTCTCATCGTACTTAAGGGCCACATCCCTGAAATAATTTCGAGCACCCGGGAAAGTGTCGAAACAGTGTCGAAACAGTGTCGGGCGAATGACTCCAAGGGCCCGACACGTGAAAACCCTTGAGATTCGGTACTTTTTTGGTGCTCGAACTTCTTTCTGGCGATCAAGGCTAAAGTAGGTTGGAACATCATGGCCCGGATTATGTTTTGACTCTTTGGGAATGCTCCTCCTGTAGAAGGGCGTGCCCGACGCAAGGCCGCGCACGGCCGCGCACGGGGGGGGCGGCCGTCGCGGCAGCGGCGGAGGGTGGGGAGGAGGAGGAGGAGGAGCAGGAGGAGGAGCAGGAGGAGGAGGAGGAACAGGTTATGCTCGGCAATCGTTTGTTGCAGACTATGCTTCAGGTCGTGTATGTTTGTGCGGCCGTAGGAGCTGCCTGTATTTTAGAACATCCTCTCGAACCGGAGGCCCCTCACCTCCCCTCGATCTGGCGCCTCCCTGAGATGGTTGCAGTGTATGGTTTTAGAGCTCGTGCTGACATCAGGTTTCTGAATTTAGATCAATGTACGTGTGGTGCTCGGTCTAAGAAACCCACTACCATGTTGTGCGTTAATGTGCCGACGTTTCGTGATTTAGTTGCTCAGTTGCCAGGCAGGGGCAAATGCCCCCACACCTCTCATCCCGAAGAGCTCGTCGGGGTCCGAGGGAATGGCGTTTTCCGTACGGCAGCAGCAAAGCAATATCCTTCGCAGTTATGTAAGATTGTTGCCCAGGCACTCCTTCATACTGTACGTAATTGTGAATTGCTGGAAGTCGGTCAGGTCCCCGAGGTCCCGCCACAGGTGCAGGATTTCTATGTGCCCTACGACCCTTATTTCGAGGGTCACGGGTGGGGCCGCTTCGCGGCGGACAGGCACCGTGCTGGCTGACGCCGATGCCGCTGCCGCCTCGTTTTGCATGTCATTCGTCAGTGCAGCAGTTCATGCTCCCATCGGTGTCGGAAGAAGAAGGAGGAGGAGGAGGAGCAGGAGCAGGAGGAGGAGGAGGAGGAGGAGGAGGAAGGGAGGAGGAGGAGGAGGAGGAGGAGGAGGAGGAGGAGGAGCAGGAGGATCAGGAGGAGGAGGAGGAGCAGGAGGAGGAGGAGGAGGAGGAGCTGAAGGAGGAGAAGGGGGGCCGACGCTCCGAGGCCGCGCACGGCCGCGGGGGGCGGCGGGGCTCGGCCTCGCGGGCGCCCGCCGGGGGCCCCCCCCCGGGCCAGGACACCGCCGAGCCCGGGACCTCGACGAGGAGCGGGGCCCAGGGCCGCGCTGCTCCCATCTCGGGGATGGACAAACGATCCTTTGGGTCTGTGTTTTTTGTCCATCCTAAGGTCACCCCGACGCCGTTGTGCAGAGGGCCGAACATCCACCCCGATACTAACCGCCCCGACACGAGAAGCCGCTTCGTAAACGCACCCAAAGAAGGAATCAGACAGGGCCAGGCTGCTCAGTGAACGCCCAGGGCCGTCGGGGATGGACAGACCCCCCTTTAGTAAAACGTGGTTTAGTGAAAGCGACCTGAGGCCCAAACCTGGCGGGCGCGAGCCTGGAAAACGACGGCCACGGCGCCCTCTCGAGAACCGAAGACGGACAATTCACTAATCGACGTGTCACTGTTGGGGGTTCTGTCCACCCCCGACCATCGTACTTGAGGACCACATCCCAGAAATCGTTTCGAGCACCCGGGAAAGTGTCGGAAGAGCGCCGAAGCAGTGTCGAAGCAGCGTCGGGCGAGGGCCTCCCAGGGCCCGGCACGTGAAAACCCTCGAGTTTCGGGACTTGTTTTTCTGGTGCTCAAGCTGCTTTCTGGTGATCGAGGCTAAAATATGTTGGAACATCAGAAGCCCAGGGACACACAAATGAGCGCACCCGCAAATCCCACCACACCCCCCATGCGTTCACAGATGCTCTGGGTTTTCGCCTCCCCCCCCTCTTCCCACATTGCTATTTCCCTCTGTTTTCCGACGATTCTGTGTTGCTGTGCGTCCTCCTGAGATAGGCCCACATGGAGAGAACGTAGAACAGCTGCAATTCTGCCTGGGGCGCGGCGCCGTCCTGGCCTCCAGGAGCCTCCGCGCGGGGAGCTCCGGAGGGCCGCCGAACGAACAACACACACCCAGACCCAGAGGAGGGCCGTTGGGAGGAAGACTGGCTACAGGGCAGCTTTTAATACATAGGATGTTTTGAACATATTGGATTTAGAATGCAGGACCAATTTATGAATAAATGTATGCATGAGCTCATCGTTGTCTTTGATGCTAACCCCTGCATTTTTATTACATGATCCGCACGCGGAGCATGCATTCAAAACGGCACTCCATGGGCATGGGTGCGGGTTGTCGGGCCCTGGGGAACGCTCCCATCCGAGCGGGGGAGCCCATCCGACAGCACGCGCCCATAGCCCTCTCCGACCCCCTCTGCGGGTATGGGTGTGTGTGTGGTTGGTTCGTCATGGGAGGCCGCCAAGGGCGCCAGCCTAGGCCGAGACTGGTGCTCGCGAGCCGTCCCGTCGTCTTCGCCGCCGTCGTCGTCGCCTGCATAGGCAAGATCAGCATCAGATCAAGAGATCGGATCGGATCGTCTCGGAACGCGCGTCGGACCCAGCAGCCTCGGCACGGAGCGGGGATCGAGTCGGAACGTCTGCGCCAACGCCTAACAGCGCCATGCGAGCATCGGGCCGCATCACATTGTCGGAACCTCGGAACCGAATCGGATCGGGCTGCCCGACCTCGATTTTGCATCGGACCTGTCAGATCGAAAGAAGAAGACCCTGGGTAGACAGGGGACGCGGGGGTCCTTCCCCGGCTCCCTTCCCGAGAGCTCGGACCTTCTCAGATATTATAAATATGCCCAGGGCGTTTCTTTTACCGTTTTAAGAACCCGGCGAGTTGGAAATACTCGTCCAAACATCTGGGACCCAACAAGAGAACTAAACACGCCAACAACAACGAGCCCTTTGTTTCTGCGCGTTTTGGGCCAAGAGGGGCAACAGACACTGAACCGACGCAAAACTTTCGGAGGCCCGCACCTTAGGAGGCAACTACTGGGAGGTTCCCGTCGGAACATCGGACCAAGCAGGATGAAACCGGATCGAGCGGCATTATCAGCGGGATTAAGCCATATTAAAGAGGCAGTCGAGCGGCATTAGAAGCGGGACTATAAACGGCACTCTAAGCGGCATGATGAGCGGGAATATGAGCCTGGATTGAGCCGGATCTCGGACCAGGGCGAACACAGAACTTGACCCCCCAGGAGGTGCACCCGAACGCCCCGCATGCTCGGATCGCCGCCGCGCCCACCCAGCCCCGGGGGCGCGGAGCGCGCGCCGGGGGCCAAGGCCGGCGGCGCCGCCGCCAGGGAGTGCCCACTGCGCCGCTCCGAGGAGATTCCGCCGGGCCTCGGAGAGGAGGGGGGAGGGGAGGGGAGGGGGAGGGGACCAAGCTAGGTGCGCTCGCGTCATATCTGACATCCTACCCCTCCCTCCCAGCCCTCCCCATGGCGCAGATTCCCTCTCTGCTCGCTCAGTCGGATGTCGAGCAGGGCAACGATCCCGAGCAGTGCAGAGCAAGGGGGAGGGGACAGGCCGCCCGCCCGGCGCAGACCCAGAGATCCCGGCGTCGTGGTCTTGTCCACGCGGGGCCCCGGAGAGCCTCGGCCCCTTCCCCGGGACCGGTGTTTCGCCCTGAGCCGTTGCTTGACGGTCCCGAGGGCCGGCAAGTGCCCCCCAAGGCCAAAAATTCTGAAACACCTCCCGCCGTGATTTTTTCACGACGCGAGGGGGTCTGGGAACAAGGCCGGCGAGGGCCCCGGCGAGGTTTTCCGAAGTCTTCGGCCTCCCGGGGCCCGGCGAGGGCCCCGGGAGGCCGAAGAATACGAAAAAGCGTTGGCTCGCTGGGGCTGGCCATCGCTCGAACGTCCATCTCCTGTGTTTTTTTTCTGGTTTCGTGCGTGGTTTTTTCCGCCAAGCGATCAAGCATGCTCCTCGCTGGTCCTCGCCGAAGGAAAAACGCACACGTCCGAGCGATGCCAAGGGGGAGGGGGCTGGCCGCGCGCCAGGCGCAGGCCGCGCGGCCGCGCCGGCCGGCGCGCGGCAGCGCTCGGTCGTCGCGCGCTTGCGCGTGGCACGGCCGCGAGGCTGCCGACGGGCCCTGGCCGCGGCCTGTCGGCGGGGGCGACGCCCCCCCGACGCTTATGCAGAAGCTCGGCGTTGGCACTCCGCGCGGATGCCTTTAGGGGGCCAAATGCGAACCCTATCCCTAGCCCCCACGATTTTTGAGGGGGAGGGTGGGGTTCACTTCGCTCGGGAGCTCTCGAACAAAGTGAACCCCACCCTCCCCCTCAAAAATCGTGGGGGGTAGGGGTAGGGTTCGCATGTGGCCCCCTAGTCTTGGATCTGCGCTGGAGCGGCGCCGGAGGCGCCGCCAGCGGGGCCCAGCGCGGATCCGAGCAACCCGCACCGAGCTCCAAAAGTTCACGCTCACGCCGTTTGCCTTCTTCTCCGAGAAAGGGTTCGAGCCGCGCGGGCGCGGCGGCACACCCCCGCGCGGGCGCTCCAGGCCGACCGCCGCTGCCGGCCCGGCATCTCTGCGCCGTCGGGCCCCTGCCCCCCCCCCCGCTCCGGCCCCAGCTTCGGGCGTTGGCAGAACTGGGTTTAGTGGAGCCTGGTTTAGTGATTTGTACCGGGGGCGCCCCCCCCGTCGCATTTCCACTAACCAGCACTGCCGTCGCCCGAAAAACACCAGTTATACGGCAAACCTGGTTTAGTGAATCTGGCCAACTGAGGGGCCCCAGGGCCCTACCACTGACCGGGTCCCCTTACCCGGGGTCCTGGCTATACCCGACAGCTGTCGGGGGGGGGGGGGGGGGAGGGGCGGCCGCGCTGTCCTCCAGCCGCCGCACGGCGCCCTCCGCCTCGCCTGCCGCGTCCTCGCTGCCGGGGCCGCGGAAGCCGCCGGCCGGGCGGAGGAGGAGAGCGGCGGCAGGAGAGCGGCGGAGTCCGAGGAGGACGTGGAGGAGCTCGTGGACAGCCTCGTGCGGGGCGCTGCTGAGGATCCCAGCGAGGAGCCTCAGGGTGCCGTGCTGCGCGACCCGCGGCCGGGAGAGGGCGCGGAGGTTGCCGCGGGAGCGGGGGAGGCGTCCGAGTGGGCTCGCCGCCCGGGTCGGGTCCCAAGCGAGCGTCGGAGATGGGGCCGCCGGCGCGGAGGCGAAGTCAGAGCGGCCTGGCTGCGCCGGGATGCACGGCTGCGCCTTGCAGGCATCGGGCCGCATCGAATCGCAGGAAAAAAAACTGATAATGACACGAACCCCGACCTGGAACGACAAGTGGGCGTGGCCTGCGAGGAAGAGAAAGACAAAGAAGAGGATGCCTGAACGGCGCATCATGCTGATTCCAATGCTGTCCGTTTGACGCTGCGCCGCTTTAAGGCGCATTCTGCCGCATCGAATCGCAGGAAAAAAAGGAAAAGAAAAGCATGGTCGACCCACGAACCCGGGAAGGAATACAGAAATGTAGTAAGGCATGGCAACGTTCCAAGGACACCTTATTGGGCGACGGGCAAAACGCAATGCTGGGTGTATCGATCTTGATGTACTGTGCCGAGGGCTGTGCTGTGCTGCGCCGTGCTGAATTGCGATGTGCCATGCCGCGACTGTGCTCTACAGCGTTGTGGATCGAGTCCTCCTTTGCATCCGAGTCCTGACCGAACTGATCTGGGTCTTAAGCTCGAGCTGCCTCAGCACAGAGTAGCTGCCCCAGAGCAAATTGACAGGGGGACATGCCAGGAGGACGCGCCACGGAACGTCCCAAGGGACGCGCCAGGCGACATGTCAAGGGACGTGCCATGGGGACGCACCGCGGGACGTGCCAAGGGGACGCGCTACGGAACGTGCCAGTGGACGTGCCACGGGACGTGCCAGGGGACGCACCGCGCGACGTGCCAAGGAGACTCGCCACGGGACGCGCCACGGAACGTGCCACGTTGCAATGCTGAATGTATCGATCTTGATGTACCGTGCCGAGGGCTGTGCTGTGCTGCGCCGTGCTGAATTGCGATGTGCCATGCCGCGATTGTGCTCTACAGAGTTGTGCATCGAGTCCTCCTTTGCATCCGAGTCCTGACCGAACTGATCGTCAACTACGCTGTGTCCGCGCCCCCAGGGGCAGGATCCACCGTAAATTGCACTTTTGTCCGCCACCCCCAGGGCCATGACCCGCTGCAAATGACGCTGCGTCCGCCCTTCCTGGGCCACGACCCCTCGTAAATTACGCTGCGTCCGCTCTCCCTGGGCCACTATCCCTCACAAGCGACGCTGCGTCCGCGCTCCCGGGGCCGCGCTCCCTCGTGAATGACGCAGTGTCCACGCTCCCAGGGCCGCGCTCCCTCGCGAATGACGCAGTGTCCACGCTCCCAGGGCCACGATCCCCAGTGAATTACACTGGGTTCGCGCCTCCAGGGCCACGATCCCCAGTGAATTACGCTGGGTTCGCGCCTCCGGGGCCATGATGCTTTGAAAATTACGCTGCGTCCGCGCTCCCAGGGCCAGGATCCTTCGCAAATTACGCGGCGTCTGCGCTCACGAGGCCACGATCCTTGCAAGTAGCGGTCCGACCGCAGCGCCCGGGAACCACCTGGGCATCCTGGAGCGCCCAAGCCTTTCAAGCGCTGCAAGACAAGCGTTTCGCCCGAGACGTCCTCAGCCATTCGGCACGCAGGGTTTGCCATCCTCGAGCGGGCACGCAAAAAGCCGACCTTCCTTCTACAAAACAAGCGCGGGACTCGAGACGTCCTCGAAGTTCCTGCGCGCGGAACGCGCCATCCTCGAGCGGGCACGCGCAAAGTCGACTTTTTCATATGTTTCGTGTCCCAGTCGGGGCTCCATACCTCGTTATTTAATGTGGATTCTGCGCAAAATGCTCCGAACCCTTTTAGTCACGAGGGAAAACGGGAGTCCGCGGACCCCATTAGGCAACGAGGATCCGAGATGGGGGGCGCACTTTCCTCGAGCGGGCACGCGCGAAACGCATTTGTTCCACGCCGAATGGGACTTTACCTCGTTCAAGCATGGCACCTTCAAGCATGGTACCATGGCACCGGGGACAAATTTACCATCTACTAAAAGAGAACCCTGGGCCCATGCCCTTTCCGGGAAACGCTAACTCAACATCGGATCGGATCGATCGAGCCAGAATGGGTCCTGAGCGTCGCGCCTCCCCCCCCCGACTACCGCGTGGACGCCGCCGGGGCCGTTCGAAGCACCGGCGGGGCGGGGCACGCCCCCGTCACGAAAGATCACGACGGGAGCTCGTCGTCAATCCTTCTGCCTCGCGGGGGGGGGTCACCGAGCCCCCCGGGACCGTCCGCAGGCGGCTCGGGACGAGAAGGCGGTCGAGGGGCCCGGGCATCCGAAGGATGATTTCAGTGCGCGGTCCCAGAGGTCCCGGCCCCTTCCCGGGGGAGACCCACGCCCAGAAACGGCCTGCTCGCCTCCAGGGTACCCTGGGATTTTCTTGGGATGCGATGGCCTTGCTGTGGCACGCGTGACGTGCCCACACCAACAAGCAGTGGACGCCCTGGAGTCTCCGGATTGGGTGAGGAGAGGAGGAGGAGGAGGAGGAGGAGGAGGAGGAGGAGGAGGAGGAGGAGGAGGAGGAGGAGGAGGAGGAGGAGGAGGAGGAGGAGGAGGAGGAGGAGGAGGAGGGGGAGGGGCCCAGCTCGCGCTCCCGCCCTCCTGTCCCCCCCCCCCGCCGAGGGCCTGGACGCGGCGCCCTCTCTTGTGGAAACATTCTTCTGGTCGAGCCCATACTGTAGTTTCGCCTTGGCCCCGTTCTTGATGGCTTCGGGGCCCGATGACGGGCCCTTGCAGGCCGAAGGTCGAGGAATAGCGCTGGGATTGACACATGATCGACCCACGAACCCGGAAAGGAATTAGAACAAGGAGGCATGGCAACGTTGCAAAGACACCTGGTTGGGCGACGGGCACATGCAATGCTGAATGTATCCATCTTGATGTCCTGTGCCGAGGGCTGTGCTGTGCTACGCCATACTGAACTGCGAAGTGCCATGCCGCGATTGTGCTCTATATAGCGTTGTGGATCGAGTCCTCCCTGGCATCCGAGTCCTGACCGAACTGATCTGGATCGTAAGCTCGAGCCGCCTGAGCAAATGGTTGCTGCCCCAGAACTAATCGACAGGGGGACATGCCAGGAGGACGCGCCGCGGAACGTCCCAAGTGACGCGCCAGGCGACGTGCCAGGGGACGTACCATGGGCACGCACCGCGGGACGTGCCAAGGGGACGCGCTACGGAACGTGCCAATGGACGTGCACCGCGCGGCGTGCCAGGGGGACTCGCCACGGGACGCTCCGCGGAACGTGCCAGGCAACATGCCAGGCTGCAATGCTAAGGGTATCGATATTGATGTACCGTGCCGAGGGCTATACTGTGCCTGGGCGACCTGGACACGTGAAAACACGCGCTTCGCTAAGACGTCGTCAGCACATCCTCATGCTAGACATCCGCCTGGGCAACCTGGACACGTGCAAACAAGCCTCTGGTTCGAGACTTCCTCGACAAATCCTCATGCTAGACATCCGCCTGGGCGACCTGGACACGTGAAAACAAACCTCTGGTTCAAGACATCCTCAGCAAATTGGTTCGAGACATCTGAAAACAAGAATTTCACTTGAGAGATCATCTGAATTCAGGTCCCCAGGAGAGGACAATCTATAACACCAAACAAGCGTTTCGCTTGAGACGTCCTCAACACATTCTAAACAACAAGCGTTTCGCTCGAGCCATCCTCAAAATTTAATTAGCCGGCCCACCTCGACCTCGATATTTATCACAATAGAAATTCGCCGGCCCACCTCAAGTCAAACACGCAGGTAAACCAACTAAAAGAGAACCCTGGGCTTATGCCCTTTCCCGGAAAAAAAAAAACATCTCGTCGGAGGTCTGGGTCTGGGGGAGTTCAACGGCGGGCCCCGGGACCCTCAGGAAACCTTGAAGTCCCGAAACGGTGCGGTGACAGACCGTGCGCTGACCTCGGAACCCAAGGAGACCTCAAAGCACGGTCGGTCACCGCACGGTCTTGGGACCCTGGAGGCTCCTGTCGCCCGAGACGTCCTCGGAGAGGGACTCGAGCCCCAAAACCGTGCGGTGACCCCGAATCCCCACCGACTCACCGCACGGTGTGGTCGCCACCCCCTTTGGGGCCCCCCGAGAAACGGCTCGGGACGAAGAGCGGGTCCCCGGGAAGGGAGGAGGAGGAGGAGGAGGAGGAGGAGGAGGAGGAGGAGGAGATGGTACCCAGGGTGCTTGGGCTTCCGTGTGCGTTCGTAAGCTTTCTGACAACCTTTGCGCGTTCGGGGGCTTCTGGTCTTGTGACTGGGGGGCGTCTTGCCAGGCTCGACCAATGACAGACGATCCAGACATTCTGCACCATGAGGCCCTTGGCATATTTTGGACTTGCGTGCAGATCTTAGGAGAATCCATTGCTTCGCAGGATAGGAGTCCCGTCTCTATTTTTCCAAGAATGCTGTTGATGTTGTCAATGGAGTTTCTACTATTGACCCCAAGCACGAGGTTATGCGTCTCCTTGTTGCCATTATTCGGACGGTGCGTCGTGTCAGACCTCTGGAGGTCTGTTACATTCGTGCCCACAATGAGCATCCCTGGAACACACTCGCTGATTTCATTGCCCGCAATGTGATGCAGGGCAACATCAACCGTGTCACTGTCTTGCCGCCTCGTCTTGTGCGCACCACGCTTTTTGTGCACGCGTTGGAGTGGAGTTGGCTTGATTTTGCGAGCGCTGAGGATCGCGCGGCCTACCCTGAGCGGTTCACTGCTGATGCGGAGGACCAGCTACCTCATGGCCCGCAGGACTTTAAAGTAAGACATCAGATCATGGGCGTCCCCATGCCCGACTCCGAGCCCCACATAGACGAAAGAATCAAGGTCAAGGCCTCTTTCGCTTTCTCGGTTATACAGTACAATGTAAAAAGCATCTCGGTGGAGAAAAAGTTGGGGACTGTTGGGAAACGCAGATTCATGAGGACTCAAATCATCACGACCCAACTCGAAAAAACTGACGCCCTGGTGGTTGGGCTTCAAGAAGCCTGGAACAAAAAAGGGATTCGCCGTCAAGGTAAGTTCTGGGCGGTCTCCTCGGGGGTTGACGGCACCGGCTTAGGGTGCGAAGTTTGGTTTAATGGAGAGACCCCTTATGGCAAAGCCGGAGGAAAGCAGCTCCTCCTGAGCCGCAACCAACTCTGTGTCCTCCACTCCCATCCCCGCTTCCTTGCTGTGGCTGTCAGTGCGCCTCACTTTGCTGTCAGAGTTGCCTCGTTGCATGCCCCGCATGTGCGTCAAGGCATGCCTAAGGTGCGGGAGTTCTGGGAGCAGGCGGAGCGTCTTATTTCGGAGTATAGTATTGACATGGTTTTAGTCGATGCTAACGCCAGAGTTGGCGACGTGACTAGTGAGGCCGTTGGGGCTGAGGGCTTTATCCAGGGTCAGGACCCGCCTGGGGACGTTTTCCATGAAAAAATGGCCCCCCTCGAGCTCGAAGTGATCAATACTTTTATCCCCCACGACCCGAGTTTTACGTATGTCACGAAAGGGGGGGGAAAGCACAGGATTGACTATGTTGCCACCTCCAGAGCGTTTTTTGTGCACGCCAAGGAGGTGAGCGTGCTGCACCATTTCGACAACGGAATGGAAGAGACTGACCATGCTCCTCTGCAGGTCAAATTTGCATGGGCTGAGACGGTGCACAGAAAGGAAAAAAAGGATTGTCCTTCCTTCGACTGTTTAAAAACGAAGCGCCCTGAAGCGGTGGTGGCCTTTCGGGAGGCTATTGCCAAAATCCCGCCTATCCCTTGGGAGACGGACATGAATGCCCACTTGAGCACGGTTCAGGATCAGGTTATGTCGGCGGCCGCTGAGGCCTTCCCCAAGGATGTGCGTTCCACCCAACCCCCCTATGTGTCTAACCGCTCCCTTCTGTTTCTTCGGGTCAGGAGGGGTATCAAGAGGGTGTTAATGAAAGCCAGTGGCGCTCTCCAGTCCTCCCAGAAACTTGATACCCTCCGCCGTTTTGCTTGCCGCCTTTGGAAAGGGGATCTGTCAGTGACGTCACTTGGGCACACGGAAAGTCAGGAGTGGCTTAGCCAAGTAGCGGAGATCCTGGGGTTACCTCCAGACCTATTGTCTGCGGGGTCGCATGGCGGCTCTTGTTTTGAAGATTTTGAGCTGCCCCCCCCACATCGCCTTGCAGTTGCCTAGGACGTGCCAGACGATCATGCAGGAATGGAAGCGAATATTCGAAGACCTCGGCGGATACGCCAAAGAATTTGTTATCTCTGCGCGCCGTGCTGATCCCAAGGACATAAGAGCTGATATCTTCATGCTTCGTCTTCAGAGCATGTTTCTAGGCAAGTCTGATTTTTTGGCTCGTTCTTTTCAGTTGGATAAAGACGCCTTCCTGCAGAAGGAACTGGCAAGTGTCAGGGCCAGCATCGATGGACGGGCCCCTCAGTGTGAGTGGAACCATCTCTCCCGTGGTTTGCGTTTCGCTGGACGAGCGCCAAAGCAGGCCCCGAGTTTCCCGTTTATGTTGGATTGTCAAGGAAAACCCGCCCGCACCCCTGAACAGGTCCATGAAATTGTGCAAGCTCATTTTGCGAAGATTGAACGGGCCAAGGAGCTCTCGTACTGTGAAGGTGTCAGTAAGTATAACGACGAGTGTAGAATCAATCCCTTGGGCCCCCTCGTCCGATGTATTGAGGCGATTCCCTCTCCCTTCGATTTGCAGCTTTTGTTCAGCAAGGCTCAGGCCCACCGCAGTGCGGGGCCTGATTTCTTCCGAGACGAGTTGTTTAAAGCTGATCCTTGTGGGTTGTCCGAGGTTTTTGCTCCCATCCTGGTCAAAGCAGCTGCGCATTGCCGTGAGCCTTTGGGGTTCAAGCTCGGGGAGGTTGCCTTTTTTTCACAAAGGCAGTGGTGATGTTTGGACGGCTGCCGCGCAGCGCAACATTCATAAATGCAACGCGATCTCCAAGATGCATCATCGTTTCTTACGTCAGAAAGCCACTGACTTCATTTATGCTTCTCTTTTGTGCACGCAGGTGGGTGGTATCCAGGGAAAAGGAGTCGAACGCGCCTTGCTGGGGATTCGGCTGCATTGGCATGCTACGAAGCAGGCTAAACAAAGTGCGGGTGCCTTGTGCATTGATCTCGTGAAGCAGGTGGCCTTGGCGCTCCCACGAGAAGAGACTTCCCTTGCCCACGCCATGGAAACTATGGGGCTCACCCCATTCCTGCAGGAAGGAGTCAGGGCTCAACTTGGTGCCCCACCCCCTTCTCGAGGCCCATGTTGACACGGAGCACATCTTGTTCTTACTGCAGGAATCGCAATCAGGTTCCATGTGGAAGCTTGGCCGTTCGGCCTTGTGGGTTGCTCCGTCTGCGGGGTCGCGCCCTGGCTCCATTTTGGCGGGGGATGTTTTTAACTTGGTGTTTTCCAGTGCCCTTCGCGAAATACAAGAACGCATGAAAGCGGAAGATCTCTTCTGGCAGGCCCCGCCTGCTCCCCATCATGCTTCCAGGCCCCAAGACTGGCAGGATCCAGTGGCGGATTTCTCTTTTGTTGATGATCTGACGGTCCTTGTGGGCGGACCAGCCAACACGATCGTTCATCAACTTTCGAAGGTCTTCAGAATTATCCACGACTCTGTAGGCAAGCGTGGGCTTCTCGTTAACAGTGCTAAAACCAAAACCCTGATCTGTTTTAGAGGACTTGGGGCGAAGGCGGCTTCTCGCAATTTGTTTGATACCCTCCCGCCCAGGATTCATCTTCCTGCTCTTGACGTACACATCGACGTCGTTCAAGTTCATAAGATTTTGGGTGTGCTTGTGTCTGCCAATGGGGAATCGGCAGGGAAATATGTGCCAGGAACGCTTCCATGGTTGGTGCTCTCCGACCCATCAAGAAGGTTGTGTCCCCCCCCCCCCCGCTCCTCTCGATTCAAACTAAGGTTCGGTACGCTGAAACGTTAGGGGCTACTCGTTTCCTTTATGCGGCTGGAGTTTGGGATGACATCCCTGATTCCCTTGCTAGGAAGCTCCGTGCCTACCATTCCCAGGTGTATCGTACGGCTGCTAACAAGGGCCTCCGAAATCACACCAGGGACCAGGACTCCAATGTTATGGTCTACCTCAGAACCCAACGATTGGCCATCGACCAAGTTTTGTCGGTTGCCAGATTGCGCATGCCCCCAAGCATACTGCTTCGCGCCCCGCCAGCTGTGAGAGTGTCGATCGATGTTCTCTGGAGTGTGCCGAAGTGTTGGCCCCAGCTTCTTCAAGCAGATATGCTATGGATGCGACGTTTTCGTTTTCCCACGGATCAAAGTGACCAAGAGTACATCGAAGAACTCCTCGAGCTTGCCCGCCGCATGCCAGGCGTTTTCAAAGGCCTTGTGGCCAAGGCTGCGAAGGCGGCTAAGCATTTTTTCGTTGAGGACTTAGAGCACGACCACTGGGTCAAGCAGCTCAAGCAGTCAAGACCAGACACAGATTTTGAAGCAGAAGAGCGCACGCCCATGGTTGCTGTGCGCCCTGCCACTCAGGATGTGGAAGGTCAGACCCCAGGTGAACCCCCCACTCTCAATGCTGGTACGCAATTGTCCTCCCCTCCCATCGTCAAATACCTTTGCTACACGTGTGGTTTCACGGCGGACGACCCCAAGACTATCAAGGTTCATGTGGGTAAGACCCATAAGACCTCTGAGAGCCCTACCAATTTTGTCACGGGCACTGTGTGCCCCTTCTGCGTTACCGAATTTTGGGACGGTGCGAGGCTTCTGAAACATGTTCAGGGCGCTCAAGGTTGTAGGCTGGCTTGGGCCTCCTCCCCGCTCCGTCCCTCCCCCTCGGAGTTGGTTGAAGCCATTGAGGACAGAAAACGTGTCAAGAGCGACAACAGATCCAAAGGTCTCAGTGAGTGCTTCGCTCACGTCCCATCTCGCAAAGTGCTTGGTGCCCCCTTCCGCCCTGTTGTTGTGGCTCCTCGCGCTTTGTCGGTTGAGGTTCCGTCTGTCTCTGTGGAGGAGCCCACGCGTCCCTCGCAAGACCCCACGGTGCCCAGGATCCCTTCTCTTCAGGGGAGATCCTATGTCGTTATCCTCGTTCCCTCCTACGACTTGTTTGTCTCCCTGTCCCCTTGGTTCTGTGAGCATTTCAGCGACATCGGGATCGAGGTGCGGGTCATTGCGGCTTGGACCAGCCAGCCGCAGAAGTTTACGCTGGATCTCGATTTAGTCCTAAGCATTCAGCATGCCATCGAAGAAGGATTCGTTGCTGGCCTCTGCGTTCTCGGTGATAGGATGTTTTGGGAAATGGCCTACCGTCCTCCCGAACCCCATCTAGTTGTTAGCTCGTGGCGCGATTCCAGGTTCAAGTGGGGGGTCCCGTGGGCCTCTGAAACTGCCCGCGAGATTCTCGGGAGAGAGAACACTTGGGTCCGTGCCGCCGCTCGCCTTTTTTTGGCCGCTGTCGACAGGCAAGTGCCTGCTGTGTGGTCTATCCATACCCCTTGCCGAACCGAGGCGCCGACCTCGAGAGCTGCTCTGTGTCTGCCCGTGCAGGTGCAAAAAATTCTGGCCCTTCCTGAAGTCGTTTGGGAAAGAGTGGCCGACTCGTTCGTGGGAGTGTGGACTGAGGCAGCTCCGCCTCGGCTTCACCTGTCCCTCCCCCCTCCCCCTCCCCCCCCTCCCGCCCTTAGCAGGAGAAGAAGGCGGGCTCCTCTCTGTTTTGCCCGCAGGACGGGGGAGGATGAAGGATCCTGGTTCCCTGAAGGCCAGGACCGCACGGCGGCGCTCCTCTCTGGTCTGATGTCGGACGTGTGTTCCAGCCTCGGACCCTT
>CAUYUJ010016161.1:248667-251167 GCA_963575745.1 Prorocentrum cordatum | reverse complement strand
GAAAGGAATATAGAAATGTAACGCATGGCAACGTTTTCAAAGACACCTGATTGGGTGACGGGCAAGTGCAATGCTGATTGTATCGATCCTGATGTACCGTGCCGAGGGCTGTGCTGTGCTGCACCGCGCTGAATTGCGATGTGCCATGCCGCGGTTGTGCTCTATAGCGTCGTGGATCGAGTCCTCCTTTGCATCCGAGTCCTGACCGAACTGATCTGGATCTCAAGCTCGAGCTGCCTGAACACATAGTATCTGCCGCAGAGCTAATTGACAGGGGGACATGCCAGGAGGACGCGCCGCGAAACGTCCCAAGGGACGCGCCAGGCGACGTGCCAGGGGACGTGCCATGGGGTCGCACCGTAGGACGTGCCAAGGGGACGCGCTACGGAACGTGCCAATGGATGTGTCACGGAATGTGCCAGGGGACGCGCCACGCGACGTGCCAAGGGGACTCGCCAAGGGACGCCCCACGGAACGTTCCAAGTAACGTGCCAGATTGCAATGCTGATTGTATCGATCCTGATGTACCTTGCCGAAGTCTGTGCTGTGCTGCACCGTGCTGAATTGCGATGTGCCATGCCGCGGTTGTGCTCTATATAGTGTCGTGGATCGAGCCCTCCTTTGCATCCGAGTCCTGACCGAACTGATCTGGATCTCAAGCTCGAGCTGCCTGAACACATAGTATCTGCCGCAGAGCTAATTGACAGGGGGACATGCCAGGAGGACGCGCCGCGGAACGTCTCAAGGGACGCGCCAAGCGACATGCCAGGGGACGTGCCATGGGGACGCACCGCGAGACGTGCCAAGGGGACGCGCTACGGAACGTGCTGGGGACAAGCGTTTCGCTCGAGACATCCTGTCAAAATCCCCATTCTAGACATCCGCCTGAGCGACCTGGACACGTGAAAACAAACGTTACGCTCAACACATCCTCAACACATTCTTATGCTAGACATCCAACTGGGCGAACTGGACACGTGAAAACAAGTAGGTCGCTCGAGACATCCTCAACGCATCTTCATGTGAGACGTCCGCCTGGGCGACCTGGGCACATGAAAACCAGCGTTTCGCTCGAGACGTTTTCAACACCTCCTCATTCTAGACATCCGCCTTGGCGACCTGTACACGTGAAAGCAAACGTCTCGCTCGAGACATCCTCAACACATCTTCATGCTAGACATCCGCCTGGGCGACCCGGACACGTGAAAACAAGCGTATCTCTCGAGACATTCTCAACACATCCTCATGCTAGGCATCCGCCTGGGCAACCTGGACACGTGCAAACAAGCATCTCGATCGAGACTTCCTCGACACCTCCTCATTCTAGACATCCGCCTGGGCGACGAGGACGCGTGAAATCAAGCGTCTCGCTCGAGACATCCTCAACAAATCCTGGCGCTTGACCTCTGCCTGGGCAAACTGGAGGCGTGAAACCAAGCGTCTCGCTCGAGACATCCTCAAGACCTGGGCACGTGAAACCAAGCATTTCACTTGAGAGATCCTCTAAATTCTGGTCCCCAGGAGAGGACAATCTATAACACAAAACAAGCGTTTCGCTCGAGACATCCTCAACAAATTCTGAAACCAAGCGTTTCGCTCGAGACATCCTCAACTTTTTCATTCGCCGGCCCTACGCGACCTTGTTATTTATCGCAAAAGAAATTCGCCGGCCCTACAGCCGTCAGATCCGGGGGTAAACCTCTAAAAGAGAACCCTGGGCCCAAGCCCTTTCCGGGAAAAAGACAGCATGCGGAGAGAACCGGCGAATTTCTGGACGGAGCCAGGGGAGACAGGAAAGTATAATTCATAATGCGTCAAAGGGGGATCCGGTTTCGGAGAGAACTCTGAAGATTTTGTCAGAGGGGGGATCGGGATCGCCCAATCTCTGAAACTTTGATCGCAGGGGGGACCGCCCAGTGCGACTCGGAATTGCCCAAGGCGAGCGAACTGGAGACGCGCTCTCTTGTACATCGGGATCGAGCCGCTTCGAGGGCTCCGGAAGCGGTATCCGCTCGAACCGATCGGATCGAAATGGACCCCCGGGGGGACAAAACCTCTGGCCTCTGCCTTTCGGGAGCGGCCAAGAGGGGGGTGTCCAAGAGGGGGGGGGGTGCAAATCATGACCGGCGGCATGTGCGCGGCCAGCCGGGGGGACCTGGGGACGTAATGAAATAAGAAGAGGCGCCATGAAATCTGGGGAAAAATCATGGCCCGCGCCATGGAATCCCCCCCCCCCCCCCCTAGTCATCCCCCCCCCTCTTTTCCGCTCCCGAGCATTTCGCGCACAGCGCAGCAGCCCCAACAAAACGCAGCAGCATCAGCGTCGGCACTGGACGGAGAGGGCAAGGGCTCCGAGGCGCCACGCCCCCCAGAGGCCTGCCGTCGCCGCGGGCCCGGCGCCGCCCCGCCCTGCGGGCCCGGAAGGCTCACGCGAGGCGTCCATCAGGAGAGGAAAAAACATGCAGACACAATTAATCCTCGATTCCCAAGAAAATATGGG
>CAUYUJ010016161.1:221167-243667 GCA_963575745.1 Prorocentrum cordatum | reverse complement strand
CAAAAGCAAAGAAACCCACCGCCCTCCGCCCCCCGTCTTCCCCCGCCCCCCGAGATCGGGCACACTATGGATCACGCGTGGGGAATTGGAGGGCGGGCGGCAGGGGGATTGGAGGAGAAGAAGAGGCATCTGGAAGATACAGAGGACCCCTCGCTCTTTCACGGCCGAGAGGGCGGCGGGCCACGAGCCGGTTGAGTCTAGTTCGGGTTCATTCGTCGGGCTCCACACTTGTGCTTGCCGAGCTTGCATGGGGATGTTGACGGTACTCTGGGCAGTTTCAGTCGACGAGGTTTGCCTCGGTTCCCTCCTCCACCTCCCTCTTCTCTCAACCCTCCACGTTGTTGTTTTCTCCGCCTTGCCCCCAATCGCCACCCGCCCCCATCCCTCTTCCCGCATCCCCTCCTGCTGGCAATAATTTCATCGACTGAAAGATCGATTTATAGTTTGGTTACCCCCAGCACCATCGGCATCCCCCTGCTCTTCGATATGTTTCAGTTTGGCTCGGAGCCTTTCGAGGGCCTTCTTTTCACCTTCCGCCGACTCACAGAGCGTTTTCTCGATCTGGTTCCTTTCGAATTCGAGCTGGTCGCCCCGTTGTTCTTCCTTTCGGCTTCCGTCAGCTGGGCGTCATCCTTGGGCGACCTCGGGAGCGAGCCAGGGTCAGACACGGGACAGAGGAAATGGTGGGACTGGTAAGGTCTTTATACGTAATTTTGTATGCGATCCCAACCATATCGGAACCCCCTGTCGCCCCAGGCTTTTCAGCACGTCTTCTGGGTCCGCGTCCCAGGGCACCTTTCGCAGAGCCTCAGCAGCTTCTTTGGTGAGACCAGACCAGGACATCTCTACCCCTGGGTTACGCGCCCCGCCCCCTGGGTTGAGGTCAACTTTGGGCCGATGGCGGCGAGGAAAGTTAGAAATGATAGGGGGCGGCGGTAGGAGCAAAGCAGCGGGGCCCCCTATTATTGTCCGCATCTTTTCGGCGCCTGCTCAAAATATGACCTGCTTGCGCCGTCAGTCAGCGGCGCGCGGTTTCTTCGGTAGATGCCCCAAGGCGTCTGGTTCTTTCCCGCGAGGGCGTCGGTCTCGCCGATCCCGTTTCCCAACTCCTGGCCAGGAAACAAGCCCAGCCTCGCCTTCCCCCCCCCCTTTCCCCCCGTGCGCGTGCGCGTTATTTTCACGAACAGGTGCAGTCAACATGGTCGCGTGCATATGCGGATTGACAACTCATTCAAACACTCCTGCATCCTATATTCGGATGCGCGCTTTCTCTGCGCGCGCACGCACGCACTTAATTATCCTCATGCCCTCCTCCCTTCCATCCGTTCCCTCCCTTCCATCCTCATTCCCTTCCTCCCTGCTCCCCTTCAGCCGCGGGTCCTGGGGGGTGCGGCGGTTCCTCTGGTGGCTGGTCATCTCCAGGAGGTTCGCCATTGTCGGATTCCTCGTCCATGTCTTTCACGGGGCTCGATGCATACAAGTGGGTGTTGGTTTTTAGGGTGCCTATTATCTGAAAACACAAGTAAACCGACTTATGGATTGTCAGGGGGTGGGCTCTTTCGGCGCAGGTTCGAAGCACGAGGTTAAGCCCCTCGTCGATAAACGTGTCGTACGCGGACGGGTTGCCATGATACCAGCTTCTGGGGATTGTTTACACACTATAGAGACATCGCCCATCCTCCCCCACCTGCTATGCCATCCAGGATTGGCTCACTCTTCGCACCCCCCACCCCGCCCGCGGGTTGCCGTAATCGGAGAGAGTGGACAGGGCGAGCGGGCGAAGAGGAGTGGGGAAGAGCGGGGTAAGTAGGACAGGGGGCGGCGAAGAATGAGTAGGCTAAGGATAACAACATGCAAAACGAGGATTGGGGGGCACCGCCAGACTTGGTACCCCAAAACGCGGGTCCTGCATGTGAGGTGCGCGAAGAGGTGGAATTCTGGCGTCGGGGCAACGCCAGCATCTGCGGCGCTCACCAAAAAAGTATTGCAGCTAGCAAGCAAAATATCGAACTCCACAGTCGACAACTGCGTCGGGGCGGTTCGTGTCAGCCGCACCCACGCAGCCATAGCCTCGCAAGCACGCAGTAATGACGTATGCTTGTGTATACCAATATTGAAAACCTTCAACCTGTCAATAGTGAACAGTAACATAGTGTATGTTTCAGCTGCCTTCATCTTCAAGATCCCCCCCTTATCCTCTTTGTCGTCTGATATGCCTCCGATCATTTTTTCTGCCAGCAGCCCGATCCGACGTTCTGGGGGGAGACGCGTGCGATCGAAATAAGAATGCATGTCTGCTTCAAGTCTCTTGATCCTTACACTGTCTTTTACTTTCCATGGGTTTGCAGCTAGAATCCTTTGCAAGGCAGCCCTTGTAACTCTTTGCATCGGGCCGAGATATACGGAGTGGAGGCCACCGATGGCGAGCGATCGAGCGGGGGACGTGCCGAGATCGTCGTTGAATATCGGGCTCCTGTGGCTGCATATATCCATAACCCTATTGTATTTATCCACAGACTGCCGCCAGAAAGTAGCATTAAAAGGTGTCTGCGTGCTTGCAAATCCAGCTGGCGTTAAAAGCTCGTCCGAGGGCTCGAGCCGATCGCCTCGCTTCAGCTTCAGAGCGGGCAAATCGACATCTTTTTTGAGCACCCTTCCTTTCCCGTTCCCGTCGTCGTGGAGAATGTCGGCCAGGGCGTCGCGAATGCGATCGTTCGCAACGTTCACAACGTGTTCTCGCCGTGAGCATGCCTCGCAATACTCGTGGTGCTTTCTATCTCTGTGTTCGAGGCCGTCTTTGGTCACCATCCCTGGGTACGCGACGTCCCGCAAATCTTTGGTCACGGTGCACAGGGGGCAGCAGTTGTAGATGGGCCCCCAAGGCATTAGACCCATGGAATGTTGGTATTCCGACCAGTCGCCCTTGATATACATCACCATGCTTTTGAACGGAAACTTCCTGGGCCCAGGGTCGAAATTTTTACCCCCCATCTCCACGCCGTCGTGCCCATGGTCTGGGAGGGTGCCGTCGACGAGGCACTGAAGCTGCCACGCTGCAACCTTCAAAAGGGAGTGCACGGAGCAATACCCTGAGCACCCGCACGAGCACAACGAATCTTTCCTCAGGAAACCAAGCAAATGCCGTTGGCCCGAAATCAAATTTATGACTGACACGCCGAGGATATTATCTTCGACCCCCCACTGGAGGACAAATCATAAGTCAAGGGGTTTCGGGGTTGACGGGGTCTGGGCAATTCAGACCAGGGAAACACATGTGGGACGTTTTTGCCACTGCATGGGGGTTCGGGGCCAGGGCAATGGGGAGCGGGTCTTAGAATTGGGCTCGGCGGAAAGCGAGAGCCACCACATTGTGTCGTCCTGCTGCTTGGCCCGCATATCGAACGCCGTCCATATAGAGGGCCAAGGGGAGAGGATAGTCCTCGCCAGCTTCCCTGGCGCGCACGACATGGGGGTGGTTGAGGTACCCTGGGAGGCTCATCACACTCGATGGCGAGTCAATATCGCCATCTTTCAGCGTCTGTAATATATAATCGCTTTCCACAACTTCGTCGCAGATAGTCCTGTACACTTTTCGGAATGGGATTTGCATCGTTTTCTTTCGTGCGTCTTTTCTTATGGTGGCAGGCACTTTATCTGCATAATAAAGCGGTGGCTTGGGAAATCTGGAGTCCACGTGCTTCTTATAGCTGCCCGAGCTGCCCCCTGGCCCCTTAGCATATTTCCCCCGCTCGCCACCTGGCGCCTCGCACTTTTGAAAATAATGGCAGAGCACCGCGGAGTCCTGGGCCGACATCCGTTTGCAGGACCCATAAATACCTAGTAGAAGGTCCAAAGCTTTAGCCCCCGCTCGACGCTTTTGCATGCCATCAGGGTCGCGGACATACTGCTGAGAAGGCGCGTGCCGAAACCCCCCCATGGCTTGGGCTCTGTGGCTTAGGAGAGCGCGCGCACGTGCGCCACAAAATGCGCGCGCATACATGCGTGTATACAACTCCCATCAGAACTCAAGCAAGCGTTTTTATCCAGCTTTCGGCTGCTATCGGTATCGGAGCAGCCTTGCAAAGGTCAAACACACACCGGCCTGCACGCATCAAAATCAGTTGCGCACTCGATCCCAGCACCCTGCCGAGATTCACATTAGCGCTCTCGCTACCCTACAGCGGAAGCGCAAATGCACCTATAGCAACCTACCCAAGCGCCTTCGGCGGCGTGTGAACGACTTCTGGACCCCATGCACTCGGAAGAGGCATTGCGGCTGGCATATGTAACTCGATATCTTCGGGGCGAATCTCGAGATGTTTTCTTGTTTTTCCTGAGTCCCCCAGGTTTCTCAATTTATTGACTTTTAACCGGCTTTTCTCCGGCTTTCATCCGGCTTTTATTCTGTCATGTTTGTACATATATATATATATATATATATGGTTTGATGCTGTTTTATTCGGACTTATTCGCCTTTTATTCGCCTTTTATTCGCCTTTTATTCGCCACTCTTTTTTTCTGTTTTTCGATGGATCTCGCAAAATATTCGATGGATCTCGCAAAATATCCGATGGATCTCGACAATTATTCGCTGGATCTCGGAAATTATTCGCTGGGCACCACAATTTATTCGCTGGATCTCAAAATTCATTCGCTAATATCAAAATTCATTCGCAGGATCTCAAAATTCGTTCGCTGGATCTCAAAATTTATTCGCAGAACTAATCCATTGGGTCTCGCATTCTGTTCTCAGGGGCCCCCTCGAGCTCGAACATCGCACCCGAGACATATGTGCCTGCCGCTAGCCGTGCGTATATATACATGCTCAAGCGCTTGCTGCCACCTTCGCGGCCGTCATATCTTCCATGGTATTGCATTCTTTCTGCAATTTGATCAGGGGATCCGTCAGCACCTGGGTTGCTCTCTTGGCTCTCAGCTGGAACTTTGCTTCCCCGACCTGCGGGTGAGGGCCAGGGGTTGCTTTAGAGCGCCAAGTGGAGGACGCGAGGGATGCAAATAGGAAGGGTGCGATTGCTGCCATTGCCACTGCCCACGCTACCCCACCCCGCTCCCAACCTCCTTCGAGTACTTTTTCATCTGGGAGCTTTCGGTGTTCATGATGCGGGAGATGTTGGCGTTGTTCTGCAGCAGATCATTCACCTATAGCGGGCGGCGCGAGCACGCGAGCAAAGGGGCGAAGCAGGGGGGGGGGACATGCGGGGATGTCAAATTTAAACCTGTAGCGGGCGGCTGCAGGGAGACATGCAGAATTGGGACGAGCAGGGAAAAACATAGTTGGGGCGGGAACGGGATGAGGGCGGCAAAGGGGCGAGGGAGGGATGGCGTGGGCACGCGCCTTCGCGTTGGCCTTGTCCAGGTCTTCCGTGCCAGACTTCTTGGCCCACTGCCATTGGGGGTCCTTCTTTACCTTCTCGTGGATCCTCATGTACTGCAGGCTGCACGTGTCGAACATAGATTTGACCTGCTTGAACTCCTTGGGCCAGGGGGGCGTGGAAGTCATCTTCTTCTTCTGGTCACCGTTGGTGCCGTCTTCAGTGCCGTTCCTGCCAGTCCTCTTGCCGCCTTTAGTGCCCTTGTCGCCTTTAGCGCCCTTCTTGCCTTTAGCGCCCTTATTGCCGCCTTTAGTGCCCTTGCCCTTCCTCTCGCCTTTAGTGCCCTTGCTCTTCCTGCCGCCTCCAGTGTCTTTGCCCGTCTTCGTCTTTTGCTTCGTCTTGTCTTTCTTGACCTTTGGGCCCTTCTTCACTTTCTTGCGTTTCCTCTTTGGCGTCTCTTCTTCTTCTTCTTCCTCCTCCTCCTCCTCTTCCTCCTCCTCCTCTTCTTCCTCCTCTTCTTCATCCTTCGTGGAAGCCTTGGTCGAGGCGTCGTCGTCGTCGTCCTCGTTGGCGGGCAACTGCGCGTCCTCAATATCACCTTTGCCCTGCCACGACTGGAAAGTGCTCCATGCCCTCTTGAACGATTCCCTCAGCCTGTGTGTAAGGTAGAGGAACTTTACCGACTCTGTCCACTCGTCCCACTTGACGTACATACCCCCTACCAGAATCGCGTTGGTTGCGTACTTGAACGCGGCCTTCAGGCCAGCCGACCCGCCTCCCTCGAGGAAGGCCATGCGGCCGAGGGAGATGTACTTCCCGTCCTTCATCTCGGTCTTCTCGAACGTTTCCTCCTTTCTCTTTTCCCAGCGCGCCTTATGCTTTTTGTGCAACTTCTTGCACCACTTTGCTCGGAAGTCACGGCTTTCTGCCCACCCCTGGCATTTCGCATAATTCCTTCTCAGCTTATCTGACGCCGCAATTGCCCGCGCCCATCGCGAGCCGATCGCATTCCCTGCCGTCGTCTGCGTAGTGAAATAATAATTATTAAGGGCCAATTCTTCGAAGAGGGCTTTGTCCCTCGCGGCGTCCTCGGGGAGCGGGTCATCCTTTTCGATTTCTTTTGCAGCCTTCGCATCTTCCTTCCTCAGCTTTTGCACCTTGCCCACCAGGTCGCCGTTGAAGAACTGAGTGAGGACCTGACTCATGCGCTCCATAGATTGTTCTTCAGTGCCCTTGAAGAGCACGTCTTGGTTCATCGCGTCCAGCTCTTGATGCAGCTCGGTCAGCAGAGATTCCTTGTCGTTCGGCGCGTGGCCTTCGACGACGCGAACGTCTCCGCGACGCAGTGCCCCCTCCACGCCGACATCGACGAGATCGTTTTTTTTTCTCTGCCCTCGGCCACAGCTTGCCTTCCAGCTGCGGCTGCACGTCGGCGACGATCGGGCGTTCGATGCCTGGGTTCGTCTCGCCGCCGTGGCCAGCCAGCTCCTGGGGCACCTCCTGCGGGGGGATGGGCGGGGGGGCGGGGCGCGTGGGGCAGAGTGCGGGTCGAGGAAGAGGAGGGGGACGCACCGCCGAATCGCAAGCAAACCAAAGTAAGATGCCGATGCCCATAATCTCGGGAGGGGGGCCTCGAAGCTCGCAATCAAATATGAAGGGCGAGGAGGAATAAACATAACAGAGGGGAACAGCGGCAGCAGCACTAGATGTGGGCGGGGCAGAGGCTCGAGGAGGATCAGGGGCAGCAGCAGCGGCGCTGGATCTCGGATTCGAGCTCCATCTTTCCAGCTGCCGCAGGGGTCGGGGCTGCGCTGTCCGTGGCCGTAGGGCTCGGGGCCGCGCTGCCCGTGGGTGCTGTCGTGGATCTCTGCGCCGTCGTCACTGGAGCCGCCGTCCCTGCCGAATGCGGCGTCGCCGCAGCAGCCTGCGGCGCGAACCCTATTTCGGCGCTATACATTTCCCCCCGCTGCTGACTCTCACCGCTTCCCCCCTCTATCCCTTCATCCATCAATCCCCTGTGATCCTCAACCCCCCTGGCTTTCTGGCGGCAGCCTCTTGACCGCGCACTTCGGCCGTCTTCTGCATCTTTTTCTTATTATTCTTATTTTTCTTCTTCTTACCCTCTTCATTGTCTTCACCTTATTTGGCTTCGCCTTCTTCTTCCTTCTTGTCTTCTTCCTTCCTCTCGTCACCGTCCGGGGCCTCCTTGCGCCTTCTCCTACGCCTCTTCTTTTTTCCTTCCCCATTCGCATCGCCCCCTTCCTCATTGGACTCATCGGCCTTGCCCTTGGAGGTATCATCAGGGATGCGACCTCCTCCCAGGCCCTCCCCACCGTGCATATGCGCCAGAAGCAGCGCATCCGACAAGCTGTCCTCAGATCCCCTGAATTTCCAGTTTCGTTTCTTCGGTGGCTCGGGGTCGCGAGCTGGCGGTGGGGCGCCGTCGCGTGCGAACCTCTCTGGGTCTTCACCCTCGCGCGCGTTGGCCTTTCTCTTCGCCTGAATCCATCCGATCGGGGCCACGACAGGCGAAGGCTGGTGGCCATCACTCGGGGCCTCGCCATCTTTCGGCTTCTCGGGCGAGTCTTCCACCTCCAGCACCACTTTTTCCTTTTCTTGCTCCTGCGCCGCTGGACCCCGCTCTCTCGCCACTCCGCTCTCCCATCTTCCCCACCCCTATCGTTTTCCTTGCCATTCCAACAATCCACCTCGCATCCCCTCCCCACCTCGCCCGCGCTGCCGCCCGAACCCGCAAACTGGTGACAAGGGAGAGGTGCAACGCGGAGGGTGGGCCGTCCTCTTCTTCTTGAATGCGCTGCGCCATCGCGAAGTCGTCCATCTCCATCGCCATATTCTGCGACGCCCTCACATGCTCCTCGAGCATATCTGGTGGGACGTCGGCCAGGGTCAAGAACCCTTGATGCTGGGATTCCTGCTGGGTCTGGGAGCCCTCGGGAGCCACCTCGCCGTCCGCCAGCGCCCTCCCTTCTGGGGGCGCTTCTTCCGCCATCGCGCCGCTGGCGCCCTGGTGGATTCGTCTCATTCTCACACCGATCCTCGTTCTCCGCTGTGTCACCCTACCTCCTGCCATGCCCCTTCCTCCACCTCCCGATTTTCTTCGTCTAGTCGTCGTCATCCGTGCGTTGCCATCTTCTCTGTCCTTATCACATCCGATTGCACTTTTACCTGATCCCCCGTGTCCTAGAACGCTCTCGCGCGCGGCTCCCTGCAGGCGCCAGGGGCGCGCCCGATTGCCAAACCGTTGCTGGAATCTCAAGGCGGCGAGGCGGCGGGCGTAGACGACGACGACGACGACGACGACGACGACGACGACGACGACGACAACGGTCAAGAGGACGGCGAAGAGTGAAACGGGGGGTGGAAACGGGCGTGGGCAACAAGAGACGTGGGCGCGGGGATTAAGAGGTGCGAGACCGATTGCCCTCGATCGCCGTCGCCCGACGTTTCCTGCAGAGACGCGGGCGCCCGAAGTCGAGCGCCGAATCAATATCCAAGCGCGCGCGCGGCATCGCAGGATTGAGTTCCTTGGAGAAGCTCCAGGCCACTGAAAGCTGCCCCCCTCCCCCAAAACCAGTATGCGGGCGAAATCCTGGATAGGGGGCGACGCAGCCTGTCGCCTATCAAAGGACTCTCGATCGCTATTCTACTTCGCTGCCCTCCCGAGCGCCACCCCCTATCACTCACTCGAGCTTTATCTTTGTCGGTATCTTTCTCTTTGTCTTTCTTGTTGTCTTCATCTTTGTCTTTATATTTGTCTTTATCTTTGTCTTTATATTTGTCTTATCCAGCTTCGTTCTTGGTCTTTACCTGCCGGCCCTCGCGACGACGACAGGGGGGGGCGACGATCAGAACGACGACACTTCCCTACCGCAAGATAGCACCCCTAACGCACAATATCTCAGATGCTACGGCAGCGCCCCACCCCTCCCATTCCTCACGTAAGACAATCATTGCCGAACTCTAAATCAATCATCTTCTGGCAGTCGCCCGCGCTTCCCTTGTCAGGCGAAGGTTTATCATCGCGCTTGCCCCTCTTCCCCCCAGGTGTCTGTGGCTTCACAACAGCTGCCTCTGTCTTCTGCTTCGTCTTCTTCTTCTTCTTAAGGCTTTCAGGCGTCTTCTTTTTCTTCTGTATCTTTATCTTTTTCTTCCTATCGGTGTCTTCAGACTTCTGCTTTCCAGCTGTTTTTTTTTTGCGCCGTAGCCTCGCCCTCCTTGCCCCCCTCCCCCTCCTCTTCTCTCGTCGTGGCGTCGTCGCCATTATCTTCTTCATCTCTCGCTTGCACCTCGCCCTCAGCTTCCTCCTCTTCCTCCTCCTCCTCTTCTTCATCGTATTCCTGCTCCTCTTCTTCGCCCTCCTCGTAATACTCTTCCTCTTCCTCTTCTCCCTCGCCCTCGCCAGGTGTGCCATCTTCGTCCTCATTGTCTTTCGACGGTTCTTCGTCGACCTTTTTGTGTTTTGTCTTGTCTTTCGGCGCGTCGCCATCGGCCTTCTCTGGTTTCTCGGGCCCTTCTTTTGTCGCAGCGGCGGGCCTCTTCATGCCTTTTCCTTCGCCGTGTTTCCTGATGTATTCTTGTTTCGCCTGCTCAAACTCATCTTTTGATTCATGTCCGCCTGCGACCTGCTCTCCAAACTTCTTGAACATAGAATCAACCTCATCACTATTGAACCAACTTTTGACCGCCATCTGAATGACCATGCGCTTCTTTTTTGGAGGCGGACAGCCCCAAACAAACAATCCCAAGTGACGAGTCCTTACATCGCTGATCACTCTATGGAATACTTCTACTGTCACCCGCACTTTTTCTGCTGTCACAACCTCCCATAAATAATTGCCCTTCTTCTGCTGCTTCACACTCATCATGTCCTTCCCACGCTTATGGGTCATCCCAGGTATCGTATAGAAATCGCCGTCTTCGAAATTTACTGTGACCTCTTCGTCGCCATCATTATCTGCGAGGCCAGTAGAATACACTGGTGGTCCGCCGTTCTTTAACTTTCGAGCCACGGCCTGCCCTGCCCTTGGAAAGAGCAACAAACAACACAGCCCAACATGCGCTACCATGATTCTTAGAATGCAGGTACAATCACAAACAATATGCGCCCCCCCTTCCCGCCATCATCTCGCTGTCGAAGTCGCACGAGCAATTATCTTCTTTGGCCTCCCCTGCGCCCCATTCGGGGGGGAAGGGGGATATGGGGGGAGGAGGAGGCACGTGCAGAAGCGAGCGGATCGAAGTTAAGGGTCGAAGATCTCCGAATAAAGTCCGAATGAACTCCACATGAATTTCGAATGAAATGCTCCACTGCCGTACTCTCTTGCTCGCCCCCCATCCCCTCCTCGGCGTGTTCCCAGAAATTCTCCAACCACTTTGGCTTCGAACTTTGGCTCCTCGGCTAGCAGGGGCCGCGCGCGGGCGAGGCGGAGGGCGGGAGAGGGGGAGGTGCAGGATGATGAGAAGATGGCCGATGAGGAAGGAAACGAATGGAGATAGCGAGGAAAGAAGGAAGGATGAACAGGGGCAAAAGACAAAGGAAACAGCAGACTCGGGCATCATCGTCGCACTCCTCCGCCTCATCCTCATGGTGCTGTTCCCCCTCATTGCCCCGCTCCTCCGTCTGCCCCAATTGCCCTCGAGTCCTGGCTTTGATCAGCGCTTGTGCTACGCGCCTCAACATGGCTCTTATCCGCCCGCACGCCTTGCGCGCCTCCAGCGTGTAGCGACCTCCTACCCGCTCCCCCTTGTCCCTATGATGCGTTAGACTCCCGCCCATTCCCTCCCCCAGATCCGTGCTTGGCAAAGCCAATATAATCATAGACGACGTGTCCGTGTACCAACTTTTCCGAGATGCCGCTAGCTTCCACTCTGTTTCCATATTTTCCGAAAGGGTCTGCAGCGATTGTTTGGCATCTTGGGCTGTCATGTTTTGGGCTGGATGCAGCAACTGGCGGAGCTCGTCGATGAGATCTTTCCACTCGAGGAGACGCTTCGTATCTTGTGGGTCCTGACGGGGGAGGGGCGGTGCGGGCGGGGCAATCAACGTTCCTCGTCCTCCCGATCATGTTCAATTCTGCTTCCACTTTTACTATATCCCCCATTTCCCCCCTTTCCCTCTCGTTCCCCATCCGCCCTCCCGCCGCCAACAAGTCGAGTCCCCGAGGTCTTTTGTGCACTGCAAGTCCTCTGGGGTCTTGATGTGCTTTTTAAGTATCCTCCAAAGCTCGTCGGGGTCAGCACCACTCTTCGTTTTTTTCTTTCCCATTTCTTTGTGCGCGGGGCGGGCTTTCCCGCGGGAGGCGGCCGCGGGGCGGCAGGCATGAGAAAAGCGGCAGCGGCGTACACCTGCCCAAACATTGCGGCGACGTGCATGGACAATGCGCGAGTACAGACGTGTATACACATATGATGTGTGGGGCCTCTAATTTGCATGTTAAATGATGATATATGAGATGATATATGATGTTAAGATCTTAAAAAGAGATCCAGATCTGTTTTGTTAATTGAGATCTTTTAAAGAGATCTAAGATGTACGATCTTGAAACAAGATCTGAAGTGCCTCTGGGAAGTCGCCGCAGCTCGCACGAGCTCGTCGGCGGCGCACTCGGGCCGCGGCAGCTGGACCCGGCGCCGGGTCGCGGTCTCCAAGTGAGGGTCTTCCAGAGTGCAGGCCAGCTCCGTGGGGCACTTCAAGTAAGCCCCAGCGCCTGGCCCCCCGGCAGAGAGCAGCGCCGCCTGGCTGCAGTGGTGCATTCGCTGCTTTGCAACAGCGTGGGCTATCTTATGCACCATAGCAATCAAGGTCTTCTGCTTGGTCGGGTGGCCCAGCAAGGCCTCCAGGGGCGCCGCGGGCTCAGGGTCAGCGCCCTGGCGCGCCAGCTCAGCCTGCGTCGCCTCCAGCGCGGCCGCGGCCTGTGGCAGGGCCGCCAGCATGTCTCCGAGGGTGGAAACGCCGGAGATGCCCAGGTCGTGCTGGACCTCCGCGGCCGCCTGCGCCCAGGCCGCCCAGCACGCCGCCGCGCGTCTCGTGGCAGCCCACTGCGCGCCGGCCCCGCCCAGCTTAGCCGGCAGCCCCAGCAGCTCGCTCGCCTTCGGACCCAGTGGCCGTCGCAGCAGGCTCTCCCAGCAGCCTCTGAGCGCGGTGTCGTAGCGGAAGGTCTCCTCCGCCGAGGCCAGCGCCAGTTGCAGGTGGTGTTGGCTGGCGTTGCCGGCGTAGGTGTTGAGCAGCGCGCCCGCGGCCTGCTTCTTGAGCCCTCCTTTCAGCAGCCGCTCGAGGCCAGCCCAGAGCTCCCCGAGTCGCTCCGTGGCCCCGTCCAGCCCGCAGCCCTGTCCGCCGAGCGGGAGCGCCGCGCCGTCGGCGTCTCCGGGCGCCCTGAGCTGCGCGCCGAGGACTGGGAGCACAGCCACATACTTGGGGGCGAGCTCGGCTTGGACAGCCTGGATCCCCGCGGGAGACCAGACCAGCGTCTCGTCGTCGCTCAGCTCCAGCCCCAAGGGCGCGAGCAGCTCGCGCAGGCCCTCCAGCGCCAGGACTCCGAGGTCCGCCCGCACCGCCAGGTAGCTGTTCTGCTCCTCCTCCTCCTCCTCCTCCTCCTCCTCCTCCTCCTCCTCCTCCTCCTCCTCCTCCTCCTCCTCCTCCTCCTCCTCCTCCTCCTCCTCCTCCTCCTCCTCCTCCTCCTCCTCCTGTGAGTGCTGCTGCTGCTGCTGCTGCTGCTGCTGCTGCTGCTGCTTCCTCTTCTTCCTCGGGGGGGCCTAAATCGTTCCGACTCGCTAATCAGAGACCAGCAACATATGTACGCGTACGCGGTTAGCTTCCCCTGGAGTGCGTGTCAACGCGGACGTTCGTGCAGGAAAGACCGCGGAGGGCGTACATGTACATATGTCGTTGCTCGCCCAGCTAAAAATCAGTTCCTGGAAGGAGCTCCTGGGGACCCTCTCCGATGTATGGCTCAGGAGCGGGGTGTTGCAAAACCAAAGCCTAAACCACGGGCGAAATCTCGGGTGTTGTTTTGGAATTTTGTAGGGCCTCGTGGGCCGTCTGTTGAGCCGTGCTGCCGCCCCCCTTGAGCCCGTATGCCTGCGCCGCAGGGCGGGTTGGGGCGCGAGCACTTGGCCGTGCCAGCAGAGGCTGGAACCCGAGTGAAGCCGCCTGCGAAGGCCGTTCAGGGGCCAACTTTCTGTCGGCATGAGGTGACTCATGAACTCGGCCCCCAGAGTCGATCTGATCTGATCTGATCTGAGATTATGCTCCTCCTCCTCCTCCTCCTCCTCCTGGTTCCTCCTCCTCCTGTTCCTCCTCCTCCTCGTCATCTCATCATCATTATCATCATCATCATCACATCATCATCATCATCATCATCATCATCATCATCATCATCATCATCATCATCATCATCAGCAGCAGCAGCAGCAGCAGCAGCAGCATCATCATCATCATCATCATCATCATCATCATCATCATCATCATCCTCATCCTCATCCTCATCATCATCATCATCATCATCATCATCATCATCATCATCATCATCATCATCATCATCATCATCATCATCATCATCATCGTCGTCGTCCGCCCCTCCATATTTGCACGATCTGAATTACACTTTCCTCTCTCCCCTGACCATGTCGGGATGGTCCTATTTCTCACACACCGGATTGTGCAGAGTTGGTTGTCCAAAGTGTTTGCCATATGATTGTTGTTTTCGGTGTTTCAAAATTGGTGTCCCCGCTGCAGCGCGGGCCTCATGTTCGGATTGCCGCTGTGCTGCCATCGTTCCAAATGGCGCTCTCGCCCGAGCGCGGGTCACTCTTCTGCATCCAAATCTTTTTTCATTGTTGTCGACCCCCTCTTTTCCCTTCCTCCGCCTCCCCCTGCTCCTCCTGCTCCTCCCAATCCTTCCAATCCCGTTCCTGCTGCTGCTCTTGGTCCTCGTCCTCCTTCCTCATCCTCCTACTTTTCCTCCTGCTCATCCTCCTGCTCACCCGCCACCACCTCCTCCTATTTCTCCTTCGGTGTACGCAGCTTCCTTTTTCCGATTGCGCAATACACGATAGGGGCCCTTTGTGGAATTCCAGGTCGGCTCTGAAACCCGTGCGCAGATAGAGAACAAATCTGCGCAATGGGAAGAGATGCGAGAAAGGAAACTAATGTCCGATATCTCCCTCCCCCCTCCTCCCCGTCATCTTCTTCCTCCCCCTTCTCCTCCTTCTCATCCACCTGCTCCTCCTCCTCCTCCTCCTCCTCCTCCTCCTCCTTCTTCCTCCTCCTTCTCCACACCTAAGCCATATGAATGCTGCCCTCCCTCCTCCCCTGAAATTGTCCGGAAGATCTCCCGCCCCCTCCGCCTGCTGTTTCTTACACACAAGATTGAAGGCACGGATTGGTCTCATGGCTTGTCACGATCCAAATGTTTCCGGTGTTTCAAAATCGTGCTCCCGCTGCAACGTGGGCCTCGTTTTCGGATCGGCACTGTGCTCCCATCGTTAAGAATGGCGCTCTCGCCCCGGGGGCCATTCTCTGGATCCGAGTCTTATTTCATTGTGGTCCCCCCATCACTGTCCCTCATTCGCCTTCCCCTTGTCCTCATGTTCCTCCCGCTCCTTCCACTCCAGTTCCTACTGCTGCTGCTGCTCGTCTCGCCCCAGCACGGGCCCTTTTTTGTAGTCCGAATATTTCTTGATTGTGGTCACCCTCCTCATTCCCTATCCTCCGCCTTCCCCTGGTCCTCCTTTCCCTCCCGATCCTTCCACGTTAATTTCTGCTGCTGCTGTTCGTACTCATTATTTTCCTCCCGCTCATCCTCCTTCTCACCCGCCACCTCCTCCTCCTCCTCCTCCCCCTCCTCCTCCTCCCCCTCCTCCTCCTGTGCACGCAACTCCCCTTTCTTCCGATTGCGCATCACACGAAGTAGTCTTTCCGTGTGGGTCGCAGGTCGGTCATGACACGCGTCCGCGGATCGAGAAACGTCGGCGCCACGGGAAGGGATGGGAGGGAGGATAGGATGTCAGGCGAGGCGCGAGCGCACCTAGCTTGCCCTCCTCCCCCTCTCGGGAGCGGCAAAGAGGGGGGCGTCCAAGAGGGGGTGTGCAAATCATGGCCGGCGGCGTGTGCGCTGCCCAGGGGGGGGGGCCAGGGACGTAATGAAACAAGAAAAGGCGCCATGAAATCTGAGGAAATATCATAGCCCACGCCATGAAATCCACCCCCCCCCTGGTCATCACCCCCCTCTTTGCCGCCCCCGACCTCCTCCCCCCCCCCACCCCTGGCCCTCCGCCGGAAGCAGCCGGATCCCTCTTGGCTGGAAGGCGCGGCCGGGCCCTCCCCGCCCGCGGGACGCGGGCGGCCAGGGGGGCGGCGGGGGCTCCGCGAGGGTGTAGGGCACCAGCTCTAGGGACTGGCGCGGGGGGGGCAGGAGGAGGAGGAGGAGGAGGAGGAGGAGGAGGACGAGGAGGAGGAGGAGGACACGAAGCATGTTCGACACCAGTGCCTCACTGCAGGACAAAACCTCCTACAAGTGACAAGAGGACTCCGAGTCCTCGAACGATCGGTCCAAGATGCTCGGGGTGGCCTCCAGATAGTCCCAGACGCCTATAAGCCGCCCCAAGAGGCCACCAAGACACCTCCCAAGAGAGCCCCCAGAGGCAAACAGTAATTGATTGCCGTTGGTTTCTGAAAGATTTTGGCGTTCTCGCCTCTTCGGCCTACCCGCGCTCCAGGACAGTCCAAGAGGCCCCCAAGATCGCCCAGACACGGCCCAAGAGGCCTCCAAGAGGGCCCCAAAACCGCCCCAGAGGGTCCCAAGACCCAAGGCAGCCCAAGAGGCCTCTCCAAGACGGCCCAAAAGGTTCCCAAGCGGGCTCCAAGAGCGGGCCCTGACAGGGACCCTGAAAGACATTTCGACCTCTCGGCCCCGAGAGGCCCCCTGGAAGCCCCAAAGAGCCCCCAAGAGGCCCCCAAGAGGCCCCCAAGAGGCCCCAAGAGGCCCCAGTGAGGCCCCCGTGAGGCCCATTAAATCTGACAACAAAAAACGCCAAGAGGCCCCCGAGAGGCCTCCCAAGAGACCGCAAGAAGCCTCCCAAAGAGGCGTCCTGTCCACAACCAAAATGCTTCCAGAAGCCATCGAGAGGCCTCCTCCTCATCCTCATCCTCCCCTCTTCCTCCTCCACCACCTCCTCCTCCTCCTCCTTCGCTCGCTACGACCACGCCAACATGTGGGCCAGCGGAATGGGCGAAGCGATTAATAAGAAGGCCAAGGACCAAGGCGTCGGCGTGGTGAACACGGCGTGCCTCTTCTGGGTGGCAGGCCAGTCCATGACTACAAGAAGATGCTCGTCAAAATGGGCCTGGGCGAGCAGATCCTGGTGGAGGCCGAGGACGATACCTACAGGTTCGGCAACGACGGGACCCTGCCGAGCAAGCTGCGCGTGACCGCGTCGCTCGCACCGTGCGGATGCGCAGGCAGGATCGTTTTCAGCGTCGTGGACAGCACGACGCTCGGCCTTCTGATCGGCAGGGACGTCATCCACCCCTCCAAAATCAACGTCTCGCTCTGGAAGCGCCAGATCCGCATCGGGAACCATACACAGAAGCTCGTGACGAGCAGTGCGGGACATCCCGCGATCAAGTTGCAGCCTGAAGAGTGGCAGGCTATTGAGACTGCTGACAGCGAGTTCGGCACCGCCAAGGTACCCCGCAAGGGCAAGGTGCCGGACATCAACACGGCCGAGAAGAAGCCCAGCCTGGTGGACGCCATCTAGCATCTGATCCCCAAAAGATAGATCAACGTCCCCAAGCGACTTCAGAACCGCGAGGTCATGAGGTCGCGTCTTCTGGGCGTCATCGCGCCCGCCCTGGCATCCCTGTCGAATGAGACACCTACTGCGCAGCTCACGCTGGCGAAGCCCGCGACGGTCAACCTCGCGAGTGGTGCCGCGTACACCGTCGTGCTGAAGACGCCGCCAGCGTGCCAGCCGAAACCCCCGAACGCCTCGGAGTGCTACTCATGCGGCCAAAGGTTGGCCAAGCGTGCTGCCACATGGGGTTCTGCGCCGACTGCGGGTTCCGAATTTCCGTGGACGTCTACGCGCAGGACGACACGAGGCAGAGAAGGAAGTCAACATCGTGGAGGAGGAGGAGCAGCTGCGCGTGAGCAACGTCTAGAAGGGTTCGAAGACGCTCCCCACTGCAGGGAAGCGGACGGCCCTCGTCACCAACCAGAGCGGCATCGTGCCGCACCGGGTCCATCAGGCACTACGCGCTGACCTGGCCCCATCATCTACGACGCTGAGTACGACCAGCAACAACACCACCGTCCTCTACGTCTGGTGCTGCAATCCCGACGGCAAGCTCAGCGCAACCTGGAAAAGGAGAAAGCGAGCTGCTGTCTGGCGCGGTCTCCCTGGCTCCGGCCTCTCCAAGCACCAGGTAGTCGAAAAGCTGGAGAGGAAGATAGGAATCGCTCTACGGCAGAGAAAGAGCGTGCGGATTCATGCTGCATGTCCGCGTACGCCATGGACGTCACTACGGAGGCTGAATCTGCATCTGAACACGAACGACAAGTACGCAGACCCAGTTGGAACCTTGCGGCTACCTGCGTGACTGCTAAGTGGGCAACTGTCGCCACTTTCGCGGGCTCCTGGGAGTCCAATGGAGTGGAGTGGTACGCAGACCCAGTTGGGTCCTCGCGCCCCCATGCGCGAATCCGACCCGCGCAACTGTCGCCAATTTCGTGGGCTCCTGGGAGGTCCAGCGGAGTGGAGTGGTACGCGGATCCAGTTGGGACCTCGCGGCTCCATGCGCGGCTGCAGATTCCGCAACTGTCGCCACGTTCTTGGGCTCCTGGGACGTCCAGCGGAGTGGAATGGTACGCAGACCCAGTTGGGACCTTGCGGCTCCCTGCGTGGCTGCGAAGTGCGCAACCGTCGCCACTTTCACGGGCTCATGGGAGGTCGCGCGGAGTGGAGCTGCACGGGGATGCTGCTGAGACCCTGCGGCTCCCTGGGGGGGCCGCGACGCGCGCAACCGTCGCCACCGCCGTGAGCTCCAGGAAGGTCCGGCGGGGCGGAGCGGCACGCGGACCCGGCTGGGGGACCTCGCGGCACCCTGCGCGGCTGCGGCTTGCGCAAGTGTGGCCACCGTCGTGGGCTCCTGGGAGGTCGCGACGAGGACTGCAACTGACGCCAAGTAGTTGCATCCAAAATGGCAAGGGTTCCCACAGCGCGCGGCGCTATCCCGTCGCGCAGAGCTCGGCGCTGTCGCCATCGCAGCTCGCAGGAAGCCGCTGCGCCACGCAGCGCACGGCGCTGTTTGCTGTCCGCGTGGCCTCCCATCCTCAGCTGCCTCTGGCCCGCCATGCCATCCCACGCGCTTGCCACGCTCAACGCGACGCGCTGTTCTGCCACAGAGGGAGCGCGTGGCGCTGTTCTTTCCCGCGCATGTAGCGCTCGGCATTGGTGCTGTTACTGAACATGGATGTCCCTCCTTCACACCCCACTGTATGCTTTTGTCTCCGTCTCTCTGGTTTATTCCTGCATACTTTCTTGCGTACTTCTGGGAGTTCATGTGCACTGCGGGTCCTTCAACATGTTTATCTGCAGTGCGCGGTCCCGTATGTGTATATATGTATATAAATATATATATATATATATGTATATATGTATGTATAAATATATATACATATATATATATTATATATATGTGTATCAATGTTGAGTACGTCACGGGGTAATGTGCACATTGCAGGCTGCGGGTTGGGCTGGATGGATGTCCACGGAGCTATACTTGTTGCATATAATGGTGCCCTTCGGGTCGGATGGATGTACGCCAAATACTATGTTCCACATCGGGTGATGACCGTTGGGTCGTACGGGTGTACACCGGATAATGTATGCTGCATCGGATGGTGAGGGTTGGGTCGGACGGATGTGCACCGAATTCTATGTATTGCGCAGAATGGTGAGGGTTGAGCGCATGGATATGCGCCGAAGAACAGCTTGTTCAATATGATGGTGAGGGTGCGGTCGTACGGATGTGAACAGAATTGCACTGTTTGCAATGGTGAAGGCTGGGTCGGATGGATATCCACCGAATAAAACTAACTGCTTTTGCATAGGACGATGAAGGTTGGGTCGCGTGGATGCGCGCGGCGCTGAGGCGAAAGCCACACTTCGAAAAGAAGTTGGCCTCCATCCTTCAAGCTGTTGCAACTGTTTAAAAAGAATATGCGCGGAGCTAAGGCGAGATTGTGAAAACGAACCGGCCTCCAGCCTTGAAAACCCGCCGACCCTATCGGCGTGTGCGAGGGGCTTCTCCGTTCGAGTTCTCGTCTCCGTCGTCTCCTCGTCGTCTTCGTCGTCGTCACAGTCGTCTCCTCGCCGTATCCGTCGTCCCCCGTCCCTTTCTATGGGCCCTCCTCAAGCGTGCCATCCACAGCGAAATTGTACAACGTCGTCTTGGAGTCGAAGGAAAGCCCCTTCCCTTTAATCCCTTCCCCGCGGGGGGAGGGGGGTCCCGGGAGGGCTCCCAGGGGGGTCCCGGGGGGGGGTCCCAGGGGGTGTCCTGGGGGGGGGTCGCCACCCAGATTCGTTTTCCCCCGGGCGGCTCCGACATATCGAACAGCCCCAAAAAGAACCCAGAATGCCGACGATGGCTAACAAAATTGCACTCAAGAGCCCCGTGTCGCTCAAATATCGGCCCAACACGGCCAAGATGGTCCAAAGACGATCCAAGAAGCCTCCTAGACGTCCCAGGAGCTCTCCAAGAACACCCCCACGAAGGCTCCAAGATGCTCCTCCCCTCCTCCTCCTCTCCCTCCTCCTCCTCCTCCTCCTCCTCCTCCTCCTCCTCCTCCTCCTCCTCCTCCCCCTCCTCCTCATCATCTGTCCCCCTCATCTTCCTCCTCCTGCTCCTTCTACTACTCCTCCTCCTCCTCCTCCCCCTCCTCCTCCTCCTCCGCCTTCCTCTCCTCCTCTCCCTCCTCCTCCTCTGTATTTGTTTTCTCCCATTCCTCCTCATGTTTTGTCCGTCCTCCTCTTCTTCCTGAATCCTCCCCCTACTCCTCCTGACCTCCCTCTTCTTCCTATTCCTCGTCCTTCTCTTCATACTCCTTATGTTCCTCCTCCTCTTCCTCTTCATCTTTTCCCCTCCTCTTTCTCCTCCTTCTACCCCTCCCCCTCTTCCCTCTCCTCCTCATCCTCATCCCTCTCTCAGGCAGGATAAGCCGCAGCAAAAAGGAGATAACAGACGAGAAGAAATCGACCGACGCACCCCTTCCTCACCCTCCTGCCATTCCTCCTCCCCCCCTGCACCCCCCCCTCCCTTTCATCTTCGTCGTCTTCAGGGTCGGCGGCACTGGCCGTAAGGCCTTCGCAATAAATTGTTTATGTGCGCGGCGCTACGGCGAGAGTCACATTGTGAAAAACAGCCAGGCTACATCTTTGAAACTGTTGCGAACTTCAAGCTTCAGGATCATAACTGGCGAGGAGGTCTCAGGCGAAACGCCCGACCAGGTCTAGTGGTGCGGCAGGAAGGAGCTATCTGCAAGGAGAGAAAACAAATAGAAAACAAGGAAGAAGAGGAGGAGGAGGAGGAGGAAGAGGAAGAGGAGGAGGAGGAGGAGGAGGCGGAGGAGCAGGGAAGGAGGAGGGGGAGGGAGGAGAAAGTGGAGGGAGGAGAGAGGGTCTTCTCCTTCCTCGCAGGCTCCCACAGCACAGGGGCCGGCCTCCGCGTAGTGCTCGATGCAGACCGCCTCGATGCCCCCGATGGTCCTGGCCGGCGAGAGGGGGCACCGGCTGGCGGTGAGCCCCAGGGGAAGTGCGAGGGGGCGGGCCTTCTCATGGGGAGACTAGATGGCAGCGATACCGCTACCGTCGAAAACTGTCGGCAGTAGCACGTGTGGCAGCGCCAAGGAGCTCTGTTACGGAGGAGGAAGAGGGGGGGGAGGAGGAGGAGGAGGAGGAGGAGGAGGAGGAGGAGGAGGAGGAGGGAGGGATCGAGGTCCCGTTTAGGTCTGCTCACGGAGGCACTCCGCTGGACTCTCCCTGTGTGCGTTCTGGCCAGAAGTTCGAGGCGAAGCCAACGGTGACGGCGAGAGCTTCCCAGGAGGCCCAAAAGAGGGAAAGCGAGGCAGGGGTAGCGGTAGGGGTACTTTGTCCTTCCCCGATCTCGGAGAGCATTGTTTTATTCGTGGCGATAACTGGTGTCATGAGGGGGGAGGGGGGTGGCATAACGTGACGCCCCCCGCCCCCCACCGTGCAAGACTGTGGTGCCAGAAACACTGCAGACTGCGGCAGTGCCAGGGCCGCTCTGGGGGGGGGGGGCGCTGCAGGGGGAAGGAACGGGGGGGGGAGCATAACGCCTGTATTGCCCGAGGGGTTAAAGACACTCTCTCACAGGGCGGTGGGGTCTCTCAAGAGCCCACGCGCCGCCTGAGAAGCCGCATCTGTCGCCGGAGAAGGCTCAGACGGCTTCCCAGAAGGCAGAAGGTGAGAGGGCTTCTGAGAAGCCCCGCCGCCTTCTGGGAAGGCCCATCCCCCTCTCACGAGAGAGGTCAACAAACGAGGACGGGGCAACGAGAACGTCTTCCGAGAAACAAAAAACACTCACTGGTCAGCAGCGAGGGCGGACGCCAGCCAACGCGTTCGGTCGGCCGGCGGGCCGCGCTGGGAAGGGGCACACTCGAGAGTGGAAAAGAGGAGAGCGGCCGCGGAGGCAAACGCGGGGGGGGGGGCCTCAGGCGCAGAGAACCTCACGGGATTGCAAGAACGGCCAGCATCGAATCGGAAAATCGGGAGATCGGATCGGAACGGAACGCGCATCGGATCGGGTGCGCCATGACGCACAACAACGTCATGCGAGCATCGGGCCTTGTCGGATCGTCAGAATACCAGAATCAAACTGGCTCGAGCCGGCTGGAATCGATATCGAATCGGATCTATCGGATCAAAATGGGTCCTGCCTGGATCAGGGGAGCTGGCATAAGCATAAATGTTCGGAGGTCCGCGTGGATTTCTTGGATGTATTTATGCAATTGTCATTCCTCGAGTGATAGGGGCAGGCCTGAGCCAGATCGATCGCGAAATCGGATCGCATCGGAAGCGGATCGGATCTCCAGCGAATCGCTCCGAGTCGAATCGAAATCGGATCGGC
>CAUYUJ010016161.1:178667-216167 GCA_963575745.1 Prorocentrum cordatum | reverse complement strand
GTGCATGTGCGATCAGAAGAATGCGATGCTCTCAATGGCACTTGCAAATGTTACGGGAGTAACGAGGACCGAGCGGCATGTTTTCTCAAAGCGGAAGCTCCGAATGTGTTCGTTGATTTCTAACGTCGGGGGGTGGTTGCTTGCACGTCGCTGCACTATCCCAGAAACGGTCTTACAAAAGACGGTATGCCGAGGTGGTCTCCGTAACGACGCCACAAGACATGTGACAGGGGAATCCAGCCCCAGGACACCGACCCCGCTCTTCGGCACAAAACCCCCAAAACCAGAAGAGGCCATGAGGCGGCCGTGGACCACGAACCACCTGTGTCACCTAACTTCCGCATCGCGCCCAGCCATGTGCGAAGAGCGGTTATCTTCGCGCCCTCGGGAGGCCTCGTTTGAGAAGGGCAGCTCTGTAGTCGAGGACGCGACGCGCGAAGCGCGATTATCTTCGCATGATCTAGAACCACCGACTGAACATGCCACAGACCATATGCTGTGGCAACTCATGGGAGCCTCGACTTGTACTCGAGGCTACACGACGCTGATCGTCGCGAAATCGACGCTTTTCGACGCGACCTCGACACTACATCAACGCTTACCGATACTAGATCGGCGCTTCCTCATCGACTGCCAGACGCTAGCGCGCGCTAGTGCATTCGAAATACTGAATCTCGAGCACACTCAGGCTTCCCAGTTGTTCTTTCCCCAGATGGGCCAAAGACCAAAAGGATGCAGGTGCTAACCCGACTAAGAACATTGGAGAATGCACCTCGACAAACGAGAAAAGACAAAAGGTACGGCAGCGGCGCGGGCAAGCCTCAGAAGACGAAGGCGCTCGGAGACGCGGCGAGCTAACGCGCACACGCACGCAAACAGAAAAGCATTACCGCCACACTCTATCATCCGCGGGGCTCCCAAGAGGGCCACGGGCCACCCGAGCGGGCCCCCGAGCCCCGCGGAGCGGCGATGAGCCGCGGGCCGCCCGCCCCGTCCGGCGATGGGGGCGACCGAGAACCACCGACTGAGCATGCCACGGGCCACGAGGCAACGGGAGACCCTTTATCGGCGAGCGAGCGAGGGGGGGAAGTGAGAGGAGGGGCGGGCCTTCTCAGAGGACTCAGAAGACCTCCGGCCGTCTGAGAAGATTCCAAGCCTTCCCCGGAGGCACAGAACACTTCTCAAAAGGCGCAAGAGCTTCCGAGAAGTCCCGCCGCCTTCTGAGAAGGCCTTTTCCTTCTCGTTTCCCCTTCTCGCTCGCCGCCGACTCTAAACTCAACCTCTGCCCCTACAGTCGGACCCAGGCCAGAAGAACGTCCCTCCAGAACATGCGGCCCTCTGTCGGCCCGAACAAGCAGAGCATCCAAGGGCGGCCTCCCAAAACGCTGGCAGGCTAATTGGTCTGAAAAAACTCGACGGAAAGTTTGCATAACTTCGGTCGATTAAAAATTATGTTCTCGAAATTGAATAATCGTTAGAGCTCTAATATGTTTCTCCGGGATGCACAAGAACATCCAGCAAACATGAGAAGCATTAGGGCACCCTCCCTGAACCGACCTCGACCTCTGTACCTCGGTCCGACCGTGCCTGCGGAACGAACATTTGCCCACCCCACCGTGTTCTGGAAACCTGAGGTTGCACATTAAGTCGGGCCTGTCCCCCTACAGAGGGATTTTGGACCAAAAATCAGAAATACCTCAACAATGTCCCCTAATGATTAAAAAATCATCAAAAAATCGTCCCCAGACTATTTTGTTGACTATTTTTGGATATTCCCCCTGTAGAGGGACACGCCCGACTTAACATTACTCGGGGCGTGCAGCTCCAAGGATGCGCCGCATGTCGCAAAATCATTGGGCATGTCACGCGGTGCAACCAGTTCCCTCTGCGACTCAGACGCGCGCCCCATCGGTAGCCAACCCTCACGCGATATACGTACAGCGCCAATACATGGATCAGCACGAAGCTGATAAAAACGCGAGCGCTGCTCGATGAAAGCCAACCCGACACGCGGGGGAGGTCAAGCGAGGGATGGAGGAGATCGAGGGAAAGGAGGGGCAAGGAGGAACAGGGGTTTAGGAAGATGGAGAAGCGAGGCAACAGACCGGCAGGCCCCTTGAGCACGGCCCCGGGGCGTGGAATGCCCATCGCGGCGGGGCGATATCCTAGCAGGGGCGGTGAGTATTTTCATGGGGCCCTGGGAGGGATAAAAGTACCCGCCAGGCGCCCCTGAATGAGTTCGTGCTCCCAGGCCCTTTGCGGTTGCCTGTCGAACTGCTCATGATCCAGTTGTTCCTACGCTTGCTCCTTGCCCCCGCCCCAATCATCCATATCATTCCTATCCACTTCGTTCCGCCCTCCCTTGTCGTTACCCTTTCCGCTCCTCCTCCTCCTCCTCCACCTCCTCCTCCTCCTCCTGCCACCCCTGTCTTACAACGAAGTGTAATTGGAATCGGCTCGAACTTCTTGGCCGACCCTGCCCCCTCTTGCGCATTCCCAATTTGGGCCGTCCCGATCGCCCCGTGTGGCGGAGCGACATACGGTCTTTGTTCGCGGCGGCCCACCGAAGGGGTCGTTCAATTGTGGCGCAAAATGCCATGTATCATCTCTTGATTTTTTGGGGGGGTATTCGCTGCAGCGCTTGTGGACAAAAAACCGAAGGTGGCTCGAAGGGGACACCAAGCAGCGTTTCTAGACTGCCACTGCGGGCCAACAAGGTGAACGGAACGCACGTCTCTCATCCGACGCTGATTGCTCCCCCCTGGCGCCACGGGTCTCCCGTGGCCTCATGGCCCGTGGCCTGTGGCCGACGCCGTGGCCCGCGGCCCGTCGTTGCGACCAAAGACAGCTCGGCGACTGACAAAATATAATGGATTATCGCAGTCGACGCGTTGCAATATATGTGATGTACCCTACGCAATGCAATTTAAGCGGTGCAATAGAATCTACGCGGTGCACGCTACGTAATGCAATTTACGCGGTGCAGTCTACGTGGTGCAATAGACCCACTTTGACTGTCTTGAAGCTGTCCTCTCCGTTGCTCGTGCAAACATCCCACCCACCCACCCGCAACTTGGTTTGCAAAACCTGTTCAGACCGACTACGACGACACCGACGACAACGACTAGGACGACACCGACGACGTCTCCGACGACTTCGACGACGACAACGACGCCGACGCCGACGAAGACGAAGACGACGACGACGAGGCCAACGAAGGCGACGACGAGGGAAGAAGGACGACGACGGCGACAACGACGACAACGACGACAACGACGAGGGAGGAGGGAGGACGGCGACGACGCGAACGACGACGAAGGAGGAAGGACGGCGACGCCGACGACGACAACGACGAGGGAGGAGGGAAGACGACGACGACAACGCCGACGACGACGGCGACGAAATAGGAGGGACGACGACGAGACGCCGACGACGGACGACAACGACGACGAGGGAGGAAGAGGAAGGACGACCACGGCGACAACGACGACGGAAACGACCACGACGCCAAAGAGGACGACGACGACGAACACGAGGAAAGACAAAGGACGACGTGGCGACGACGACGACGACGACGACGACGACGGGAGGAGGGAGGACGACGACGACGACGACGACGCAAGAGCGCGCGCGCACGCTTTTGTTGAAAATCCGTGTTGCGAAACCTTGTGTTTTTGTAGTTTTTGGACGCGCGATTTCGAAATCCTTCCGAAACAGATGGGTTTTGAAGGATTTCGGCGTACGCGCGCGACGACGCGCGCGTCTGCACTTCGTCCCATTTGTTGCAGAGGATTCTCGCGACGGCACACGCGCAAGGGCGTTCGACAGATTTCGACATGCGCGCGCGAAGCCCGTTTGGTAGCATCTTTTTGAAAATCTTGAAAAACCCTTTGTTTTCTTCGGATTTCGCAAGAGCTCGCGCGGAAGTTTTTTTAGCAAATCACTGTTGCGAAACCCTTTGTTTTTGTATGTTTTTTGGAAACTCGATTGCGAAATCTCTCCGGCACCGCACGTTTTTGAAGGATTCCGGCATGCGCGCGCGACGACGCGCGCGTGCGCACTTCGTCCCATTTTTTGCAAGGGATTCGTGAAAAAGTGCTATGTTGGAACAAAAAATGTCACCGCATAGTGTTTTTTACAAGGGAACCGCAGGGGGGGGGATACCGGCTTGGCTGGGATGGTACGAGTTCATATTTAGGATAGACATGTGGTCAGAATCATATGTGATTTACAGCACGCGCGGGGGAGCCGATAAGTCCGGGGGGGGGGGAATCTATTACTCTTTTAGAAACGAGAATTTACGCGCGGCAACCTATGCAGTGCAATCTACGCAGTGCAACATATGTGGTGCACTATGTGCCATCTATACAGTGCCATTGATTTAAACAAAGTGGCACATCACATGTTCCTGCGAACATCCCACCCACCCACCCTGAATTTGGTTTGCAAAACACATGCGGTGGCGATTGCGATGAACGCTTGACGTTGGCTGGTCCACCTCTGCGGCCGCGCCAACCCAAGCACGCGCGCGCAGCGGCCAGCTAGTTTGGTGCGAACGACGCGGCCGCGGTGGCGCTGATCGCTGGGCACATCCCACTGGCACTCCACTGCCAATCGGCGACTCGGGCGGGCGCGGCATCATGGCAACGTCGACAACAGTAGACACGATGATGATAGTAGCGATGCTGGTGGCGATGTTGACAACGACGACGGCGCGGCCAGTGCGGGCGCCGATGCCGATCACGCTGACGACGATGACGGCGTCCTCGCGTCGGTGATGAAGGATTTGGAAGGAGTTCGACATGCGCTCGCGGCCGACGCGCGAGGGTGGCCCGCAGGGCATTTTGTTGACACGGATCGTGCCCCCCCCCCCAGCACGCGCGCAAGGGCTTGCGAATGATGTCGGCATGCGGCGCCATAGGCCCGGGTGGCAGAATTCCATCAAAATGTTGAAAGGCCGATGGTTGTCTTGAGAATTTGCGAAGGCGACAGCGCACGGTTCTTTGAAAACTAATGTTGCGAAACATGTGTTTTATGTGTTTGTTTGGACACTCGGTTGTGGCATCCTCACGAAACTACAAAGTGTTTCACGGATTGCTGCATGCGCGCGCGACGACGCGCGCACATGCACTTCGTTTCATTTGTTGCAAAAGATCCTCGCGACGGAACGCGCGCAAGGGCGTTCGAACGATTTCGACTTGCGCGCAAAAAGCCCGTTTGGCCAGATTTTCTGAACATTGTGAAAACCAATGGTTTTCTTCAAGAACTCGCAAAAGAGCGTGCGCAAGTTTTTGTTTGAAAATTCGTGTTGCGAAACCGTTGTGTTTATATGATGTTTGGACACTCGAGCTTGACATCCTTGCGAAACCGTCGGTGTTTGAAAGATTCCGGCATGCGCGCGCGACGACGCGCGCGTCCGCAGGTCGTCTCATGGTTTGCAAGGGTCTGTTGAAAAACTTATGACGGTTGACAAACGAGTGCGCGCACAGCACGTTTTGCAGAGGATGGCGGGGGGGGCGATACTGGTTGGGCTGGGATGATATGGGTTCATATGTAGGATGAACGACGGGGCAGAACCATATGCAAATTACCATACGAAAAAGGAACGGATAATCCCAGGGGCGGCAACCTATGTAGTGCAACCTACGCAGTGCAATCCACTCTGCTGAACTTGAAGTCGTCATCTCCACTGCTCGCGCAAACATCCCACCCACCCACCCGCAACTTGGTTTGCAAAACCTGTTAAGACCGACTACGACGACACCGACGACAACGACTAGGACGACACCGACGACGTTTCCGACGACTTCGACGACGACAACGACGCCGACGACGACGACGACGACGACGCCAACGAACGCGACGACGAGGGAGGAGGAAGGACGACGACGGCGACAACGACGACAACGACGACAACGACGAGGGAGGAGGGAGGACGGCGACGACGCGAACGACGACGAAGGAGGAAGGACGGCGACGCCGACGACGGCAACGACGAGGGAGGAGGGAAGACGACGACGACGACGACGACGACGACGACGGCGACGAAATAGGAGGGACGACGACGAGACGCCGACGACGGACGACGACGACGACGAGGGAGGAGGAGGAAGGACGACCACGGCGACAACGACGACGGAAACGACCACGACGCCAAAGAGGACGACGACGACGAACACGAGAAAAGACAGAGGACGACGTAGGCGACGACGACGACGACGCGGGAGGAGGGAGGACGGCGACGACGACGACGACGACGACGCAAGAGCGCGCGCGCACGCTTTTGTTGAAAATCCGTGTTGCGAAACCTTGGGTTTTTGTAGGTTTTTTGGACGCGCGATTTCGAAATCCTTCCGAAACCGATGGGTTTTGAAGGTTTTCGGCATACGCCCGCGACGACGCGCGCGTCTGCACTTCGTCCCATTTGTTGCAGAGGATTCTCGCGACGGCACACGCGCAAGGACGTTCGGCAGATTTCGACATGCGCGCGCGCGAAGCCCGTTTGGTAGCATGTTGTGGAAATCTTGAAAAACCGATGGTTTCCTGAAGAATTCGCAAGAGCTCGCGCGGAAGTTTTTCTAGCAAATCAGTGTTGCGAAACCATGTATTTTTGAATGTTTTTTGGGAAACTCGGTTGCGAAATCCTTCTGGCACCGAAGGTTTTTGAAGGATTTCGGCATGCGCGCGCGACGACGCGCGCGTGTGCACTTCGTCCCATGTTTTGCAAGGGATTCGTGCAAAAATGTTATGTTACAAAGAAAAATGTCCCCGCATAGTGTTATTTGACACGGAACCGCAGGGGGGGGGATACCGGCTTGGCTGGGATGGTACGAATTCATATTTAGGATGGACATGTGGTCAGAATCATATGTGATTTACAGCACGCGCGGGGGACCCGATAAGTCCGGGGGGGGGGGGGGTAGAATCTATTAGTCTTTTAGAAAGGAGAATACATGTGGTGCAACCTGCGTGGTGCAATTAGTTTGCGAGCTGTCAACTCCACTGCTCGCGCAATCACCCCACACACCCACCCGCAACTTGGCTTGCAAAACACATGCGATGGCGATTGCGATGAACGCTTGACGTTGGCTGGTCCAGCTCTGCGGCCGCGCCAATCCAAGCACGCGCGCGCAGCGACCAGCTAGTTTGGCCCGACCGACGCGGCCACGGTGGTGCTGATCGCTGGGCTCATCCCGCTGGCACTCCACTGCGAATCGGCGACTTAGGCGGGCGCGGTATCATGGCAACGTCGACAACAGTAGACACGATGATGATAGTAGCGATGCTGGTGACGATGTTGACAGCGACGACGGCGCGGCCAGTGCGGGCGCCGATGCTGATCACGCCGACGACGATGACGGCGTCATCGCGTCGGTGACGAAGGCTCTGGAAGGAGATCGCCATGCGCGCGCGGCCGACGCGCGAAAACGGCCCGCATGGCATTTTGTTGACACGGATCGTGCCCCCCCAGCACGCGCGCAAGGGCTTGCGAATGATGCCGGCATGCCGCGCCAGAGGCACGTTTGGCAGAATGCCATGGAAATGTTGAGAAACAGATGGTTTTCTTAAAAATTCGCAAGAGCACGAACGCACGCTCTTTTGAAAACTGGCTGCCTTTTTGGACACTCGATTTTGAAATCCTGATTCTGGCAAAAGATTGGCGGGGTGGCCGATACCGGCTCGGCTGGGATGGTATGAACTCATGATTAAGATGCACGACGGGCCAGAATCTGATGTAAATTGCAAACCCCCAGGGGGTACCAAGAAGTCCGGCCTCGGGAGGGTGGTGGAGTCTAGCGGCACCGCCCGCAAAAGCCGCCACTCGCCCCGAGCGGCGGCGACGGCGACGGCGACGGCGGCGGCGGGCGACACTGCCCGCAAAAGCTGCCACTCGCCCAAAGCGGCGGCGACGGCGACGGCGACGGCGGCGACGGGCGGCACGACGACGAGAAGCCGGCACTGGTCCCCAGATGGTTAAGACAAGTAAGAACCCCACAGTACAAGCACTGTGTGGTTAAATATGGAGAGGGAGAATTCCCCGTGATTCGACGCATCCATCGTGGGCGAAACGTACGAGGGGCGACAGCGGGTGCCATCTCGGCACGTCGTCGCTGTCGCCGTCGTCACGTTGTCGGCTCTTCCCGCCAACCACCCCCTCGTCGATCCGCCCCACCCCCATTGCTCCATCCTTACCACACCCTTCAAGCAGCGCTGCGAGCTGTGGGAGGGGCAGGAGGTGGAGGAGGCCGGTGGCGAAAAACACATCGGCCGCTGGAGTCCAGCCTCCATGCGCGATGTACCAAGCCCGCTTCCCTGAGCGGGCCTCGTCATCTGCCCATTCTCTCTATCTCTTCACTCCTCCCATATACCTCCCCCCCACGCACACGACTGAGCCCCACCTCTGCATCCAATGCTACAGGCATCAAGGATGGGGACAATCGAGGGGGAGGAATGGAGTAGGGGAATAGTCGAAGCCAAGCTCAGCCTGCGAGGGGCTCTTCCGCTGCCAGGCCGATATGACGCGAGAAAGGCTGAATATAGCGCTTGCTGCCCGCGCAACTTGGGACGCCCATCGGGCGCCTCGGACCCGGCGGACATGAAGTCTTCCCTGGCCCCCCCGACCCCTTCCGTGCCCCATGTATCCACGCCCTCCAGTACTTGCAACGTCGGGTGGCCGCCGTCGCAGCATAGGATGGGCAGATCGGGAAAGGGCGCCAAAAAGGGATGGATGGTGGATGGGAGGATGGAGGCCTGGTCAAGCCCGAAGTATTCGGACTGCCCACAAATGCCGTCGTAACGGCAGCTGTCTTGACAATCGCAAGTTCGACGATGACTGGCACGGGCCAGTCCCTGCTGCTTCCCGTAGTCCTCATACCCTCCTCTCCCCCAACCCCCAAAGAAGTGCCTTGTCATCAAAAGCTGGACACACAGCATCGCAGATGCAGGGTCGACAGAAGTTCGGGGAAAGGTCGATAAGCAGAGACGCTCGTGCTGGAGGTTACGGGCAGGCTCAATCACCGCATCTTGTGCACATGAGCGGGGTGTGCGATTTTCTCAGGTTGTGCACCAACCTCAGCACGTCTCAGCCTTCCCCCCACACCGGACGGAAAACACGCTTTCTGGGTGCAGTCGGCCTGGCCACAGCGGAGGCGATGCCCGAAGGCGCGGCCCCGGCGGCGCGCGCCCCCCTCCCGCGCTGGCGCTTGTGCCCTCGCCGTCGCTCGGACGCCCGCTGCCCCGTGCACGCTTCGGCCTCGTGCGACCCCCGGTTCCGCAGGCTGCTCCTCGGCGACCCTCGCCGAAAACGAGAGGGCGCACGCCCGAGCGATGCCGAGGGCCCCAGGCGGGAGGGCGCGCCGCTCGGTCTCGTCCAGCAGCATCTGGTTGGAGGCGCGCACCAGCACCGAGACGCAGCCCCCGTGGCTGCTCAGAAGGCCTGGGGGGTCCGTCGCCCTCTGGAGCTGTGGGTGCCAGGGCAAGGGACACTTCTGACAGCCCTACCATTGAATTATTAAATCGTACAGAACATGTTCCAAACACTTGTCTTCGGTGTGGATTGAACATGTGCTAGACATCTGGGAGTTATTTGACAACATGCATCCTATCCAATGATCGTCTTCCACGACTCTACAGAAAGGAAAACTGCATAAGCATAAGCTTTTGAAGCTCCGCGCGGATTTCTTGGATCGGCGCTGACCCACCTCTGGCGGCGCCTCCAGCGCCGCCCCTGGCGCGCTCCGCGTGTCAGGGAGAGGGTCCAGATGCAAGAAATCAGCGCGGACCTCCGAAATATTCCCACCAGCCCTTTAGGGCGTAGGCGGTCTAGAGAGCTTTCTCTCCCAACATCCTTCTTCCCCTTCGGGGAGGGTTTTTACCCCTCCGCCTACCCCCTCCACTGGAGGACTTGGAGGGGGGGTCCGCGAGGCGTTGGAGCGTCAAAGATGGCCCAAGACGGCTCCAAGAGGGTCTGGGAGAGCCCACGATGACCTCCAAGATGGCTCCGATGGCCCCAAGAGGCCATCCAGGGCTCCCAAGATGGCCTTAAGAGTGCCCCAATACCCCCCAGAAGATCCCCAAAAGGGCACCAAGACCCCCCAAAGAGGGTCCAGGGGGGGCCCCGAAGAAGCTCCAAGAGAAAGCCAAAAGGGCCTCATCAAGAGGACCCCAAGATGGCTGCCGGAGTCCATCCCTCCTCCTCCTCCTCCTCCTCCTCCTCCTCCTCCTCCTCCTCCTCCTCCTCCTCCTCCTCCTCATCATCATCATCATCATCATTCCTCATCTTATCATCATCATATCGCATCATCATCATCATCCTCATCATCATCATCTATCATCATCATCATCATCATCATCATCATCATCATCATTCATCATCATCATCATCTTCAATCATTCATCATCATCATCATCATCATTCATCATCATCATCATCATCATATCTATTCATCTTTCAACATCATCATCATCATCATCATCATCATCATCATCATCATCATCATCATCATCATCATCATCATCATCATCATCATCATCATCATCATCATCATCATCATCATCATCATCATCATCATCATCATCATCATCATCATCATCATCATCCTTTTCCTCCTCCCTCTCCTCCCCCTCGTTCTCGATATCTTCCTTGGAGAGAGCGTGATCCACCGCCGCTTTACTGTGGAAAATTCCCCCCCCTCTTCCTCAGGAACCCGGGGGTCCCCTTTCCCCGCAAAACCCCCCCCTCCTTACCCCCCCTCCGGAAATCGAAAGTCACTACCGGTTCGAACCCCCTCCCCCCTCCGGAAAAACGGAAGGGGGTCACTACCAGTTCGAAACCCCTCCCCCCCCCCCAAAAAAAAAAAAAAACGGGATCACTACTTGTTCGACCCCCCCCCCCCTCCGAAAAGGGGGGGAGGTCACTACAGTTCGAATCCCCCCCCCCTCGAAAACTGGGGGGGGGGTCACTACCAGTTCGAACCCCCCCTCCCCCCCCTCGAAAACCGAGTGGGGGTCACTACCGGTTCGAACCCCTCCCCCCCCACCCCACGCTCACCGCCAGCAAACAACTCTGAGTCCCTACCACCGTCCGCACCACATCCCCCACTGCTGTCCACAGCACCGCTGTCCTCACCACCAGTCCCCACTGGTCCCACCACCGTCACCACTGTCCTCACCAGTGCCCCCACCACTGTCGCACTGTCCCCAGTCCCCACCACTGTTCCCACCACGGTTCCACTCCCCACTTTCTCCACGGCCCCAACCACTGTCCCACTGTCCCCACTATCCCACTGTCCCACTGTCCCCGCCGCTGTCCCAGTGAGCTGTCCCACTGTTCCCACCACTGTCCCCACTGTCCCCACCACTGTCCCTACTGCACCTCTGTCCCATTATCCCACCGCCATCCTCGCCACCGCCCTCACCACTGTCGCCACCACCACTGTACCCTCCACTGTCCCACTGTTTCCAGCACATTCCCACTGTCCACACACCACTGTCCCCACCACCACCGTCCCAACCACTGTCCCACAGTCTCCACTTTTCCCACCATTGTCCCCGCTGTCCCCACCAGTGCCCCCACCAGTGTCTCACTGTCCCCACTCTCCCCGCCACTGTCCCACCACAATCCTACTCCCCCCACTTACCCCACGGTCCCCACTACTGTCCCAGTCCCCACTGTTCCCACCACTGTCCCACTGTCCCCGCCGTTGTCCCACTGTGCTGTCCCACCGTCCCCACTGTCCCCATCACTGTCCCTCTGTCCCCGCTGTCCCCACCATTTTCCCCACTGTACTACTGTCCCACCACTATCCTGACCACCGCCTTCACCACTGTCCAAACCACTACCGTCCCCACCACTGTCCCACTGTCCCCACCACTGTCCCGCTGTCCCCTCACCAGTGTCCCCACCACCACCGTCCCCACCACTGTCCGCACCATTGTCCCAGTCCCCCCACCAGTCCCCACCTCCACCGTTCCCACCACTGTCCCGACATCCCCACCATTCTCCAACTGTCCCGAGGAGCGGGCACCGTTTGCCGGCGGCGAGGGGGGGGGAGGGGGTTCGAACCGGTGATAACCCCCCCCCGGGTTTTCGAGGGGGGGGGGGATGGGTTAGGAACCTCCAGTGACCCCCCCCGGTTCCTCCTCTTCCTCACTGTCCTCCTCCTCCTCCTCCTCCTCCTCCTCCTCGTCCTCTTCCTCCTCCTCATCCTCCTCCTCTTTCTCATCGTTCCCGTGCTCATCATCCTGTTCATTATCCTTCTCGTCATCTTCCTTCTCCTCCTCCTGCTCCTCCTCCTCCTCATCATCGTCATCATCCTGCTCCTCCTCTGTCCTCGGTGGGCAGATATTCCACTGCACGCTTCTACGCTGACCTGAAGAAGGCAATTCGCCTGAGCATCGCTCCAGGATCTCTTCCACCCGTTCCCCGTCGTCGCATCGGCAGCGGTTCTGGATGTGATGATAGAGATGCGCGAAGCGTGAAGAAATTTGCGTATGCCATGACTTTGTTCCCTGGTCCTCCTGCTGCTCCTCCACTGATAGCCGCCGCCGCGGCCATCGCTACCGCCACCGCCAATGCAGCTGCCACCTCAGCTTCCGCTCATCATTCTTGACCTCTTGCTCCTACTCTTCCTCCCCCTTGCCGTACTGACCATCACCGTCGCCGTCAGCATCATCGTCATGAAAATCCCCATGAGCCAGGGCCAGCATAATCGCCCCTGTCGTTTGCGTCATTGTCACCATCGCCGTGGCAACTGGCATCCTTCTCCTCCTCTTCCTCCCCCCCTCTTCCTCCTCCGCCTCCTCGTCCTCCCCCTCCAGGTCCTCATCCTTTCATCATCATCATCATCATCATCATCATCATCATCATCATCATCATCATCATCATCATCATCATCATCATCATCGTCATCGTCATCGTCATCGTCATCGTCATCGTCATCAGCAGCAGCATCAGCAGCAGCAGCATCAGCAGCAGCATCAGCAGCAGCATCATCAGCATCATCATAATGATAATAATCATCAGCAGCAGCAGCAGCAGCAGCATCAGCATCATCAGCATCAGCATCGCCATCATGATCATCATCATGATCATCAGCAGCAGCATCATCATCATAAGCATCATCATCACCTTCATTATAATCGTCGTCGTCATCATCGTCGTCATCGTCATCATCATAATCATCATGATCAGCAAAATAATGTTCAGTATCATCCTGTTTGCGGTCGTCGTCATGCTGGCCATCATCGTCAAACCAGAACCATCGTAATGTAGCCATCAGCATCATCACCAGCAGCAGCATCATCCTGATCCTCATCATCCTCCTCCTCCGCATCCTCCTCATCATCATCATCAGCAGCACCATCATCATCATCATCATCATCATCATCACCATCATCATCATCATCATCATCATCATCATCATCATCATCATCACCTTCATCATCATCAGAATCAGCAGCATCATCATCAGTATCATCATCAGTATCATCATCATCATCATCATCATCAGCATCATCATCATCATCATCATCATCATCATCATCATCATCATCATCATCATCATCATCATCATCATCATCATCATCATTATTAGCAGCAGCAGCAGCAGCAGCATCACAGTCCTCGTGATCGTTGTCGTCGTCGTCACAATGATCATAAGCATAATGATCATCAACATCCCCATCGTCATGTCTTCATCAGCACCCGGATCAGCAGCACCATTTTAATCAGAATCATCAGGATACAAGCAGTACCATGATCATCATTAGCATATCATCATCTGTATCATCACCGTCGTCATCGTCGTCATCATCACCACCACCATCAGCAGCAGCATCGTCGTCATCATCAGCATCATCATCCTAAGCAGCAGCATCATCACCGCCACAATCATCCGCATGACTACAATCCTCATCTGGATCTTCAACCTCATCCTCATCCTCATCATCATCAGAATCAGCATCATCATCAGCATCAGCATCAGCACCAGCATCAGCAGCAGCATCAGCAGCATCATCATCATCATCAGAGTCATCAGAGTCATCGTAGTTGACCTCCGAATCGGCGACGGTATTGTTACAAACAGTGCCACCCCCTTCCCCTTCTCATCCTACGCATCCTCCGCGTACGTACACACATGCACTTCCGCAAATGGCGACAAACGAATCACTAACGAACTAACGAACAAAACAAAACACGATCCTTGGAAAGAACTTAACCATATTCCAGGCCTGCATATCGCAAGGCAGGTGAGGCGAAGGAAGGGGAGCTCCCTATGGGGTCACGAAGCGTGTGAGAGGTATGCCGAAATAGACGGGCGGCTGCATGAGGACGCAGCCGGAGGGGCCTCGGGTGGAGCTCCCTATGGGGCCACGAAGCGCGTGAGAGGTGTGCCGAAATACAAGGGCGGCCACATATGGACGCACCCAGTTGGGCCTCAAGGTGGGGCTCCCTGTGGGGCCGCGAACCATGTGAGTGGCGCGCCGAGAAGGGTGGGGCCGGGCCACGTGTGGACGCACCCGCTGGGGGCCTCAGGTGGAGCCCCGAGCGGAACCACGAAACGCGCGAGAAGCGTGCCGAGACGACTGGGGCGGCCGCATGTGGCCCACACCCCCTGGCGCCTTGGGTGGAGCTCCCTATGGAGTCACGAAGCGTGGGAGGGCATGGGCATACTGAAAGCCAGGGGAGAGAGGGAGGGGGAGGAGGAGGAGGAGGAGGCGGAGGAGGAGGAGGAGGAGGAGGAGGGGGAGGAGGAGGAGGAGGAGGTGAGTAAGGAGGAGGAGGAAGGGAGGAGGCGTCGAGAGATGTGGAGGAGGCCGAGGGGAGGCGGCTGGAGGAGCCGAGGGCGCGGGCCCTGTCAGCTCAAATGCCGCGCGGCGGCCGCCGTGTGGGAGTGTTTTTTTTTTTTTTTTTTGTTTTTTTTGTGTGTGGAGTGCTGCTCTCCAAGCCTGTGAACCGGACGATGCTTCCGAGGTCGTCGTTGAGCTTCTGGTCCTGGACGAGGCTCACCTGGCCGGCGGCAGCGGCCCGCACCCCCAGGAGCGGAGGCTGGGGAGGGCCCCCCAGGGGGCGGGGAGGGCCGCCCCCCCCGCGGCTGCTGGTGCTGCGCCGCGGCCCCTCGGGGCTGCGCACCTCCTCTCGCTTTGAAGGGCCCTCTCTGACTTCGGGCGCCCCTCGGCTCGCAACAGCCTGGAGTTGGCCGAGGTTGCCCAGATCTGCCTCGATGTGTCTGCAAGTTCCTCGAACTATCGGGCTTGATCCCCGCGAGCCGATGGGCGAAAAGTCGCCAAGCCCTTGAGGACCCTCCTCCTCCTCCTCCTCCTCCTCCTCCTCCTTATTATTATTCCTCGCATTATTATTATTATTCCTATTATTACTATTATTATTCTTATTATTATTAATAATAATACCAGTATTATCAGTATTATTATTATTAGTATTATTATTATTAATATTAGTATTATTGTTATTATTGTTATTAATATTATTATTAGTAGTATTATTAGTATTATTAATATTATTAGCATTAGTATTATTTTTATTATTAATAGTATTATTAATAGTATTAGTATTATTATTATTATTATTATAATTATTATTATTATTATTGATATTATTAGTATTACTATTGTTGTTGTTATTCTCATTAGTATTATTAATACTCTTATTCATATTATTAGTAGTAGTAGTAGTATTAGCATAATTAATATGATTATTATTGTTCGTATGTTTGTTATTAATGATCGTCGTCGCGTTAGTCTTCTTATTCGTATTATTATTCTTATTCGTACTAGTATTGTTAATACTAGTATTAGTATCATTATTATTAGTTTTCTTATTATTATTGCTATTAGTATTATTAACATTCGTATTACTAGTAGTATTATTATTCGTCTTCTTATTAGTGTTCTTATCATTATTAATATTATTATCGTATTATTATGTTTCTTCTTATTATTACTTGTATGCTTATTATTAGTAGTCCTCTTCATCTTATTCCTCTTCTTATTCCTCTTCTTCTTCCTCTTCTTCTCCTTCTTCCTCCTCCTCCTCTGTCTCATATATTCCCTTGAATCCCACCAGCCCTCTGGGCATACGTGGTCTAGAGAGTTTCTGTTCCAGCCCCGTTCTTCCCCTTCGGGGAGGGTTTACCCCTCCTCCTACATCCTCCCACGGACCTGGAGAAGGGGGGGTCGCGATGTCAGAGGATCCTTCTGGGCCCAAGATGGCTCCACGAGCGCCTCAGAGAGGCCAAGATGACCTCCAAGATGGCTCAAGATAGCCCAAGCTGGGTCAACATGGTTTCCAATATGCTCCAAGAGGCTCCAAGACCATTCTAAGACGGCTGCAAGTTGCCACGGAGACTTCCACGGATGGATCGCCCCCCCCCCCCCCCCCCCCCCCCCCCCCCCTTTATCCCTCCCCCCCCCCCCAACACCCCCCCCCCCCCCCCCCCCCCACTTCCCCCCCCCCCCCCACCACCCAAAACCCCCCCCCCCCCCCCCCCCCAACCCCCCCCCCCCCCCCCCCCCCCCCCCCCCCCCCCCCCCCCCCCCCCCCACCCCCCCCCCCCCCCCCCCCCCCCCCCCCCCCCTCCCCCACCCCCCCCCCCCCCCCCCCCCCCCCCCCCCCCCCCCCCCCCCCCCCCCCCCCTCCCACCCTACCCCCCCCCCCCCCCCACCCCCCCCCCCCCCCCCCCCCCCCCCCCCCCCCGCGCCCCCCCCCCTGAATCCATCTTACAAGGCGTTGCCTTCTCGCCTTTTTGTTTTCGCATGGCTTCCGAGGCTCAATATGGCCCAGAGGAACCCGTGTTGCGAGACAATCTCCAGCGAGAGCGCGTCTGCAGAGCCGCCGGAGAGCGATTCTGAAAAATTGCAAGGAGGTCCCAAGCGAGAGCGCGATTCCTGAATAAAATGCGAGGAAGTCTCGGGCAGGGGCAGGGTCCTGGCTAAATTGTAAGGAAGTCTCAGGCGGGAGCCGTTGTTGTTGTAACCCGGGGGCCAGGGGCCCAGTTTGAGCATCAAGACTTTCCCTGTCAAAAAACAGGGTGCGAGCGTCGAGGGGCACACTTTGATTCAGAAAAATCAGTAAGCACTGGTGGGGGGGGATCAACAATACTTATTCTTTAGACATGAGAAGCCAACAACAACAACAACAACAACAACAACAACAACAACAACAACAATTACTAGCACGTGGGGACACTCCGTTCTCACCAGTGCCAGGGTTTTCATAGGAGGCGGGCAATACCCCCACTTTGTGGGGGGGCCGGTTTAAGCTCTACCAAATTTCCAAACGACTCTTCGCCACCACCCACACCCAGCTTCCCGCCCTATGACGTTCGGGCACTTCACTTCGTGGCATGCGGACGACCGTGGCTACTATTCAGGGCCCCGCGGCCGACGACGACGGCGTGCGCGCGCGAAGAAAAAACGAATGTGTCCCGCATGGTATTATTTGACAGGGATGATGGCCCTGGCAGGTGCGCAACCGTTGTCGCAGAAGTTCGATATAGTTGCTCGCAAAAGCCCGTTTGACAGAAATGTTTAAAAAGTGTTGGGTTTCCTACGAATCCGCAAGAGCGCGCGGGATGAGTTTTTGACATTTTTTTGTTGAAAAACCATTGGTTTTTTGATGTTTTTATGTTAAAATCGCTCCGAACACTAAGCTTTTGGAAGGATTTCGTCTTGCGCGCGCGAATGTCCACTTTACCTTATTTTTTGCAAGGGATTCTTGATATTTGATTATATTAGAACAAGAAATGTCATTTTCTATTGTTTTTTTGCAAGGGAAAGCGGATTACAACAAAACAACCGGATCCTGTACACACCCTCTTTTCTGAGGCTTCCTCACGAAAATGATGAAAATGTAGCTGCGGCCTAGGCGGCGCAGGGGGGGCGCGCACCAGGGGGACCAACAATAATTATTCTTTAGAATAAATAATGTTCAACAACAATCATTTAAGACTGGGGACACTCCGTTCTCACCAGTGCCAGGGTTTTCATAGGAGGCGGGCAATACCCCCACTTTGTGGGGGGGCCGGTTCAAGCTCTACCAAATTTCCAAACGACTCTTCGCCACCACCCACACCCAGCTTCCCGGCCTATGACGTTCGGACACTTCACTTCGTGGCATGCGGACGACCGTGGCTACTATTCAGGGCCCCGCGGCCGACGACGACGGCGTGCGCGCGCGAAGAAAATACGAATGTGTCCCGCATGGTATTATTTGACAGGGATGATGGCCCTGGCAGGTGCGCAACCGTTGTCGCAGAAGTTCGAAAAAGTTGCTCGCAAAAGCCCGTTTGACAGAAATGTTTAAAAAGTGTTGGTTTTCCTACGAATCCGCAAGAGCGCGCGGGATGAGATTTTGACATTTTTTTGTTGAAAAACCATTGGTGTTTTGATGTTTTTATGTTTAAATCGCTCCGAACACTAAGCTTTTGGAAGGATTTCGTCTTGCGCGCGCGAATGTCCACTTTACCATATTTTTTGCAAGGGATTCTTGAAATTTGATTATATTAGAACAAGAAATGTCATTTTCTATTGTTTTTTGCAAGGGAAAGCGGATTACAACAAAACAACCGGATCCTGTACACACCCTCTTTTCTGAGGCTTCCTCACGAAAATGATGAAAATGTAGCTGCGGCCTAGGCGGCGCAGGGGGGGCGCGCACCAGGGGGCCCAACAATAATTATTCTTTAGAATAAATAATGTTCAAAAACAACAACAACAACAACAACAACAACAACAACAACAACAACAACAACAACAACAACAACAACAACAACAACAACAAGAGCCGCAACAGAGCCCGCACGGCGGACCAGTCTCCTCGCCCTATTGCGAAGGCCAGACTCGAAACCCCGGGGCCGCAAATCGGCCCCCACCCCAGCAACCGGCAACCAGCAACCAGCAACCGGAGCTTAAGCTAAGCATAGCAATCACAAGGGACCCGTAGGTCATCTACACACCAAAAAAAAAAACTGCGGAATCCTCGAGGCAGCCCACGCATTCCCACGAGCTCAAACCATGCGCGCGCTACCGCAGCGACCTCGGAGCTGGATACTCAACTGTAGGAAAACCAGTCGGATCCTGAGGGATCCCTAGGACATCCTCAGGAGTCTTTAGGAGTCCCTGGGGAATCCTCATGACTCCCTACCAGATGCTTACTCCAAATTCCCCTATCAGAGCTTGCCTCTGTAACCTGTAGAGGTCCTAGCGCATTCATATGGTTAGTTTAGCTGCGCCGCCGATTTTGGCGGCCCGCCTGGGTGCCCAGGTGCCCGGGTGCCCGGGAGCTGCGGCGCCGATTTCGGCGGCCCTCCCAGGGGGCCCGGTGCCCAGGGGCCCCATAGCCCTATACCCATGTAGCCATGTAGCCCTATAGTCCTGTAGCCCTGCAGACCTACAGCCCTATAGCCATATAGCCCTATAGCCCTATAGCCCGATTGCCCAATAACCCTACAGCCCTATAGCCCTATAGCCCAATAGCCCTATAGCCTTATAGCCCTATAGCCCAATAGCCCTCTAGCCTTCTAGCCCTCTAGCCCTCTAGCCATCTAGCCCTCTCGCCCTATAGCCCTATAACCCTATATCCCGATAGCCCTATAGCTCCAACCCCCGTAGCCGTATAGCCCTATAGCCCCACAGCCCCCCCCAAAAAAAACGATTAGGGTTTCTTTCAGGCATCATGATTCTTTTAGAATTCCAAATAGATTCCAAAGAATTCCCTGGGGAGTCCTCCGGACTCCCTCAGGTTTCCTGGCGATTCCCTGATTATTCTGGAAGTTTCCCTGAGGATCCTGATGATTCCCTGGAGATTCCGAAAGATTCCCTGGGGATTCCACAAGATTCCTTGCGGATTCCGAAGGGGGCCCCAGGGATCCCAACGGATTCCCTCAGGATCTCTAGGATTCCGGAAGATTCCCCCGCATTCCAAAAAGATTCCGGATGCTTCCCTGAGGATGCCGAGGAATTCTCTCAGGATTCCTGGGGATCCCTCAAGGTTTCCAGTGGAACCCCTGACTTCCCCCCGAAGGATTCCTGAGGATTCCTGCAGGAGCCAGTGGGTTCCGGAAGGATTCCTTGGCAACGGCTTTGCGGACCCCCACAAGCAACCATCAACTCAGCAACCCCCCAAGGGGGCGCCGAAGGCCCCCCCCCCTGGAGGGGGTGCTCAGTTGCTGGCTGGTTTAAGAGAAGGAGGGGCTCCACGCCCGTCCCTCACCACCACCACCACTTCCACCACCACTTCCACCACCACTTCCACCACCACTCCACCACCACACACCACCACCACCACCAACAACAAACAACAACAACAACAACAAACAACAACAACAAACAACAAACAACATTCAACACACAACAACAATCATGTTAAGGACTGCTCGCCCTTAATGCTCGAGTGTCCAATAAGATATTTCCCAAACCCTCGATACCCGCCCTCTTCGTTTTTCGATCGCTTCGATCGAACCCCTTTTGGGGGGTATACCTTTCTTCCCTGAAGGCCGGGCCCCGGCAAGCGGCTGGGCGGCCGCGGACCGTCGGCCTGGCCAGCGGCAGCGCTGATCGGCGGGGCGGCCGCGGACCGTCGACCCGACCCCAAGAGGGACGGACAGGGGACCGACCACGACGACGACGACGACGACGACGACGACGACGACGACGACGACGACGTCGACGTCGAAGGCGACGGCGACGACGAGCGAAAGCGAGAGCGAGAGAGAACGACAGCAGGGCCACGAAGGGCACGAAGTAGGCCACGAAGGGCGACAGCGGGGACACGAAGGGAATGCGTATGCGGCCACGAAGATTGCGAATGAGCGGGGGCCACGAAGTGCAGATAATGCGGGGCCACAGAAAGCAACTATGGGGCCACTACGGGTAGCAACTGGGCCACGTAGGACAATGACGGGGACACACATGGCGACAGCGGGGCCACGAAGGGCATGCACATGGGGCCACAACGGGCGCGACTCCTGGGTGCCTGGATGTCGGGAGCGCGGCGCTTGGGCAAATTGCAGGAAATTCCAACGCAAGGCCATTCTTCAGTAATTTGCAAGCAAGTCTCCAGCGAGAGCGCGACTCCAGAGCGCCGGGAGAGCGACTCCTGCAAAAAATTGTAAGGAAGTCCCAAGCGAGAGCGCGATTCCTGAATAAAATGCAAGGAAATCTCGGGCGGGAGCGGGGGTCCTGCCTAAATTGTAAGGACGTCTCAGGCGGGAGCCGTTGTTGTTGTAACCCGGGGGCCAGGGGGCCAGTTTGACCAGGAAGACTTTCCTTGTCAAAAAACAGGGTGCGAACGTCGAGGGGCACACTTTGATTGAGAAAAAAAGTATGCACCGGTGAGGGGGGATCAACAATAATTATTCTTCAGAAGTGAGAATTCAACAACTATAACTTTAAGACTGTTCGCCCTTATATGCTCGAGTGTCCAATAACGCGTATGTCCCAAACCCTCGATGACCCGCCCTCTTCGTTTTCGATCGAACCTTTTTTGCGGGTAGACCTTTCTTCCCTGCAGGCCGGGCCCCGGCAAGCGGCGGGGCGGCCGCGGACCGTCGGCCTGGCAAGCGGCAGCGCTGATCGGCGGGGCGGCCGCGGACCGGCGACCCGACCCCAAGAGGGACGGACAGGGGACCGACCACGACGACGACGACGACGACGACGACGACGACGTCGAAGACGACGGCGACGACGACGACGACGGCGACGACGAGTGAAAGCGAGAGCGAGAGAGAACGACAGCAGGGCCACGAAGGGCACGAAGTAGGCCACGAAGGGCGACAGCGGGGACACGAAGGGAATGCGTATGGAGCCACGAAGAGCGCGAACGAGCGGGGGCCACGAAATGCAGATATTGCGGGGCCACAGAAGGCAACTATGGGGCCACTACGGGTAGCAACTGGGCCACGTAGGACAGTGAGGGGGACACACATGGCGACAGCGGGGCCACGAAGGGGATGCACATGGGGCCACAACGGTCGCGACTCGTGGGTGCCTGGATGTCGGGAGCGCGGCGCTTGGGCAAATTGCAGGAAATTCCAACGCAAGGCCATTCTTCAGTAAGTTGCAAGCAAGTCTCCAACGAGAGCGCGACTCCAGAGCGCCGGGAGAGCGATTCCTGAAAAATTTGTAAGGAAGTCCCAAGCGAGAGCGCGATTCCTGAATAAAATGAGAGGAAGTCTCGGGCGGGAGCGGGGGTCCTGCCTAAATTGTAAGGAAGTCTCAGGCGGGAGCCGTTGTTGTTGTAACCCGGGGGCCAGGGGCCCAGTTTGAGCATCAAGACTTTCCCTGTCAAAACAACAGGGTGCGAGCGTCGAGGGGCACACTTTGATTGAGAAAAAACAGTATGCACGGGTGGGGGGATCAACAATAATTATTCTTCAGGAGTGAGAATTCAACAACAACAACAACAACAACAACAACAACAACAACAACAACAACAACAACAACAACAACAAAAACAACAACAACAACAACAACAACAACAACAACAACAACAACAACAACAACAACAACAATTACAACAACAACAACAACAACAACTACTACTACTACTACTACTACTACTACAACTACAACTACACTACAACTACAACTACAACAACTACTACTACAACAACAACAACCACAACCACAACCACAACCACAACCACAACAACAAACACAACCACAACCACAACCACAACAACAACAACAACAATCAGTTTAAGACTGTTCGCTCCTATCTGCCCACGTGCCAATCAATACGTATATCCCGAACCTTCGGTACCCGCCCTCGCCGTCGTCGATCGTACCCCCTTGGGGTTATATCTTGCTTACCTGCCACGCTCATTTAGTACAGCCCCTAAAACAAGGCAATAAAAGACGGGTGGAAGGGGGAGGCCGAAGAATTTACCACGAGAGAAATCAGCAGGAGGGGGGCAAGGAGCAGAAAACAACTGGTCGAACCAGACGGGCAGATCGGGTGGGCAAACCCATAGCGGGCAGGTCGGGAAGGCGGGCCCAGGCGACCAGGTCGAGCAGGCGGGTTGCTGAAGCGTGGGTCCTGCATGAATCGCGAGGAAGTCTCGAGCGATAGCGCGATCCCCTAGTAAATCGTGAAAAACAAATCGAGAGCGTGGTCCCTGAGCGCCGAGGGCGCCTCGTCTGAATAAACAGAGATGACGTCCCACGCGAGAGCGCGATTCGCATACAATTTGTGAGAAGTCCCGCGCGAGAGCGCGATTTGGAAATAAATTGTGAAGAAATATCAGCGGTGCCAAGCAGGGTTGGGAGAAGTCAGCGAAGTCGTTGTGCCACTGCTTGCGAAGTGCTGCAATGTACCTGGAATCGTCTGACCGAAATGGCATTAGAAGTGGTGCTCGTACAATGCGGATGTCGTGGTCGCGAGGTCGTAGACTGGTTCCGCGTGCGGTGTGCCCTTTTTGACGACGTCGTGTGGACGGAGTCCCTCTGCTACGACTGTACGCACAAGACTGGGACGGTAAGAAAGACGCAAGCGGTAGAATTGACACGGGATGTAATCAAAGAGTTGTACGGTCACGGCTGGCCTCCTGTGGGCGAGGCGGGCGCGCTGCCACGACCTTCGATACGCCGTGGCTTCCTCCTCCTCCTCCACCTCCTCCTCCTGATTGGCCGAACGGCTGGACTGCTGGCCCGCCTGTATGACCGCCCGAGCCCCTGGCCGTGGCTGGGACTTCCTACCGCGCGGCGGCGTGCGCGCCGCATCGACGACACATCGGCGACGAATCGGCGATGCATCGGCGATGCATCGGCGCCGTCGGCGCGAAAAAAATCGGCCTCCACATCGAGCAGAATCGCCGATGAATCGGCCACGCGGAGCGATCCTCCGACTGCTCATGCTCCGACCACATCTGGGAGGCCTAGAATCTCCCCTGCCCCCACTACTCTTCAGCGCCCGAGGCGCCTTGGCGAGCTTCTCTGGCGTGAACGTGTCCATGCTGGCGGACGCCTCCACACCTGGCGCTGGGCCCCCGCTCTGGACCTCAACCCCCTCGCGCCATGACAAAACGTCCGGGGACCTACTGACCAAGGTCACTCCAAAGCAGGGCCAATCGGGCCTTGCAAGACCCTGCAAGATCCTGCAGGATCCTGCACGCATACCCGGATCAGTGCAGCCCTGGCTCTGCAGGATCCCGCAAGATCTGGCTCTCTGGCTGGCCCCCGTTTGCCTAGACCCCCGTCCATGCAGCCCCAAAACAGGACGGAGGGCTTGTCGCTGTCTCTGGCGTCTGGGGGCCTGTACCCGGCCTCGGGACCGGCGAAGAACGACTCGGGATGAAAAACAGTTTTTCCCGGAAAGGGCATCGGCCCAGGGTTCTCTTTTAGTAGGTAAACCTGTCCCCCGGTGCCAACTTGAGGGAGGCCGGCGAATTTTTTCCCGGAAAGGGCATCGGCCCAGGGTTCTCTTTTAGTAGGTAAACCTGTCCCCCGGTGCCAACTTGAGGGAGGCCGGCGAATTTTTTCCCTGATAAATAATGAGGTCGAAGGAGGCCGGCGAATTAAAATTTGAGGAAGTCTCGAGCGAAACGCTTGTTTTTGAAATCCCGATCGATAAATCACAGGGTGCGGGCCACTTTTTCGTGTGTTGAGGATGTCTCGAGCGAAACGCTTGCTCCGCAGAGTTTGCCGAGGATGTCTCGAGCGAAACGCTTGTTTTGCAGAGCCGACAGCGACGCGGAAAAGCGCCCCGCGCGAAGGAATTTCGATGATGTCTCGACTAATTCGTTTGTTTTTGTACGATTTCCTGGAATTTTGGCAGGATGTCTCTCGTGCGAATGCACGACCCCACCTAGCAACGGACCATACCCAGCAGACCACACCCAGCACGACCAAGACCCAGCACGACCCTCCACCCAGCACGACCCCACCCCAGACGACCATACCCCAGCACGACCACACCCCAGCACGACCGCCCCAGCACGACCCTACCCCAGCAGACCACACCCAGCACGGACCTCACCCCTGCACGACCACACCCCAGCACGACCCCAACCCAGCACGACCACGCCCAGACGACCACGCCCCAGCACGACCACGCCCCAGCCGACCACCCCAGCACGACCACACCCCCCGACGACCACCCCCCAGCACGACACGCCCCAGCACGACCACTCCCCAGCACGACCACTCCAGCACGGGACCACACCCCAGCACTCAGACCACACCCGCCCCAGCACGACCACACCCCAGCACGACCACACCCCAGCACGACCACACCCCAGCACGACCCGATCGATAAATCACAGGGTGCGGACCACCCCAGCACGACCACACCCCAGCACGACCCCACCCCAGCACGACCCCACCCCAGCACGACCACGCCCCAGCACGACCACACCCCAGCACGACCACACCCCAGCACGACCACACCCCAGCACGACCACACCCCAGCACGACCACACGACCCACCCTAGCACGACCACACCCCCAGCAGACCAAACCCAGCACGACCAGACTCCCAGCTCGACCAACCCAGCACGGACCCCACCCCAGCACGACCACACCCCAGCACGAACCCACCCCAGCACGACCCCACCCCAGCACGACCACGCCCCAGCACGACCACACCCCAGCACGACCACACCCCAGCACGACCACACCCCAGCACGACCCCACCCCAGCACGACCACGCCCCAGCACGACCACGCCCCAGCACGACCACGCCCTAGCACGACCACACCCCAGCACGACCACTCCCCAGCACGACCACACCCCAGCACGACCACGCCCCAGCACGACCCCACCCCAGCACGACCCCACCCCAGCACGACCATACCCCAGCACGACCACACCCCAGCACGACCCGACCCCAGCACGACCCCACCCTAGCAAGACCACACCCCAGCACGACCACACCCCAGCACGACCTCACCACAGCACGACCACACCCCAGCACGACCACGCCCCAGCACGACCACGCCCCAGCACGACCACGCCCCAGCACAACCACCCCCCAGCACGACCACCCCCCCAGCACGACCACACCCCAGCACGACCACCCCCCAGCACGACCACACCCCAGCACGTCCACTCCCCAGCACGACCACACCGCCTTGGTTGAGTGGTTGCCTGTCGTCGTGGAATGTTTCGTGGGGTGTCTCGTGGAATGTTTCGCGGGGTGTCTCGTGGAATGTTTCTTGAGGTGTCTCGCGGAATGTTTCGTGAGGTGTCTCGTGGGATGTTTCGTGAGGTGTCTCGTGGGATGTTTCGTGAGGTGTTGCCCCGATTTGGGTATCGTGAAAAACGTGCCCATGCTCCCACATGTCTATATCCTTTCCGGGTTTCGTGTTTGTTGCATTTCCCTGTAAATAACCGTCTCCCCAGAGCGTTGCGAATTAAAATTGAGGGATGTCTCGAGCCGAAACGCTTGTTTTTTGAAATCCCGATCGATAAATCACAGGGTGCGGGCCACTTTTTCGTGGGTTGAGGATGTCTCGAGCGAAACGCTTGCTCCGCAGAGTTTGCCGAGGATGTCTCGAGCGAAACGCTTGTTTTGCAGAGCCGACCGCGACGCGGAAAAGCGCCCCGCGCGAAGGAATTTCGATGATGTTTCGACTAATTTGTTTGATTTTGTACGATTTCCTGGAATTTTGGCAGGATGTCTCGAGCGAAATGCACGACCCCACCCTAGCACGACCATACCCAGCACGACCACACCCCAGCACGACCAGACCCCAGCACGACCCCACCCCAGCACGACCCCACCCCAGCACGACCATACCCCAGCACGACCACACCCCAGCACGACCCGACCCCAGCACGACCCTACCCCAGCAAGACCACACCCCAGCACGACCACACCCCAGCACGACCACACCACAGCACGACCACACCCCAGCACGACCACACCACAGCACGACACGCCCCAGCACGACACGCCCCATGCACGGACCACCCCCCAGCACGACCACCCCCCCAGCACGACCACCCCCCAGCACGACCACCCCCCAGCACGACACACCACAGTCGACCACTCCCAGCCACGACAACACACCAAAGCACGACCACACCCCAGCACGACCACACCCCAGCACGACCACACCCCAGCACGACCACACCCCAGCACGACCCGATCGATAAATCACACGGTGCGGAGCACCCCAGCACGAACCCACCCCAGCACGACCCCACCCCAGCACGACCCCACCCCAGCACGACCACGCCCCAGCATGACCACACCCCAGCACGACCACACCCCAGCACGACCACTCCCCAGCACGACCCCACCCCAGCACGACCCCACCCTAGCACGACCACACCCCAGCACGACCACACCCCAGCACGACCCCACCCCAGCACGATCACACCCCAGCACGACCCCACCCCAGCAAGACCACACCCCAGCACGACCGCACCCCAGCACGACCTTACCACAGCACGACCACACCCCAGCACGACCACGCCCCAGCACGACCACGCCCCAGACGACCACGCCCCAGCACGACCACGCCCCAGCACGACCACGCCCCAGCTACGACCACCCCGCACGACCTCCACCCCAGCACGACCACGCCCCAGCACGACCACTCCCCAGCACGACCACACCCCAGCACGACCACTCCCCAGCACGACCACACCGCCTTGGTTGAGTGGTTGCCTGTCGTCGTGGAATGTTTCGTGGGGTGTCTCGTGGAATGTTTCGCGGGGTGTCTCGTGAAATGTTTCGTGAGGTGTCTCGTGGAATGTTTCGTGAGGTGTCTCGTGGGCTGTTTCGTGAGGTGTCTCGTGGGATGTTTCGTGAGGTGTTGCCCAGTTGGGTATCATGAAAACGTGTCCATGCTCCACATGTCTATATCCCTTTCCGGGTTCGTGGGTCCATCATGTTGATTCGCGGGTCGAGAGCGCACCTCTTCTGGTCGAAGCTAAGCGGGCCGCGCGAAGCTTGAATTAACGAGGGACGGGGGAGGAAAATCGGGATGAAAAACAGGTACCCGAAAAGGAGTAAAGACCTCTGGGAGGCCACGTTGAGAAAAAATCATGACGTCGGGGATCGAGGGCCCCTGCCATGGGTCCTCCCAGGGGGCCCCTGGCGCGAGCTGGCAGGGGCACGTGTCCCCTGGATGGCTCGTCCCCGCCCAGCGGCCCCAGGGGGAGGAGAACGCTGGCCTCGAAGGAGGGGAGAACGGAAAGGAGAAGGAGAAGGGGGGAGAGGGGAGAGAATCGTAAAAACAGAACTACTTGGGCGGCGAGCCCAGGGGGGGAAGCGAGATGGAGCAGGCCTTCTCGGAAGGCGGCGGGGCTCCTCAGAGGCCCTCGCACCTCCGGAGAGGCTTCCCGAGCATTCCCCGAACACGGGGGCGGATCTGACAGGCTGGGGCGCTTCTGAGCAGCCTCGCCGCGCTCTGACAGGGCCTGCCCCCATCATACCTCCCCCCCCTTGGGATCGCCGCCGCGTGTGCAGAGACAGCCTTCCAAGGACCGGCGCGGAGGACTCTCTTTGATGAAGCACGGCGGTGGCCCTGCCCGGTGGCGCCTCCGACGCAGCCTCTGGCGCGCTCCGCTCGCCGGGGATAGGGGGGGGGCCGCGCCGAATCCGAGCAGTCCTCGCAGACCTCCGAGGATCTGGGTTCTGCAGCTTTCTGGAGCATCGCTTGACCGACCCCGTGCCCACTGGCATGGCCTGGGCCCCGCTGGCCGATGCACCCTCCCAGACGGGGATATAGGCTGCTCCCTGCGAGGGTTTCGAGGGGCACATCCCCAACTGGGGTGATGGGATGGTGGGACTGGGATACCATGGACCGGCGGGGATGGGGATGGGCTAAAGATGCCCATCGGTCGGAAGAAGCGGGTCGAGACATGAAGCAGGAAGGCATTGAAAGCAGATTGGGCTTCCCCCGACCCCTGGAGACGAAGGAAAAGGGAAAAAGCGCTCGCTGATTGAAGCAGGAAGGCGCCTGACGCAGACTGGGGCTTGGGCATCCAAAAATGCCTGCTTTCCACGACCGACGGGTCCCGACGTTCTTCCTCGGGGAATCCAGGCTTGGCCTGGGGTCGTCGTCCCCTGCCCAGGGGGCCGCCGCTGGGGCACCAGGTCGGTCGATGCTTCGAGACGGCATGCCGTGGGGGAAGGGGCCGCCCAGAACGTCCCCTGGCCCCCGACATCGGCTCTGCACTCCCGTCTCCTCCTCCTCCTCCTCCTCCTCCTCCTCCTCCTCCTCCTCCTCCTCCTCATCTTCCATCCCGAAACCCTCGCTCCTGGCGCCACAGGTCTCTCTCTCTCTCTCTCTCTCTCTGCAAGGTCGGGTGCCAGGGAAGCTCCCCTCTCGCCTGCAGTACGGCGCAGCGCAGAAAGGAGGACGGACGACACCCGGGGCAATCAACCTCCAGCACTTCACAGCTGCACGGAATCTGGTGGGCGCGGGCTGCTCAGGCGTTCATACATCCGAACGAACGGATTGCACACCGTAATCAACTAGATGAGTTCGAGAGGCGGATCGAGGTCTTCGCTGAGAGACCGTCTCCACTGTCCGAAAGCACTGTGGCCACCAGCTCGCTCGCAAGCTCGAGCTTGGCCCCTGGGACAAGAGTTCGCCGACTCCACTGGGGTCATCAGGCGTATAAGGCGTTCCCCTCGTCCCAGAACTTCTCCCCTGGAGCAAGAAGGTTCTCGTGTAAGCCCGAAGGGCACGTCACTCTGGGGCGTCCACAGGTGCCCAGGAGCACCAAGGTGTGTTGGGGGCCCGAAATGCAGGCTATAGTAGGGGCCCGACCACAAGAAACCTTCCACAAGAAACCCAACCCTGAGACCCCAGGACGTCCATAGGTGCTTGGTGTGGGAACGTCACGCCTTTCACAGCAAAACCATCGAAACCCAAGCAACCCAAGAAATCCAGGGCACCCTGGAGGCAAGCAGGTTGTTTCGTGGCATGGGTCTCCACAACACCCTGATTCGTTTCCTGCATGTTCGAATCCATGTGCGTCGCTCTGAATACTCAGCGCTTCCTGCTTCAAGCCACAGGCATGCCGGAAGCCTTCCGGGCGAAGCGGCTGGCCCACGACCAGCCAGGAAAGCCACGGGGCCGCGCCTCTCATGGCGTTGGCGGCGCAGCCAGTCACAGCTACGGGAAATCCCCAGCCCCACGACGCACGCCCGTAGCCCTAAGCAAGCGGTATTCTAGCCTTTGGCCCCAAAGGCCTTAAAGAAGACCGCGTTCTTGCCGGGAGCACCGCTACAGACGCGATGACTGGGAGCGAAGGGTGCGAAACGTATGCCCAACGGCAACTCCGAGAAAGAAGCTGAAGGTGCTGTTCCTTCCCAGCCGTGCAATCTACACACACACCAACACTTCTTGCGTCGGGGGCGAGGCAGAGGCTACTGCGCCAGCGGTCGGGCTAAGCGGGTCTGCCGAAGAGCGAATTGGCCAGCGTGCAAGAGGAGAGACTGAGACAGACAGGGCTGCCGCGGAGGACGAAGAGGGAGGAGGGGGGAGCACTCAGAGGCGGAATACTTCCGTCTTGAGTGCGCTGGCGCGGCCGGCCTCGGCAGCGGGGACCGTGGCAGCGGCCGCGCCGCGGCGTCGGTGCAGCCACGGGCGCCGACGAGGCCCCGAACGCGGAACGCAAAGGGCACGCACAGTGGAGCCGCCCAGGTGTGGGCCGACAAGGTGCTGCCAAGTGAGGGAAAGCACAGCGGAGCCGCCCAGGTGGGCCGACAGGGTACTGCAAGTGACGAACGCACACGCCAACTCGCGGCAAAGTGGCATCACGCCGTGCTCACACCGAGGGCCTGTCGTGCGGGGCGGCTACACAGCGGCCGGCGGGGGCCCGTCGGGCCCTAAGGGGCCTGCCAGGGACGGGCGCAGGGGCGTCTACCGGACGACCCTGGCGCCCGCACGCATGCCAGCGACGGCTTCTGGGGGCTCACCAGACCCATGGAGCAAGCCCCAGACCGAGGCAAGCCTGCTCAGAAAAGCGCACGTCAGCGAATATGATGTTATGCTGTTCCCATCGTACTTAAGGACCACATCCCAGAAATGATTTCGAGCACCCGGAAAAGTATCGAAACAGTGTCGGACGAGTATCGCCTCGCAGGGCCCATCGCGTGAAAACTCTCCAGTTTCGGTACTTTCTTGGTGCTCGAAATTCTTTCTGGTGATTCAAGCTAAAGTAGGTTGGAATACCATAAATCTAGTGTTGAATGTGTGTGCTGCCTCCTCGGTTTTCAGGCCCGACAATACAAGACGACCGAAGACTGTCCTTGGACACCCGAGGCCCAGGCGGACCCCAAGACGGCCAAGAGGAAGCCCAACATGACCTGAGCCGACCCGAAAATTGGCCCCAGGGCACAAGAAGGACTCAAGACAGACCCGAACAAATCCTAGATGGGTTCAAAAACAATGCCCTAGACGGCCCAAAGGGTCTCGCGAGAGTTCTTCTAAATAAAAACGAAAGCCCCTACAGTGCAAGAGGTCACCCGAGCAGTCTCTCAGAGCCCCCAGCGGACCCTCAGATAGCCAAAAAAAACCATACCAAATACATATAGCCGTCTGGTCGTGTTGCCACAAGGCGCTTGAATCGAAAGATCAGACAGCCTTTGGTGGTTACCGACTGCGGCAGAGCCCCCTCCCCGAAGCGTGCGGACTCGAAAGGGCAGAACGGTGCTTCGGCACGCTCGACTGCAGCACGCCCCCGCCTAGGATCTTCGAGATGAACTCGATGTCGTCACGCTCGATGTCCCTGATCACCATAATCTTCGCCTCAGGCCCCAAGCCGTGTGGCCGCGTCCCGTGCCGAGCCCGCCCGCCAACACCCGAAGTGGAGCTTCGAAGTCGTGGGGAGAGCCTGCTGTCCTCCTCATCCTCCGCTCCCCCCCCCCCCTCCACTCCACCTACCTGCGGCAGCCTCGTGCCGCGACGACCCCGGCGCCGGATTCTGACACCGCGTGGATCGCGCGACCCGGAACGATCGGCGGCTTCTCGACCGCCGGATCGCTCCACGTCGGCCCCGTCTGGGCCCCTGGCGGCGCTCCGCCTGGGAAGGCCCGTGGCGGGGCCGCCGCCGCATCGAGGCGACTCGAGCCCGTCGTGGTCTCCCAGCCCTCCAGACAGGCCCGATGCGGCTCGGAGCGCCGACCGACGACTGAGCGAACGGTGAATTCCGCCGATTGCGCCCAGTGGCACGTCTGGGCGTGCGAAACTTCAGCTGATAGGAGGCCGCGAGCGAACCCTACCCCACCACCCCACGATTTCAAAGGGGGAAGCGGGGTTCACCTCGCTCAGGAGGTCCCGAAGGAAGTGAACACCACCTCCGCCTTAGAACTCGTGGGGTAGTGGGGTAGGGTTCGCATGTGGCCTCCTAATTAAGCTGTCAGGTACGTTTTTTCCCGGAAAGGGCATAGGCCCAGGGTTCTCTTTTCCTATGTAAACATATCCCCCCGTGCCCAACTTGAAGGAGGCCGGCGGATTCATTCCCTGATAAATATCGAGGTCGAAGGAGGCCGGCGGATTAAAATTTGAGGATGTCTCAGGCGAAACGCTTGTTTTTGAAATCCCGATCGATAAATCACAGGGTGCGGGACACCTCAGCACGACCACACAGCACGACCACACCCCAGCAGACCACGCCCCAGCACGACCACACCCCAGCACGACACACCCCAGCACACCACACGCACGACACACCCCAGCACGACCCGATCGATAAATCACAGGGTGCGGACCACCCCAGCACGACACGCCACCCAGCACGACCCCACCCCAGCACGACCACGCCCCAGCACGACCACACCCCAGCACGACCACCCCAGCACGACCACACCCCAGCACGACCACACCCCAGCACGACCCCACCCTAGCACGACCACACCCCAGCACGACCACACCCCAGCACGACCACACCCCAGCACGACCCCACCCCAGCACGACCCCACCACAGCACGACCACCCCCCAGCACGACCACACCCCAGCACGACCACACCCCAGCACGACCCCACCCCAGCAAGACCACACCCCAGCACGACCACACCCCAGCACGACCAGCACGACCACACCCCAGCACGACCACGCCCCAGCACGACCACGCCCCAGCACGACCACGCCCCAGCACGACCACCCCCAGCACGACCACCCCCCCAGCACGACCACCCCCCAGCACGACCACCCCCCAGCACGACCACACCCCAGCACGACCACACCCCAGCACGACCACACCCCAGCACGACCACACCCAGTCGCACCCCCGTGGAATGTTTCGTGGGGTGTCTGGTTGAGTGGTTGCCTGTTCGTGGGGTGTCTCGTGGAATGTTTCACGGGGTGTCTCGTGGAATGTTTCGTGAGGTGTCTCGTGGGTTGTTTCGTGAGGTGTCTCCTGGGATGTTTCGCGGGGTGTCTCGTGGGATGTTTCGTGAGGTGTCGCCCAGTTGGATATCGTGAAAACGTGACCATGCTGCACATGTCTATATCCCTTTCCGGGTTCGTGGGTCCATCATGTTCCCGGAAAGGGCTCCGGCCCAGGGTTCTCTTTAGTTTTGTTAACCCCCGGTTTTGATTTGGGGAGGCCGGCGGATTCTTTCTGCGATGAAGAACAAGGTTTGAAGAGGGCTGGCGGAATATTTCTGAGGACGTCTCGAGCGAAACGCGGGTTTTTGAGCTTCTGCTCTATAGACAACGATGTAAAGTGAGAGTTTTCGTTTCTTGCGGATCTCTCGAGCGAAACGCTCGTTTTGCAGAATGTGTGACGATGTCTCGAGCGAAACGCTCGATTTTGTAGACTTCCAAGAACCTGGACGCCCAAGGATGCCTCAGGGGGCTCTGGGAGTGCGGGCGCAGCGAATGTACTAGGGATCGTAGCTTTGAGAGCGCGGCCGCAGCGTAATTTACGAGGGATCGCGGCCCTGGGAGCGCGGACGCAGCGTAATTTAAAGGGATCGTGACCCTGGGAGCGTGAATCCCGTGTGCCCTGTGGTCGCGAATCAAACGTGATTCGCTAGGTATTTAGGCACTGGGAGCGCGAACCCCGCATATTTCACGAGGGAGCGTGGCCCTGGGAGCGTGCATCCGTTGTAATTTACGGTGGATCTTGGCCCTGGGAGCGCGAATCCAAAGTAATTCACGAGGGGTCTGGGCACTGGGAGCGCGGACCCCAAGTGATGTAGAAGGGATCGTGGCCTTGGGAGCGTGCATCCAGTGTAAATTACAAGGGCTCGTGGCCCTAGGAGCGCGAACCCTGTGCAATTGACCTGGGAGCGCGAAACTAACACAACTTACGTTGGATCGTGGCCCTGGGAGCGCGGACGTAGCGCACTTTACAAGGGATCGTGGCCTTGGGGTCGCGGACGCAGCGTAGTTTACGACGGATCGTGGCCCAGGGAGAGCGGACGCAGCGTACTTTACCAAGGCCTGGGAGCGCGAACGTAGCGCAGTTTACGACGGATCGTGGCCCAGGAAGCGCGGACGCAGCGTACTTTTTCTATGGATCCTGGCCCTGGGAGCGCGGACGCAGCTTAATTTACAACGGATCGTGGCCCTGGGGACGCGGACGCAGCGCAAATTACAAGGGATCGTGACCCTGGGGGGCGGAAACATAGTAATTTACTGGGGACGTGGTCCTGGGAGCGCGGACACAGCGTAATTCACTATGGGGCGCGGCCCTGGGAGCGCGGACGTAGCGTAGTTTACTAGGGATCGCGGCCCTGGGAGCGCGGACGCAGCGTTCTTTACGAGGGATCGTGGCCCAGGGAGAGCGGGCGCAGCGTAATTTAAAACGGATCGTGCCCCTGGGCGAGTGGACGCAGCGTAAATTACAAGGGTTCCTGGCCCTGGGAGCGCGGACGCAGCTTATTGTACGATGGATCGTGGCCCTGGGGGGCGGACACAGCGTAATTTACTCGGCAACGTGGCCCTGGGAGCGCGGACGCAGCGTAATTCTCGGAAGGGCGAAGGCTCAGGGTTCTATTTCAGTAGGTAAACCTGCCATAGGTGACAAAATCGAAGAGGGCCTGCGAATCTCTTTTGCGATAAATGACGAGGTCGAAGAGGGCCGGCGAATTCAAATTTGAGGGTGTCCTGAGCGAAACGATTGTTTTGCAGAACTTTTTGAGGATGTCGAGCGAAACGCTTGTTTTGTGTTCTTGATCGTCCTCTCCTGGGTGCTTGTTTTCACGTGCCCAGGTCTTGAGGATGTCTCGAGCGAGACGCTTGGTTTCACGCGTCCAGGTTGCCCAGGCAGATGTCTAGCATGAGGATTTGTTGAGGATGTCTCGATCGAGACGCTTGTTTGCGCGTGTCCAGGTTGCCCAGGCGGATGTCTAGCATGAGGATGTGTCGAGAATGTCTTGAGCGAAACGCATATTTTCACGTGTCCAGGTCGCCCAGGCACAGCACAGCCCTCGGCATGGTACATCGAGATCGACACATTCAGCATTGCAACTTGGTACGTTCCCTGGCACGTTCTGTGGTGCGTCCCGTGGCGAGTCCCCCTGACACGTGGCGCGGCGAGTCCCCTGGCACGTCCCGCGGCACGTCCATTGGCACGTTCCGTGGCGTGTCCCCTTGGCAAGTCCCGCGGTGCGTCCCCATGGCACGTCCCCTGGCACGTCGCCTGGCGCGTCCCTTGGGACGTTCCGCGGCGCGTCCTCCTGGCATGTCCCCCTGTCAATTAGCTCTGGGGCAGCTACTATGTGCTCAGGCAGCTCGAGCTTAAGATCCAGATCAGTTCCGTCAGGATTCGGATGCAAAGGAGGACTCGATCCACAACGCTATAGAGCACAATCGCGGCATGGCACATCGCAATTCAGCACGGCGCAGCACAGCTTAGCTCTCGGCACGGTACATCAATATCGATACACTCAGCATTACGACCTGAAATGTTATGTGGCGCGTCCCGTGGCGAGTCACCCTGACACGTTGCGCGGCGAGTCCCCTGGCACGTCCCGCGGCATGTCCATTGGCACGTTCCGTAGCGCGTCCCATTGGCACGTCCCGCGATGCGTCCCCGTTGCACGTCCCCTGGCACGTCGCCTGGCGCGTCCCTTGGGACGTTCCGCGGCGCGTCCTCCTGGCATGTCCCCCTGTCAACTAGCTATTAGCTTTGGGGCAGCTACTATGTGCCCAGGCAGCTCGAGCTCAAGATCCAGATCAGTTCGGTCAGGACTCGGTTGCAAAGTGGGACTCGATCCATAACGCTATAGAGCACAATCGCGGCATGGCACCTCGCGATTCAGGACGGCGCAGCAGAGATTAGCCCTCGGCACGGTACATCGCGATCGGTATACACAGCAATGCATGTGCCCGTCGCCCAATCAGGTGTCATGCCTTACATTTCTAGATTCCTTTCCGGGTTCGTGGGTCGATCATGTTGTTGCAGCCTACGATGGGTCCACCTACGCGCGCACCGTCTTACAGGAGCGTCCTTTCCCCGCCTTAGGCCAGGATGCCTCCAAGACGACCGAAGAAGGTCTCTAAATCGCCACAGGACTCTTCCAGACTTCATCAAGACGCACTCAGACACCCCAGGGGAGTTCAAAAGGCCAAGGTGTGTTCCTGTGAACCGCCAGACCGGCATCGGGCTGCCCTGGGCGGCGTCCAGGCGGTCCAGCGAGCTTCTCAGACCCCCACAAGGGCGCAAACCAGCCCCATCACTCCCCAAGAAGGCCCATGGCTCGAATCCAATATCCCGAGGCTTACCCAAGGCGCCCTCAAGACTATCCTAAACAGTCCCAGCAGGTCTCCGTGAGACCCCGAGAGGCCCCGAAAACCACCCTGGAGGGTCATCAAGAACATCTTAAATTCATTCTGGAACCAACTCGGGATCATTGCGGACGCAGCCCAGTAGTTCTGGAGCTCCTGCTTCAGATGACCCCCTGAAACCAATGGGATACCCCGCGGGCACGGCGGTGGAACTGCCGCAGGCAAATGGCTAGAGCCATGATGGGCAACACACGCTGGAGTGTGTAGGCATCGCCTACACCCGAAAACGCTCAAAAAACTTAAAACCCAACCGAAATCCATGACCTCAAAAATCTATCGAAAAAGTATCCCAAATTGTTCACAATGCGAAGATCAGCCGCGACGAGCTGCGCGAAGGAGAGGCAGCGCCTGGACGCAGCAGCATACACAGCGGAGCACAGAGCAGAGGACCACGACCAGCTGGGACGTCCACAACGCGTGCACCAAGGCAACGGAAAGAACAAAGGATGAGCACCGGAGGCGTTTCCGGCGAGCGTGCTGCGACGAGGGGAAGGAGCACAGACGCCACAGGAGCACCAGCCGAAATGCAACGGTGAAGTTGGGCCGGCTCCAGCGTCGGAGCGCGACCTACTGACGACAGCGACGCAGGAAGCGCAGTAACAAGGGAGTCAACGCCTACTCCAACACGGTGCCCGTAGGCACATCAAGCAACAGACGGACAGAAGAAAGTGTTGACGAACGAGGGCCCTGCGGGTGCCAGAAGCATCTGCGAGTGCAATTCCGTGACCGCCCACTGTCTTGCCAGTGTAGGCACATGGAAGCATGGGACAGAACTCGCGC
>CAUYUJ010016161.1:166167-176167 GCA_963575745.1 Prorocentrum cordatum | reverse complement strand
GCGTATTCTTGCTGCGCGCAAGCCAACACCCCCCAACCATCCCTGGCAACAAAACAATACCAAGTGAGCTTTGCACCAAAATCTGGATCATGCACGGCCGCCACGCGATCACTTTGCATCGGTTTTCGACTGGGGCGGCGCGAGGGGCAGCATACTGCCTGCTGTGTGCGTTCTCAACACCCCACAGCCACCTCTTGTAACAAAAAAAACCCGACAACATGCCATGCACTCTGCACCAAAATCTGGAACACGCGCGGTCGCGGACTCCCCGCGCTCACGCTCTAATCGTCGCTTCTGGTATGGACGGCGCGGGCGCCGGCATACCGCCTGCCGCGTGCAGCCCAGCCATCCCTCTCAAAAAGGGGGGAACAAGCTAGCTCATTTCGCCAGGGACGGCGGGGGGGGGGGGGGGCGGCATGCTGCCTGCCGCGCGCAGGCCCTCCAACCAAATGCGAAACGATCGTGGGCGCACACCCGCACACAGCAGGCCGCCGTCACTTTGCATCGGTGTTCGACGGGAGCGGCGGGATGGTCGGCACATCGCCCAGTGTGGCGCACGCAGCGCAGCAGGCATGCGCGGCGCGCCTCGCGGGCTTCGCGCACCTGGCTGACGTCTGCATCGGTTCCCGATGGTCGTCGATGGCGGCCCCTGTCCCTGCCGACACTCGGATGCTGTTTGTGTGTTGGGAGGGCCCCCTCCCCCCCGCCTCCTGTGTCTGAACGGAGGCGGGCTCTAAGTACAAGACCAATGTGACTCTAAGATGGCCCAAGAAAGTCCAAGATGGTTTCTAGGATGGTACAAGGAAGCTCAGCATGGCTATAGGCCTCCGCGATGCCTCCAAAAGGCTCTAAACCCCAAAAAAAAACAAAAACAAAAAAACTACCCGGGGGGGGGGCGGTTTCCGGGGGCCCACACTTAAAAACACGACAACGTCTGAACCCACCCCCCATTCTAAAGAACACAAAAAAAAAAAGAAAAAGGGCAAACCCCCCATTGGGTTTTTCTGTTGTTTTTTCTAAGAATTCCCGGAAGCGACCGGGCAAAATCCTCCAAGTCGCAATTCGGGATACCCCCGGGAATCCCCCATCTGCGGTTTTGTCTGGGTTTGCGGTTTTGTTCTTGAGTTTTTCCAATGGGGAAACCTCCGAAAAAAAACCACAACTCGGGAGTTTACGGGAGTTGTTCGAAGGGCTCTGGGGCCCCACCATTTAAACAAAACTATTTCATTGTAGTGGCCGTCGGCCAGTGCCGCCGATCCGGGTCGCTCGGTGTTATTCTCCAGACGCAGACATTATGGGCGCACACTCAAACGCACAAACTTCTCGGGTTACCTTCGAAAGGGCGTAGGAATGCAGTTGGGTCAATAGAGCCATCTCGCAACAGTGGTTCTATCAACGGCGGGGTGTTTGCAGTGACCGTGGGGACGGGAAATAATAATGACATGAAAATTCCATACAGGATGCCGATCACTTTGGAAACTCACGATACGTCGTGCACGGAGTCGTGTTACGAAACATGTGGCCTGGACGATGTGGTGCGAGCGGTGGAGGCGAGCCTATCGCCGCAAGGACACACTCTTGGGGCGTTTTTTGAGCCATCTTAGGAGCCTGTCAGGGCGTCGTGGGGGCTTCTTGGGGGCTTTCGGAGGCCCTCTTGGAGGCTCTTGGGGCCTCCTGGGGGCCTCGTGGGCTGGAAGGCTAGATTTTTTCCGCTTTTCGTCCCTCTTTTGGGTCCTCTTGGGGCCGTCTTGGGGGCCTGTTGGGCCGTCTTGGGCGGCTCTTGGGCCGCCTTGGGGCCCTCTTGGGCCGTCTTGGGACTGTCTAGGGGCCTCCTGTGCCGTCTTCGAGCGGTCTTGGGGGGCCTCTTGGGCCGTCTTGGAGCGTCGGAAAGCCGAAAAAAGCGACAACCCCAAAAACATGGAAAAAACCAATGGGAATCAACGATTTTTGCCTCTGAGGGCCATCGTGGGAGGCCTCTTGGAGGCCTCTTCAGACGTCGTGGAAGGCTCTTGGGCTGTCTTGGGGCCATCTTGGGCGTGTTCGGGCGATCCTTCGGGGTCTCGGGACTTTCGCAGACCGTCCTCAGAGACTTTTGCGGCCGCGGCCACCCTTCCAGCGCATCCTCGAGATTAGAGCCTTCTGTAAAAGCAGCGCCCCGCATCCGCCGGAAACTCGCACCCCCCCCCCCATCCCCCCTTCCCCGGCAGAGCCACCCCAGCAACCCCCCCAGAGGCTGAGGCTCAGCCTCGAGGCTGTAGCTGAGACTCCTTGAAACTCACACGCCGGATCGGCGGAGTTCACCCATACACGCTCATGGTAGTATGTGTGTGTGTGTGAGATTAGCTTCGCTCGCACACAGACTAGAAAAAAGACTGGCAGCATGCCTCGGCAGGCAACCACATGAGACGGCGTCGCAATGTGTTGCGAAAGGCCTTCTCGAGGATCACAATGCCAGGGCAAACGCGATTTGACACGCTGCGCCAAGCCTGCACCGAAAGATCCTAGCAGGTTGCGACGAGCGAGCGCCCCCGAGACTACGACGAACTGACAATGAAGACTGCCTCCGCTCCACTGCAGCGAAAACAGTATTCAGTAGGTCATCGAACCTCAACGAGGGCGTATGCCACGTGTCAGCGACAAACGCAATGGGCATCGTTTAACCGACCCCTGTCCCCATGAACGTGGCCTGGGCCCCAGTGGCCGATTGACCCCCTAGATGGGGATACAGGCCGTGCCATTCGGGTTGCGAAGTGTGTCCCCAACTGGGGTGCAAGGATGCTGGGGGTCTGGATGGGGATGGGGATGGGGATGGGGATCGGTGAGACGATGCCGACGCAGGGCGCGCAAGCGGGCGGACAGCAGGAAGGCGACGAGCCCGCAGACGGTCGTCTTGTCTACGTTCCTCCTGCCCCCACCCCTCGACCCTGTGCTCCTCCGCCGCTCCTGGTTCACTCTGAAGGTCCTCTACGATCAGGTCGGGCATGTCCTCCTACATGCGGAGCTTGGACGAAAACTAAACAATAGTCTGAGAAAATACCCCTAAAATATTCAAAAAGAGTGGAAAAATCGTCCCCAGACTATTTTCAAAACTGTTTTTGAGTATTCCTCCTGTAGAGGGACATGCCCGACTCAGGGTTAGCCACCGATGTTGCAAACTCCACAGTCGTGGCCTCCCGCTGAATCAGACCCAGGATGCACCGGGATTTTCTCCCTGTTGAAACAAAACTATGTATGACCCCCCCAAAAAGATACACCGAAAAACACAAGACACAACAAAAAACAACTCGGGCGTTTTTCGTTGGTTTTCCAAGGGGTCTCCAGCCAACCCAGGCCCAAAGAGGGAAAACCCACGAACAAAAAACCCAACTCTGTTTTTTGCTCTGGAGTTGTCGGGGAGGTCCAGGGGCCCACAATTGCAAAACAGGACTGTTTCTGAAAACCGCCCAAACAAAAGGTTCTCCGGCCAGCCCAGGCTCCAGGAAGGGAAAACAAAAAAAAAAAAAAAAAAAACTGAGGGGGGGTCAAAAGTTGTCCGAAGGGGTTCGGTGGGGCCACAACTGAAAACAAAATCATGTCTGAAGCCCCCCCAATAACAAAACCCCGGATAACTCCGGGATGGGGAAAACAAAACTCGAGAGTTATTTGGTGTTTCTTCGGGGGTTCTCTGGCCAACCCAGGCTCCAGGGGGGAATACCCTAGAGAAAAAAAACAAAACAAACAAAAAAAACCTCGGTGGTTTTTCAAAGGCCCCACATTTAAAAACAAGACTAGTTCTGAAACTCCTCCATCTCCTCCTCTCGAACAAAAACCATATCGGGTTGTTTCGAAGTTGTCTGGGGGTTCTCAGGACAGCCCAGGCTGCAGGAGGTAAAAAAACAACTCTGGTTTGTTATGCCTTTTCTGACGGTTCCGGGGGCCCACGATTCAAAACAAAATTATTTCTGAAAGCCCCCCAGAAATCTCAAGAAACAAAAAAAAAAAAAGCAAGAACTCTCCGGTTGTTCTATAATTTGTCGGGGGTTCTCTGCCCACCACAAGCTCCGGGGGGGAAACCCAACTCGGGTTTTTGTTCGACGACTTTTCGGTGGGCGGCGGGGGGGCGGATCGGGATTCTGTCAGAACTCCTCCTGAGGATTCCCCCTGGCAGCGGGATGCTTTCAAATACTGGGTGTTGTGCTGACGGATGCTGTTGAGTGCTGGGTGTCGTCTTGAACGTGGAAGCACGGCGGGCGGGCGGGCGGGGGGCAGGCGGGGGGCGGGCGGCGGGCGGGCGGCAGGCGGGCGGGCGGCGGACGGCGGACGGCGTGCGGGCAGGTCGGCTTTTTAATAGAACTCCTAAGGATTCCCTCGTGCAGCGGGGTGCTGTTGAAAAATGGGTGCTGTGCTGGAGGACATGTGGGATGCTTCTGGGTCCGTCTTTGAACGATTTGAAAAGGAAGGAGGGAGGGAGGGAGCAGCGGCTGAGTATGGGTTACGCCTCTGTCGTCTGTTGGGGCTCTCCGGAAGATCTTTTGCGCCGTCTCGGAATGTGGGGAGACCAACGGAAAATCAATGATTCCTGCCTCTAGGGGCCGTCTCGGATACCAATTTGGAGCCATCTTGGGGCGGGTTGAAGGTCCCTTGGGCCGCCTCAAAGCAATGGCACGAGGTCCCCGCATCGGAAATTCGGATCGGCGCGAGCATCGAATCGGCGCAAAAATCGGCGCAAGTCGGCTGCACCATCGAATCGGCAAGAACCGGCAAACCCGAACCAGATCGAATCGGAAACCAGCTCGCCCGAAGACGGATCAGAATCGAAATCGAAGGCAAGGAAGACGCTGCACAGTTCGTCCCTTTTCTCGGGGAAGGCTAACACCTCGGAGAAGAAGGCCAGCAATCCAACAGTTTTCTAGCACCAACAAAAATGCTCCCCGAGCCCCAGGCGGGCGACGCACCTCGGAGAGGGACGAGAGCGAACCCTGGACTTGTAAAGCTACCTTTCGGCCCAGGAAGCATTTTTTCCCCCAAGAGCCCCGACGGGGCGCTGCAGCTTGCGGAGGGCAGCCGGCGAGCCACGGGGCCCGGAACAAAAAAGATCGAAGGCTAACAAATCGTTCTCCGAGCCCCGAGGCTCGCTAGCCTTCCTCCCAGACCTGCGACAACTCCCCAGGGCCCCAGAACGAAACACGAATCCAAGCCTGAAAAATGGCTTTCTTCCCCGCGGGAGGCTGGCACCTCGGAAAGGGAAGCCCGGCAACCCTGGGGCTAAAAAAATCCTGTAGCACCGGAAAGCTTGCTTTCCGAGCCCGGGGCTCACGCAGCACCTCGGAGATGGATGCGGGCGAGGCCTGGACTCGTAAAACAGCTTCTCGGCCCCGGATAACTGGTTTCCGAATTCCGGACCGAGGCGGCCGCGGGACGGCACTCAAGAAGGTTTGGGCTGACGATCGGCCGGGCGGAAGCATTTGAAACTCTTCAGCAAGGGGATGGGGAGGAGCAGGAAAGGGACGCGCAGCTGGCGCATGCGAAAACGACCCCAGACTTCGCCAGAGCCCCACGGGCGCGATACTAGCAGGATCCCGCACGTGCGTGCACCAACAGAGGTTCTGCTGGCGACACTCGCACCAAGAGCGGTGAACTACTACTCGAATCGGCGCTGGATCCCCTCCCCGGAGCGTGGAGAGCGCCAGGGCCGCCACCAGGGGCGGCCAGCGCCGATCCAAAAAGTCTGTGCGGAGCCCCGAAGGAGACTGGAGCTTGGAGATGGGACGGAGGGGCTGTGAGGTAACAAAACAGAAACAGTAGGAGCTGGGACGGCCACGAGAGGGAGGGTGAGAAGGAGCGTAGAATGCTTGCGAATGAGACAGGAATGGTCATCGGCTCATCCCGCCACCGTACCTGAGCTGTGGGTCACAAGCCTCTGGGATGTTCGGTGGGATGTCGCGGGAGGCCTCTCGAGGACGTCGTGGGAACCGTTGTTGGGCCTTTGGGGGGTCGTTTTGGGACCTTTAAGAGCGTCGTGGGAGCCTCTTGGGAGCCTCTTGGGGCCTCGTGGGTGCCTCTGGGCCTTCTTGGGGCCTCCTAGGGGGCTCTTGGGGCGGAAGACTCAAATCTTCGGTTCGTGCTCACCCTCTTGAGCCCTTCTTGGGGCTGTTTTTGGGGCCCTCTGGGCCGTCTTGGAGCGAGCCCTCTTGGGCCGTCTCGGACCTCTCCTGGGGGGCTCTGGGCCCGTACTGGGGCAATGTTGTGGACCTCTTGGGCCGTCTTGGACTGTCGGGAACTCGAAAAGTGGAGGACCCAAAAACATTGAAGACAGACAGACAGGCGCCGACGTGTGCCCCAGGGGGCGGCCCTTTAAGAGCTCGGCAGGGGCGACAGGAGCGCCGAAAGTCAGATGTCGTAGTACATGGTTGCTTTACGATCTCGAGTGTGTACTATTGGCACCACTGGTACAATCCAAGGCTGGACCTAAACGGTGTTATTCGTTTTCGTTTTCGTTTTCGTTTTCCTTCGTTTTGTCTTCAATCCGCCTTGAACGCAAAACGAAATCGAAACGAAAACGGCTCACGAAATCGCCAAAACACCGTTTCGGTCCACCCCTTACAATCCTTCCCATGAACTTCAACGTGGAAGAGCGCAGGGGAGTTCCAAGATGATGGCTTCTCGGGGCGGTCTGTCTGGGGGGCCGCGGGCTCCCGCTGAAGCCCGCCCTGGGGCCGCACGGGCGAAGCCCGGAAGCCTGCGGAGGCCGTGGAAAAGACAGCTCCGCGGGTTGAAAGCCTGCCACGCCCGTGCGCGAAAGGGCAAGCCGAGTGACCCGCTCGGAGACTCCCGGTCGCCGACCAGTCGGAACGAATGGCAAGGATAGGACACGAGCGACCAGCTCCTGGGCATCAAGGAGCAGGAATCGCTGCGCCGATTGCACGCGTTGGTGCCACCTCCAAATCTCATCGGACCGTCCAAATATGACCGGTTCACAGAGTTCCTTTGGGTGTTTGACCGTTTCTGCGTGGTCGGAAGCGTTCTGGAGTTCTCCTGGGGCCCGCGGGGGTTGTCTGCGCCTCTGCCGACGACTTGAGGCTCTCTTGGACCGTTTGAGATGCCTGGAGGCAGTCCGGGGGGTGGCTCTGGGCCGTCCTGGGCCGCCTGGACGGCTGTTTGATGACTCTCTGGGGCGATGTTGGGCCCCCCAGAATCGGCCTGGACCCCTGGCACTCACATTCGCGGTCGGGGTCCCGGCCCCGGGCCCCCCCGTGTGTGTGTGTATATATATAGATAGCTGCACAGATATGTATATATATATATATAAATATACATACATACATACATACATACATACATACATACATTACATTACATTACATTACATTACATTACATTACATTACATTACATTACATTACATTACATTACATTACATTACATTACATTACATTACATTACATTACATTACATTACATTACATTACATTACATTACATTACATTACATTACATTACATTGCATTACATTACATTACATTACATTACATACATTACATTACATTACATTACATTACATTACATTTACATTACATTTACATTACATTTGCATTACATTACATTACATTATATTACATTACATTACATTACATTACACTACACTACATTACACTACATTACATTACATTACATTACAATACATCATATTATATTGCATTACATTACATTACATTACATTACACTACATTACACTACATACATACATACACACATACATACATACATTATACACGACATACATACATACATACATACTACATGATCATACATCATTGCATGCATACATACATACATTAGATATACAGACATAACATATGATCTACATATGACAGACAGACAGACACACAGACAGACAGGCAGACATTACATACATACTACATACATAACATACATACATACCATGCACTGCATGCATACTACATCACATACATACATACATACTACATACATTGCACACATATATACATACATATATGCATTCATTCATACATACATACTGCATACTCTACATACGTACAACATACATGCATGCATACATCAATATAACACACTAAACCACGCCGCGCGCTTCGCGCGCTGCTCAGGTATCTAGCACATCGCCTGTATTCCCAAGTGCTCGCGTCGGAGGACATGTTGTACCATGGATCGTGCAGGCTCAGGACTCCACCGACGGCCCGCTTGGCTTCAGAGTCCCCCCACCCCTCAAAGGGATCGCGCCCCACAGGAACCACCCCCCGTGTCCCCAGAGACAAAGTTCGCATAGTGGCACGCCCCTGACGCGGGTCCTGCCCAGCTAGTAACTGCATGTGCGGCACCAAAAGGGGAGCTTCATAGCGTCGCCTGGCTTTCTTCGGCACACCTCTCGCACGGATCGTGGCCCGCAGGGACTTCCACGGACGGTCCCAGAGGCAAAGCTTGCATGCCGCCCCCCACCTACTTCGGCACACCTCTCGTACGGGTCGTGGCCCACAGGGATCTCCACCCATGGCCCCAGAGGCAGGGTTCGCATTACGCCCCCCCACCCATTGCGGCAAACCCCACCACGCAGATCGTACACAGAAGGAGCACCACCGAAAGGCCCAACAAATAAAGTTCGCACAGCGCCCCCCTCCCCATGCCGACACACCCGTCACGCGAATCATGCCCCAGAAAAAAACTCCAACTATGGCACCCATGGGCAGCTTCGCATGACGTCCCCCCGCCCACTTCGGAACGTGCCCCGCACGGGCCGTGCCCAGAGGAGGTCGGCCTGCGACCTCCGTGGGCGGCGCGCTCGGGGGCATCCGAACTATTCGGCACGCCCTGCGCGCGGACCCGCGCCCCGCAGAGAGCTCCGCGAAGCCGCGCACGCGTGCTCCGCAGCAGCCCCGCTTCCACAGTGCCCCGCGGCGCGCAGTGCACGAAGAGAGACAGGCGTCCCGCGCTGCACATGACTGCATCGAGGGAGGGGTCCGTCGCCGAGCGAATTGCTGGCCTGTCTATAGCCTTCGGCCCCCATGGCTACTGTGCCTGAGTTCTGGGCCGGGGGATTCTCTCGGATACCTGTCTGTTGGCGTGCTTCTCGGGCGCCTCGTGGAGCGGCCTCTTGGGGGGTTCGTGGGGCCTCTTTTTCAGCCCTTCGGGGTCCTCTTGGGGGTCTGCCACTTGGAGCCGAGGGCTCGAAATGTCAGTTTGAAATCCCCCTCTTGGCTCCCTCTTGAGGCCCCTGTTGGGCCGTCTTGGGCGCCTCTTGGACCGTCTTTAGGGCTCTCTTGGGCCGTCCTGGGGCCCTCTTGCCTCTTGGGCCGAATCTTAAGGTGATCTTTCGGGCCTCTAAGCCGTTTGGACGCTGTTCAGACCCAACATGCGCATCTGCTAAAATCCGTGTTGGCCGCAAGGATGGGACAACTTTTGCCCCCTGGGGCTCTCCCGGGGCGCAGGAGCCTTCTTGGGACGCCTTCGGAGCCTCTTGAGCCGTCTTGAAACAATGTTCGGGCGTCTTCGGCCCTGTCAGGCTGCTCTGGTCGCTTTGTTGGTGGCCTCCGGAGCTGCTTTGAACGGCGAGGGGGAGGCCCGGGAGGCCCTGGAAGTTGTCAAACTGTCTCGCAGGCCAAAATAAGGGGGGGGGCCGGGGGGGGGGGGGGAAATTCCGTGAGGGTGTCCTGGCCCTGGCCCCAGCCCCCCGGTACCCTGGCATGATATGTACAACCACGCGCGAGCTTCGCGCACGCTTAGGTTCTGGTCGGTCACAAGCAATCGGGCCAGCGGATGCCGGCCGGTGTGGAGTCCTCTTGGGACTGTCTTGCAGCCTCTTGGGGCCACGTTAGGTCCCCTTGGGCATTCCTATGCCGTCTTCGAGCCTTCTTGGGACATCTCTGGGCGCCCTTGAGCCGTCCTGGGTGGCCATCCTGGCCCTTCTTGGGCTCCAGTGGCGGCTATCTTGCGGTTGCCCTGGGCCGGCGTGGGACCCGTCTTTGGTCCTCTTCGGGCGCTACTTGGGACA
>CAUYUJ010016161.1:146988-149488 GCA_963575745.1 Prorocentrum cordatum | reverse complement strand
GCGGCGGCGGCTTCGGCAGCCCCACATCGGCAGGGAAGTCCAAGGATTTTCCATAAAAATCCCGGACTTGCCGGGCAGTGGCGCGGAGGCTGCGGCAGCCCCGCCAGCCCTGACAGCCTCGGCGGCCCCACAGCGGCCCAGGAGCCCCCAGAGCCGAGATCGGCAGCGAGCCGAAGCCATCGTGGAGGTACGCCCTTCGCAACCCCTGGGCGACGGAGAGGCCCCCGACGGCCCCCGGAGCGTCCACCGCGGGGAGCGCGGGTGCTCAGCCGCGGGAGGTGCTGGCCAGTGCAGCTGCCTGCGCCGCGGTGGCGGCCGCGGCGGCGGCGGCAGCGGCGCCAGCTGCAGACAGGGGCGGTGGTCATGGTGCAGGGCGGGCTGCCGCACGGCGCGTGTCTCGCAGCGTGGGGCCGCCAGGACGAGCCGCCTTCCACTCGCCGGGTCGCCGCCGCGCGCTGCGGCTGCTGCGGCGGGCGCGCCGCAGTCGCGAGCGCGCGACGTTCGCGCGCGGGCGCCCGCGGCGCCCCGGCCCCACCCCGCCTGCTGCAGTGCCGGCGCGCCCGCGGTGGTGCAGCGCGGCGGCGTGGTGCAGCTCGGCGGCGGTGTGCTCTCGTGCCCGGGGCGGCTGCCTCGCCGAGGAGCGCCAGGGGGGCAGGAGCGCTCCGCGGGGCCCGCCGTCGGGGCGCCGTGGGCCGCGCCAGGGCGAGGGCCTCGAGCGGCCGCGCGCGAGGCCTGCGAGAGCCAGCGGGGCGCCCTCGGGCCGCCTGGTGGCAGGCCCACGCCGCCCGGGTGCCGAGGACGCGGGGAGAGGAGCCCGAGAGGGTGCTCGGCGCGGGAGGCGCTCACGGGGGCTCCAGGAGCGCCCGCCGACGGAGTCTGACTGTGTCCATGCAGCGTCGCCGAAGACCCAGGGCGCCACAGAGAAGTTGCTGGGCTGCCCCTCCGTGCAGTAGCATCATCATCATCATCATCATCATCATCATCATCATCATCATCATCATCATCATCATCATCATCATCATCATCATCATCATCATCATCATCATAATCTCATCCTCATCCTCATCCTCATCCTCATCCTCATCATCATCATCATCATCATCATCATCATCATCATCATCATCATCATCATCATCATCATCATCATCATCATCATCATCATCATCATCATCATCATCATCATCATCATCGTCAGCATCGTCAGCATCATCATCATCATCATCATCATCATCAACATCATCAGCATCATCATCATCATCATCGTCATCATCATGATCATCATCATCATCATCATCACCATCGTCAGCATCATCAGCATCATCATCATCATCATCATCATCATCATCATCGTCAGCATCATCATCACCACCACCACCACCATCCTCCTCTCCCCCCTCCTCCTCATCCTCCTCTTCCTCGTCATCATCATCCTCATCCTCATCCTCACCCTCCTGATCCTCCTCCTCCTCACCATCATCATTAGCATTATCGTCCTCATCATCATCAGCAGCACCATCATCAGTATCATCATCACCAGGAGCATCATCTCATCATCACCTCATCATCAGAGCATCGGCATCATTGTCATCATCATCGCCATCAGCATCATAAGAATCATCAACTCCATCATCACCATCATCAACATCGCCATCGTCATCGTCATCGTCATCGTCATCGTCATCGAAATCGTCATCGTCATCGTCATCGTCATCGTCATCGTCATCGTCATCGTCGTCATCATCATCATCATCATCATCATCATCATCATCAGCCTCATCATCATCATCAGCAGCATCACCATCTCTCAGAACGCATACCACCAGTCCCCCTTGGTCGAGCCCCCTCTACCGGACAGGGCAGGGTTCCGTTTGACCGAATTATCTATTACCGACGATCTGCCAACGACTGTGCGAGCTGTGTAACCTGCAGTAGGCACGTCTGACGAGACTATCGCTGGAAGCCCGGGGGGGGCTTCCCTCGCAAAGTCCCCAACACATGTGTGAACACACCAAAACGAAACGTGAGCCCGTGGACCCTTCAACCCGCAAGATAATGAAACAATAGAGGCATGAGCCCGTGACCTGTTGGAACTCCTGAAAACGTGACGCTGCCAACACATCAAACTGCTGGTTTAGGGCCTAGGGCTGAGATCTTCGAACTTAGCAGTAAATCTGTCCTATGATGCGCTTCGGCTGGTTTACGAAACGTGAGATGTGGTGGCGACTCAGAGATTGCACACGACTGCAAAAGGAACACGCACGCAAACACATAAACGATCTGGGCGCAGGCATCGGTCAGAAACGTGCAGTGGCAACGGGCAACGGAGGCCCTCTCGGGCGTCTTGGGCCGTCTCGGAGGAGGAGAAGGAGGAGGAGGAGGGAGGAGGGGGAGGAGGGAGGAGGGAGGAGGGAGGAGGGAGGAGGGAGGAGGAGGAGGAGGAGGAGGAGGAGGAGGAGGAGGAGGAGGAAAGGACGGGGAAGGCAGCGCGTCGATCCCAAAG
>CAUYUJ010016161.1:121988-141988 GCA_963575745.1 Prorocentrum cordatum | reverse complement strand
GACCGCTGCCCACCGTTTCCAAACCTCGTCGGCAGCCAGGCCCCGACAGTAAGAGGCAGAAGAAGATTACTGAGTCTAAGCAGAAGCGACGTGAGCAGTTATCGGTGGCCCTTCAAGATGCCTTCGACGGGCTCTACCCTGAGAAGGATGTTCACCCCATCGGCTCGACGCCTTTCGCCATCCCGTTGGATCTGTGGCGGGAAGTTCGTGCCCAGCCTTACGAAGGGCGGCCCGTGCATCGTCCTCACGTGGTGCAAGATTCTGACCCTGTGGCTCGTGATACGCTCTCTGTTATGTATGGTGAGTGGATTCAGGCTGTTGAGAACGCTACGGTGCTGCACCGCGATGTCCATGAGGAAGATCGTTCGAAGTTCTGTGGGAGAGCGAACGGATACGATTTCAGTTGGTCTTAGTCGCGATCGACTCCTGGGCGGGCGCATCTTCGAGACCAGCACTTGGAATGGTGGGAGCTTTGTACCGAGCTTCTCCACAGGCACGTGCTGCTCCGCAGAGCTGGGAAGGCCCAGGAGTTGGAGTCGTGCGTCTGCAAGCTTGACGAGCTGCTTGAGTCCGCTTCTGCCATTGACTATCCGTTTGACAAGGATCCTGATTGTGATTGGGCTGGTTGGTTTGGCGCTGTTTCCAACATCACTGATGCTGACGACCTTGAGCTCCAGTCGCTCATGGAAGCCGCCGGCAAGTATCGATCCAGGGCTGTCGGCCAAGCTCTCTCCAAGGCGCGTAGAGGGCATCAGTCGTGGGTATTGAAAATGCGGAAGTCCCCCCCTGGAGTGTTACACCGTCATGTGAAGGGAGACCTGAAGGTGAAGCCCGCGGAGCTCATGCGAGGCAATGATATCTACGCCACGCCCAACAACATGATGGACTTGCGGGCTGATGAATGGAGTGACATCTGGAGTGATCCCAAGGCCGATCTGGACAAAGTTCGGGCAGGCTTCATGTACTTAAGGAGTAGGGCTCGTGCTGATCCACTGGAGGACATCACTCTTGAGGCCTTGGAAGCAGTTCTGTCGCGCTCCAACGCCAAGAAAGCCAAAGGAGTGGATTCCCTGGGCCCCATCGAGCTGCAGCGGCTGCCTGAGCCAGCCAAAGCTGAGTTGATTGGTTTACTTCATGCTGTTGAATCTCATTGTTTGTGGCCGCAGCAAATATTCATGGTCATTGCTGCTATTTTGCCGAAACCTAGATGAGGTGATCGCATCTTGGGGTTGCTACCTCACCTAGTTCGGCTGTGGGCCCGCCTGCGCAGCCAGCACACGTTGAACTGGAGTGAAGCCCTCGAGGAGCATTGGGATATAGCTGTTCGTGGTTCTTCGGCGTCGCAGGCTGCGCTGATTCGCTCCTGCATGGACGAGAGTTGCCGCGAGATGGGTATTGCCTCGTCGACGCTTCTCTTGGATCTGGAGAAATTCTACGACAGCTTGTCCTTCTCATAGCTTTGTGTCCCTGCCTTGCAGCAAGGGTTTCCTCCTCAAGTTCTGGCTCTCGAGGTTCAGATGTTCATGGCCCCTCGCCAACTGAAGGATCAGAATTCTATTCGCAAGCAGATATTGCCGCAACGCAGTGTTGTGGCTGGTTCCTTGAATGGCGGGCGACTCGCGAAGGCCTTTTTAGGGCCAGTTCTTCAGCGCGCCCAGCAGCGTCTCGAAGGTCGTATCACGTTGCGCACTTTCGTGGGCGACACCGTGCTGAGGGTTGAAGGCCCAGAGAGAGTTGTTGGCGACCTTCTCGTGGAATCTGGTTGTGTGTTGTGTAATGATCTTGTTTCTGCTGGACTGAAGGTTAGTTCTAAGACTGTGGTGGTTTCTTCGTCATATTCCTTGTCTCTCAAGGTTTGCAATGGGCTTCGGCGTGCGGGAGTTCCAGTCACCGCAGTTCGTCATGCGGTGGATCTTGGGATGGATGTTTCTGATGGCAGGTATCGCTCCCGACACAAAGCGCTGGGCCGTGTCAAGAGAGCCAAGTCGCGGGCCATGGCTATTCGCCGCATGCGCAAGCACGCCAAGCTCCGCAAGGTCACCAGTGCTCTGCGGTCCACAGGGGCAAAGCCGCAAGGGACCTATGCTCACCAAGCGCATGGCATCCCTCGTCATCTCTTGGCACAGTTGAGACGACAGGCGGCTCAGAGCGCAGTTGGTTCAGGCCCTGGTCGTTCCTCACGCCGTCCATTGCAGCGGGTCTTGGGCGGCGTGATCCTGCTAAAGTCCTCCGGCGTGAACACTTGGCGGCTTGGTTGAAGATGTGGCGAGAGCATCCTGATCTGCATGCTCGAATTGCTCTAAGTTGGGGCAAGATGTTATCTCGGTTGCGATTGGCTGGAACTCGACGGTGGAGGATCGTCAAGGGCCCTATTGGCGCTACGGCAGCCACGCTCATGGACATTGGTTGGGCCCCGCACAGCCCGATGAGTGGGGAATCCGAGTCTCATGTTTGGGCCATCCCTTCCTGCGCTGATGAGGCCTTTACTGACTTCAGCCCCGACTTCACGGACTTGCTGGGTGATGTGGAAGCTACGGTGAATTACCTGCTGTGGACGGCCGCTGGGCATCACGAAGCGGGCGAAGATTTGGCTAGTGGTGCAGATATGATGCATATCCATCCTGAACTGGATCGGCTTGCTGACGTCAACGGCGAGGACCTGGTGGCGCTCAACCTCGTGGTGGTGAGCGGCGGCCAATGGCCTCGCCTGAGGCTGAGGGATGCAGGCTACGTCGTACCCAGCCTGTGTCCTCGGTGCCACGAGAAACCAGAGTCATTGTTCCACAGAGTGTGGGAATGTTCTGCGAACACCCGGCATAAGGATTTCGACGATTCCCAGCATTTGTATCCTGAGGCACAGGCACAGCATGAGGCGTATCCTGGATGCTGGCTTCGAGGCGTGCCTGGAGTGAGTGAGACCGTGCCCACCTTCGCTCCTCTTCCCCCCACGGTTGTTGATTTTGGATCATTCGACCTGATTCCACGCGACGCCGAAGGTTTCGTGACGATCTTCGGTGACGGGTCGGGGGGACGTTTCTCGAGCGACCCTCGGCGTCGCAGGGTCGGGGCGGGGATCATAGGCCTCACTCCTGTCGGTTGTTCCTGGGAGCCCTCCGCGGGACGTGGGTCCACGCTTGAGGGCAGAAGGCAGTCCGTGCCCCGAGCGGAGCTCCTGGCTTTCCTCATGGCTCTTAGAGCGTCTTCTTGTAATTTGCGCTTTGTCACCGATCACAGACCGTTGGTGGATACTTGGGGCAGAATTCAGGGAGTTGGTGAGTCGTGTTGGACTTTGGGTTCGAACGCTGATCTCTGGTCCGATATCCTGAACGCTGTCGCTTCCCGCGGACCTGGAGTGATCGATATTGTTTGGACGCCTTCTCATGTAGAGCTCGATCAGTTGCCTGTTCCGAATGTGCAGCAGGTTTTTCATATGTCTGGTAATGAATCAGCGGACTCGCTCGCTGGATTCATGGCCGAGGTTGCGTGGTCTAAGTATGTTGTTTCCCCTGTCCCCAGCACTGACGAGCGGGATGTTATGGCCTCGTTGATCCGTCGGCGTGCGCGGAAAGCCCTTGCGCGTTGCATCCTGGCGGATCCATGGATCGCGGAATGGCGGCCCCCCAGTAGAGGCGAGGCTGCGCTCCCGAGGCTCGCTCGCTCGCTTCGGGACTCGCCTCACGTGTGGGCCCGTGCGGGCCCGAAATTTTGGTGCAGGAGGTGCGGTTTGCTCGCCAACCAGGACTCGATGTTCCAGGTTTGTGAATCTCCCTGCAGGGGCGGTGGAACTCATGAGTTCTCGCCCTATTCTGGCCCGCGGGTTGTGGGGGGGAACCTTCCATGCGACCCATCGGTTCCATTTCTGGCGGAAGTATTTGCTGATTTTCTGCACCCAATGTGGGAAGACGTGCACGTCGGATGCACGGCAGCTTGTCCCTCGATGCGAGCCCACGGCTAAGGGCAGACAGAACCTGGCCCGCATCGATCGAGGCGAATACCCACACCCAGGAGGCCCCCCCAAAGCGGTGAGGGAGGCCCTGGGTTCCTGATCTTGTAAGTTTCTGCACTTGCATTCTGGGCACTGTTCTTTGACCTACGTTGTCATTTACCCCAATGTTCCCAATGTTCCCTTCTCCTCTTCCTCCTCCTCCTCCTCGTCCTCGTCCTCCTCAGATGCTCCAAGCGGCCCCGAGACCGCTCCAGGACGCCTCGAAATAGCCACAAAACCTACCAAGCCTCCCTCGCTGTTTGATTACGCGTGCCTCTTCCGCTCTCCCCCCGTCAACTCTCATGGGCATCGTTTCTGGATTGGCTGGTGGGGATACGCGAAGCGCCAAACATTAATTCGAGCAGCACCCGACGCCATCTACTCGTACCCCATCTAAGAGGCCTAGAGTTGAGGGACACGCCCGAGACAAAGAATTTTGGGTCGAGCATGTCTCCCTACAGGCGGATTCTGGACGAAACCTAAGAAATAATCAAAATGAAACTGCCCCGACATTGTAACACATATCCATAAAATCGTCCCCAGACGAATTGTCTTATACTATTATTTGAACATTCCTCCTGTAGAGGGACAGGCCCGACTGACAATTGATTCCAGCAGTTGAGCAGGGACCGACCGTCCTGGCATCCCTATAGTCCTACCACGAAATGTTCTCAAAACCCAAAAATGCTCTCATAACAAAATCAAGGTTCTCAGAACATGAACCCGATGTGTTCAACCAGGACAGTCCCAACCAAAAAAATGTTCAAAGAACAGGTCGTGCAAACCACAACAAGTTCTTAGAACACTGCTTGGTAGGACTGTAGGCACGCCGCGACGCATCGCCACTGCTTGAAGCAACGCCCGACGCCTCCCTCCCGGGCCCCCCCCCCCCCCTCGGGGGAGGGACGACAAATAACAAATAGCCAAGAAGTACCCCAAACTTGTCAAAACAAATCATAAATTCGTCCTCTGGCTATTTTCGTATACTCTTTGTTTGGAATATTCCTCCTGTAGAGGGACACGCCCGACGCAATTGATTCTGGCAGCGCCCGACGCCTCCCTCCCGGGGCCCGCCCCCCGCCCCCCCAGGCGGAGGGCCGGCCGAGCCGACGCCGGCCCTCCTCCCTGGCGCTCGCCGCCCTCGCGGGGCACCTCCGGAAGGGGCGGCCCCTCGCCGCCAGGGAGGATCTCTTCTCCTCGTCCTCCAGCTCCTCCTCCTCGTCCTCCTCCTCCTCCTCGTCCTCCTCCTCCTCTCGTCCTCCTCCTCCTCCTCGTCCTCCTCCTCCTCCTCCTTCTCCTCCTCCTCGTTCTCCTCCTGCTCCTCCTCCTCCTCCTCCTCCTCCTCCTCCTCCTCTTCCTCCTCCTCCTCCTCCTCCTCGTCCTCGTCCTCCTCGTCCTCGTCCTGGCCCAAGGTGCCCTTCGCGCCGTTCTGGAGCCCCCAGGGCCCCGTGCGGCGTTCTCGGGAGGCCTCGGTGGCCCCCTCGGCAGTCCTGGGGGCACCATGGGCCAGGGGCAGTTCTGGGCAGCACCCGAGGCAGCGGGCCAGGAGGATCCCCTGGAGGGTCCGGAGGCGGATCTTGAACGGACTCTTGGGAGGAGCGGTGCACGTCGTTCGTTTCTAAGTGTGCTCCCTTTTAACTGTGCTCGTTCCTGATTCTTCCTGGCGCCCCAGTGGCCAGGAAGAGGCCCAGGACAGAACGATTAGAGATGAAAGGATCTTGGCCACCCAAAAAGGTCAAAGAACTCTCGAGGGATTAGAAATGAACAAAATGTGCCTGGTCACGGCGCCGGAGCTCTCTCATCCGGGGGGCTCCCCCGTGGCGCGGACGGGCCCACCGTGGCCCGAGCGCCCCCGGGGAGACCTGGAGCATCGAGCCCCGGTGCTCCCTCTCGCGCCCTCCCCGTCCTCGGCGTGGGCTCCCGGGAGGAGCGAGGGAGCCGCCGCCGTCTCGGCGGTCCCTCCTCCGAGAGGTGGCGGGTCCAGTTTGGAGTCCCGAAGCGGTGGGGTGACAGACCGCGCGGTGACCTCGAAACCCCCCAAGACCTCACCGCACGGTCCGTCACCGCACGGTCTTGGGACCCTGGAGGCCCCTGTCGCCCGAGACATCCTCGGAGAAGGGCTCGAGTCCCAAAACCGCGCGGTGACCCCGACTCCCCACCGACTCACCGCACGGTGTGGTCACCACACTGTTTGGGTGCCCCCGATCCAGGGAGGGAGGTATCGGGGGCCTGGGGCTGAGCCCCGGGAGGGGTCTGGAGGCGGCTCTTGAACGGATTTCGGGAGGAGCGAGGGAACCGCCGTCGTTTCGGCGGGCCCTCCTGCAACCCTACTGATGACTACTCTCGTACGCTCCTCGCCTTGCCTCCTCCTCTCCCCTCCTTTCCCCCTGTGCCCTCGTCCGCTTCCACTCCCGGCTCCCCCCCTCACTCCAGTTATCCCTCACGTTCATGTTCTATCCTCCGACAATCGCCACTCCATCCAGCGCGCGCGACTTTTGGAAACGTACCCGCCCTCATCACGACACTTGCGCGGCAAATGCGGATCCTGGCGGCAGTGCCAGTAGCAGTCCCGGCAAAGGGGGGCACGGGACGCAATACGATACAACAAAGGGAGGGGACAGCAACGGCAAGACTACCATAGCATGCCTCTTTGTCCTGCAGCCTGGACAAGGTGGCAAACTCGTGAATGCTGGGTGGACCAGGCACGGCCTGCGACCAATTTCAGCTGGCAGCGCTGGTGGCCACTGGTGAAGAAAGTGATTGCGTGCAGACGGGCGCAGCTGTCATGTACAGCCAGGGCGCCGAGCTGCGGGGAGCAGACGCTGCTACGGGCAAGGGTGGTGAACGTGCAACAGGGACCAATATGTTTCGAACTGGTTCCGATGAGAATTCTAAGACTCGAGCGAGCCATGCAGCATGGATGCATGGGGTGGGACCAAGCTGGGAATGAATGAAGGGCAAGGTGTACGGTAGAGGGGCCAAGGAAGTCATGGCCAATGTCTGAATTGTTGTCGGGCGACTTCGTGCCCGACTGCCGCTCAACGTGCTCCAGGATATTAAGGCGGCGCGATACGATCACGCGGTCGTCCGCTTTCCCCTGACCTTGGCCATGTATTTCTCGGGGACGCCCATCTTCAGCATCTCCTCGATCTTGCTGACCTCAGAGACATCCCTTCGATTCAGGCCGCCTCACGATCTGGTCAGAAACCCAACCAAGCAGGCACGACCCATCCCAAAGCACTGACTACTCCGTCGGGGTCGATGAGGCGAAACTGGCTTGGCCAGAGATGGTCCAAGTACACGTTATATACAAACGACCAAAGTCTGACCATAACATGGGTGTGAACATATCGGCATACACGAACGTTTCGTCACTGCCTGGTTCTCACCTTTCTCGTCCCGTGCAACTCCTCATATTCCTGCAGATGGTATGTGTATGCGTATACATACAATGTACACACACATGTGTGTATGTATGTATGATTGTAAGGAAGAAAGTACGTAAGTAAGTAAGTAAGTACATACATAAGTAAGTAAGTAAGTACGTAAGTGTGTAGGAACACATGCATGTATGTATGTGTGCATGCATGTGTGTATGCATGCATGTGTATGTATGTATGTATGCATGTATGTATGTATGCATGCATGCATGTCTGTATATATGTATGTATGTATGTTTGCATGTATGTATGTGTGTATGTATGTATGTATTGATGGATGGATGGATGGATGGATGTATGTATGTCTGTATGTATGTATGTATGTATGTATGTATGTATGTATGTGTATATATATATACATATATATATATATATATATATATATTCCTGCTGCTGCCTCCGCTGCACCTGCCGACCGGCCCCGCCATGGGCGGAATGGAACGAACTGAGCACGCCGAGGCAACCACCACCTAGGCAACCAAACGCGAACCCTGACCCGGGAGGCTTTCGTCGGAAATCTTAAAAAAGATTAAGCCCCATTTGGGAGCTGTTACGCCGGGGTGGGCCTCGGATTAAGCAGGATTAAACCAAATGAAGCGAGATTAAGCGGGATTAAACCGGACTAAACGGGATTAAGCCGGATTAAGCGGGATTAAGCTGGATTAAGCCAGATTTCGGACCAGGGCAAAAACAGAATTTGACCTCCCTGGAGTTGCATCCGAATAACTCTGCAGGTCAGATACATAAATTAACAGCTGGTGTTCACACTTTGAAGGATGTCTGCTGCCAGGCGAACTCCAGCAAGGGCGTCCGATGCCCCCGGGTCGATTGGGCCCGTGGACTTAGGGTTCGCAAGTGGCCGCAGAACACAATCGTCACTCTCCGTCACGGACCGGTCCGTCGAGACCGATAACTTCCGAATCCCGATCGACCCCGACACTGGTGCGAGGCAAGGATTTCTTATTTATACGTGCCCACCGCCTCGGGAACCGACGCCTTGGCACCCCAGGATGCGCTGGATATCGGTACACATTGGCCACAGGGGGCCCGAATATATCCACATCCACCGCCTGCCGAGGTCCTCGCAAGCAGATAGCCCAGACGGCGGTTCTGGATCAATTAGGAAACCGATTTCTGACCACACCCACTTCCCGAGGTGCCTTGCGAAAAGCGGTTTCCAGAGGTGGAGGTGGGCAGTTTCCCCGCCCCAGGGGAAGGAAAAACTACCCACCTCCACCCCGAGGGCCTATCATAGAATCGAGGATCCACAGGTGGATGTGGCCAGAAATCGGCCTTCGATCGATACCCGCCTCGGAACCGAGGCAGCCGACCGATGCCTCCCCTGCCTCGCCCCCCCGTCCCTGCCGACGCTCTGCTGCTGCCCGCTGCCACCTCCACGTGCCCCGGCCCCAGCCGCCCCCGCCAAGGGCGGAGCGCAAGGCACGGAAGACGTCGGCGCAGTCACCATCTGGGCGAGCAAGCAGGAACCCAACCCCTGCAAGACAGGTACTCCAGATTTCGTGATAAAGGGAGGGGGGTCTCATTTCGGGGGGGGGTCTCTTCCAGGCTATCTTGGAGGGCCTGGGGGGCCTGGGGACGATGTTTTGGAGGGTTCTCCCACGGGGGTGGTCTGAAATGTCTTGTCTTGGAGGGTCCAGACCCCCTCCCTTTTATTACGAAATCTGGAGTACCCGTGAAACCTTTCTGTTGATCAGCGGCGAGATGGATCCAGCAGACGGTCGAACGAGCGGAGGGGCGCGTCCGAGGCGGATCGGGCAGAAGGGCAGGGGAAGGCAGGAGGGAAAGGGGTGAGGGCCGCGGGACGCTCAGAGCATACTCAGAACGTGAAAAGCTCCGGGATGCACCAAAGGCAGGCTGACGCCTTCGATGCTGTCAGGGCGGGGGCGGGTCAGGACCCCAAATACGGCGTGAGGATGATGAGTCGTGCGAAGGTCAGCGTGGAGTTCCAGCAAAGGTACGACCAAACGTGTCGCCAAAACGCAGTCCAGGGATTGGAACCACAAGCAACCAAGGGCAGCAAGTAGCTTCGGTCACATCCGTTACGCTAAACGGCGGCCATGCTCTGTGCCAGGTGGATGAAATCGGCCAAAGGACCGGCGAGAGAAATTCAAGGAGCCAACACAGTGGCCGCGTGTGTCTGCGTGCGTGCACGACCCGCAGAGACCAGGGAGGTGAACACGGCACAGAGAGAGAGAGAGAGAAAGAGAGAGAGCGGCCGCCACTCGGCAGCCGCCTCTGGGTCCTGGAGCGGTCCTGGATGATGACTTCGCCGTGTTCCACAGTGGAACAGGACAGTGAGCGACGATCAAAGCCGTGTCTTGCGCGAGATGACGTATCGACCACACGCAAGAGCGACCCTGGGTAAGAGTGACCTTTGGTGCGCGGTTTTTGGGGGACCGCGGGGGGACCAACCACAGGCGCGCAAGACGCTACTATCGCATCCCGTTCCCCGATCGTGGCACCCCAATGTGCCCGCACCAAAGGTCACTCCGGCGAAAGGTCACTCTTACGTCTAGTCGAACGTAGCGACCTTACGCGGTGGCTTACGCGGGCCGCCGGCGCGGCACGACGAGGGCGCGTACGCACGACCTGACGCGGGCAGCTCACGCGCCAATGTTACGGCGCAGTTGGACCTGTTCTTCCCAACCATCCTGCGGTGTTGGGTCCTCGCTTTGAAGAGAGCAGTGCCCCGCGTTCCTCCTTCCTGTCTCCTCCCCCTCCCGCCCCTTCCTCCTCCGATCCCTGCCTCTGCCCTCCGAACCATTCAACCATTTTGGCGCGCCCTTCGCACGCTTCATGGCCCCATAGGGAGCCCCACCGAAGGCCAAGTGTCAGCGTTCGCATACGCCCACCGCACCAACTTCGGAACACCCCTAGCACGTTTCGTGGCCCCTTAGGGAGCCCCACCAAAGGCCCAAATGCCAGCGTTCGCATGCGCCCACCGCACCCATTTTGGCGCACCCCTCACACGTTTCGTGGCCCCACAGAGAGCCCCACCGAAGGCCCAAATGCCAGCGTTCGCATGCGCCCACCGCGCCCATTTTGGCACACACCCTCACACGTTTCGGGGCCCCAGAGGGAGCGCCACCGAAGGCCCAAATGCCAGCGTTCGAGCCCACTGCACCCGCTGTGGCCCCAGAGGGAGCCCCACCAGAGGACCACATGCCAGAGTTCGCGCCCACCGCACCCATTTTGGCACACCCCTCACACGTTTCGTGACCCCATAGGGAGCCCCACCAAAGGCCCCAGTGGCTGCGTTCGCATGCGCCAACCGCATCCATTTTGGCACACCCCTCACACGATTCGTAGCCCCAAAGGAAGCCCCGCCGAAGGCCCAAATGCCAGCGTTCGCATGCGCCCACCGCACCCTTTTTGGCACACCCCTCATACGTTTCATGGCCACCCAGGGAGCTCTACCGAAAGCCCAACTGCCAGCGTTCGCATGCGCCCACCGCACCAATTTTGGCGCACCCCTCACACGTTTCGTGGCCCCATAGGCAGCCCCACCGATGGCCCAAATGCCAGCGCTCGCATGCGCCCACCGCACACATTTTGGCACATCCCTCACATGGTTCGTGGCCATATAGCGAGCCCCACCGAAGGCCAAAATGCCAGCGTTCGCATGCACCCACCGCACCCGTTTTGCATTACCTTTCACACGTTTCCGGGCCCCATAGCGGGCCTTACCGAAGGCTTAAATGCCAGCGTTCGCATGCGCCCACCGCATTCATTTTGGCACACACACACACAAACACAAACACACACACACACACCTCACATGTTTCGCGGCCTCATAGGGAGCCCCACCGAAGGCCCAAATGCCAGCGTTCGCATGCGCCCACCGTATTCATTTTGGGACACCCGACGCACGTTTCGTGGCCCCATGGGAAGCCCCACCGAAGGCCCAAATGCCAGCGTTCGCATCCGCCCACCGCGCCCATTTTGGCACACCCCTCACACGTTTCATGGCCACCCAGGGAGCTCTACCGAAAGCCCAACTGCCAGCGTTCGCATGCGTCCACCGCACCAATTTTGGCGCACCCCTCACACGTTTCGTGGCCCCATAGGCAGCCCCACCGATGGCCCAAATGCCAGCGCTCGCATGCGCCCACCGCACACATTTTGGCACACCCCTCGCACGTTTCGTGGCCATATAGCGAGCCCAACCGAAGGCCAAAATGCCAGCGTTCGCATGCACCCACCGCATCCGTTGTGGCATACCCTTCACACGCTTCCGGGCCCCATAGCGAGCCTTACCGAAGGCTTCAATGCCAGCGTTTGCATGCGCCCACCGCACCCATTTTGGCACACACAAACACACACACACACAAACACACACACACACACACCTCACATGTTTCGTGGCCTCATAGGGAGCCCCACCGAAGGCCCAAATGCCAGCGTTCGCATGCGCCCACCGTATTCATTCTGGGACACCCGACGCACGTTTCGTGGCCCCATGGGAAGCCCCACCGAAGGCCCAAATGCCAGCGTTCGCATGCGCCCACAGCACCCATTTTCGCACACACCCCTCACACGTTTCATGGCCACCCAGGGAGCTCTACCGAAAGCCCAACTGCCAGCGTTCGCATGCGCCCACCGCACCCATTTTGGGACACCCCTTCACGCGTTTGGTAGCCCCTCAGGGAGCTCCACCGAGTGCGGTGAATGCAGCGACGGGTGCTCACACCTGCAGATGGTTGGGTGTTGCGCCAGGCCAGTTTTCCGTCGTTCAAATGTTGAGTCGGGCCTGTCCCCCTACAGGGGGATTTTCGACGAAAAACAAAAAATACCCCAAAAAATATCAAAAAATAATATTAAAAAAATAGTCTGGGGACTATTTTTTGAATATTTTTGTTACCTTCTTGGAGCATTTTTGGTGTATTTTTAAGTTTCCGTCGAAAATCTCCCTGTATGGAGGACACGCCCGACATGACTCACGTGGCGCCGGGCTGAACCGCGCAGCGCTGGCACTGCGGTGGCAGCTGGAGCGGCCGCCGGGGGCCGCCGAAGCGGCCGGGCTGCCCCCAGGGGCGCGATGGGGCTGGGCCGAGCAGCACTGGGCAGGGGCGGCCGGGCCGAGCAGCACCCGGGCATGGCCAGGCGAGGCCTCGCCCGGCGCTGGGCAGAGCAGCCGCGGCGGACCGCGGAGGCCTCCGCCGGCGGCGGCCAGGCACGGCCTTGCGGCCCGCGTGGAGGGGGGCGAGCATACAGTCGGGGCGTTGACCTAAGGAACGAGGCCCCTTTTTTCCATAAGTTAAACTTCGATTTCCTATCGAAAACATAAGGAAACCCTGAGGCAAGCTATGAAACACTTCAGGAACGCGGAGCCCCTCCCCAACGAAAAGGGTTCCTTCTTCAGGGCCCCGACTGTAGGGGAACGAAGAACGACGCAAGCACAGAAACTCGGAGGTGCGCGCGGGTTGCTTCTCGGATCCGCGCTGGGTCCCCCTGGCGGCGCCTCCGGCGCCGCCCCTGGCACGCTCCGCGCGCCAGGGAGGGGGGTCCAGCGCGGATCCAAGAATCCGCGCGGACCCCGAGTCTCCATGTTTATGTCATTCCTCGTTCCCCTAGGGCAGGAAGAGGGCGGAGCTACGGAGCTACAACTGCAGCAGGCCTGGCCACGACCTGCACGAAGCCGAGGAGTCGGAGAGGGGGGCCGAGGAGGAGGCCCCTCCCCGTCCCAGGGCAGTCCTGGGAGCCAAGGCTGAAGGCGTCAGTGCCGCGCTGCAGGGAGAGGAGGGAGGACCTGGTGCCGTCCAGCAGCAGTGTGCCGGCGCCGAGCAGCGGCCGGTCAAGGGAGAAGGGTGGGTGGCACGCATGCCCGAGCCAACGGTGTGGCAGAATCTTCTGGACGGCAAGGAGGCGTCGTCGAGGGTGGTTCCGCTGAGGCCTCCCAGATGGGGTCGGAGTAGATGCGGTCGGAGGATCGCGCCGCATCGCCGATACATCGGCGATGCATCGGCGGTGCCTGGGCGATGCATCGTCGACGTCGGCGGTGCATCGGCGACGTCGACGTGAAGCAAATCGGGCTGCACATCGAGCCGCATCGGCGATGCATCGGCGATGCAGTGCGGTCATCCGACCCAAGCTACTCCGACCCCATCTAGGAGGTCTAGGTTCCAGGGTGGCCTACCTCTGAAACACCTGCTGGTGTGCAGCCAGGCGAACTCCAGCAGAGGTGCCGGATACCCCAGCGTCGATTGGACCCGCAGAGGTAAGGTTCGCAAGCGGTTGCAGACCGTCCCCCTCGTCAATCTCGGTCACGGCGTGAGCTCCAGCGTGCATGGGGCACCCCGTCAAGGGGGCGCTGAGTTCGCGGGCCCGCCACCGCGGGGAAGCGTCTCCTGCCAGCTCCCGCGTCTCCCACGAGGTCCCTAGAGAGGCAGCGATGCGCGTAACGTCCTGCCCCGCCGGCAAGGTCTGAGCCCGTGAAGGGCGGTGCCGACCTCTCTCGCGTCGCACCAGGGGGGAGGCCAAGAGCAGGTGCGCCCGACGAGGCCGATGCAGCGAGCCCTGCGCGGCCCTTTGAATGCACTCCCCCCCGGGCGGGCCTCACTGGCGAAGTTCATCTCCAGGAGGCGGCGGACCACTGCACCGCCCCGCCACCCCGGCCACCTCCCCGCGCCTGCGAGTTGCACGGACACGTCCGCGAGAGAGCGTCACGGAGCACTGGCCTCGTGCCTACTGCAGCGGCCGAGGTGCTGGCCACGTCGTAGTCCCCGTGTAGCAGCCGAGGCGCTGGCCCTGCCGCGTCGTCCGAGAAACGGCCGCAGCCTGCCTCTACCATCCAGGAGCAGAGGCGTCAGAAGTGGAGCCACTCCTCCTCCTCCTCCTCCTCCTCCTCCTCCTCCTCCTCCTCCTCCTCCTCCTCCTCCTCCTCCTCCTCCTCCTCCTCCTCCTCCTCCTCCTCCCCCACCTCCACCTCCATCTCGTCCTCCTCCTCGTCCTCGTCCTCGTCCTCGTCCTCGTCCTCGTCCTCGTCCTCCTCCTCCTCCTCCTCCTCCTCCTCCTCCTCCTCCCTCAAGCCACCTAGGCCCAAGCATTTTGTTTGGGCCGACTCTTGTGCTTGCTCGGAGCGCTTGAGGCACACAGAGCAGAGCCCGTTGCGGAGGCCAGTCATCTGTGACTAAAGCAAGAGTGTCAGTCCAATCCCTTTTCCCGCCATGGTTTTCTCTGATCGTAGCGCGCGGCTCTGGAGCCGCTGCCAGTGCGGGAAGTGTGAATGGAATGATGTGATCATTCGTGGGCAGGGCACTTGCACCAAGTGTAAGCGCGAGGTCACCCTGTTCACTCCCAAGAAGAAGAAAGGGGGCATCCGGTCCAGATCGCAGTCGCCAGGGAAGGTTTCGTTTGCCGACGAGGCGGAGGTGTGGGATTTCGAGGAGCAGCAGTCCGACCAGGGCAGCCCTGTTAAGGGCCCGTGGTCTAAGGCCAGCTCCACGATCGACCACCTTATGGAGGCAATGAAGAGCACCAACGACCTGGAGCTCAAGACTGTGCTGAAGAATAGGATCGAGCTGCTGAAGAAGGGCCCATCGGTATCGGCGCCGACTCCCTCTGCCGCTGACAGCTACAAGAGGGCGGAGGGCCACTGGAGGGACTGCAACCACAAGCACGACCAGTGCGTTGCCAACGTGTGTCGTCTTCGCACATCCTTGGCCACGGCAGTGAGTAAGGAGGAGGCGGCTGCGGAGGCTCTGGCAGCAGCAGCAGTCGCCAAGACGCGGGCAGCTGAGGTGCTCGCACGAGCTGAAGGCCTTGGTGGTGAGCAGCGGCCGCAAACTGCTCCAGAGGCCAAGGCACCAGAAGCCTTCACCGTCTCGTGGGACTCCAGCCTGTTCGAAGATTTGGACAACTTGGAGTGCGAGGAGACGGAGAGGCAGGAGCTCAAGCAGATTCATGCCACATTGTTGCAAATGCAGGAAGGCTTCCAGGCGAAGAATGCCGAGGTACAGTCCTGGCTTGCGAAGGCGGCGAAGTCGAAGGCTGAGATCGCCAAGAGGTTGGCGGCCAAGAGGAGGAGGGTCGACAACTCCGACGAGGGCGACGACGAGGGCGACGGCGTCTCCGAGGCGGCCGAGGCAGGCGGCGCTGGCGCGGCAGCAGGCGGCGACGGAGGTGCGGGCAGTCGTGCAGGAGGCTCAGCGCCGCCAGCGGCAGCGGAGGCCCCGTCAGCAGCCGACCTCGCGGCTGCTACCGCCGAGAAGGAGGCCGCGCGCGCCGAGGCGGCCAAGACCTCGGCGGCCAAGTTCGCGGCAGCTGAGGCGGCGGCCCAGGCCAAAGCCAAGGGCAAGGGCCAGGATGGCGCCGCCGCAGCCTGACGGTCAGCGCCTGCGGCCCCGCCCCGCGATCAGCTTCGCCCAGAGGCGGAGGAGCAGGCGCCAGTTTTGTCACTAGATTCGAGCTCATGTGAGAACGAGCCCGTCTCCAACATTTTCTCTGCGAACATCACGGCCATGGGTGACCGTACGTGGGCGCATTATTTAGATTTGTCAGCTAAGTTCGATATCGTGGGATGTGCGGAGACTCATGTGGGGGCGAGTCAGATGCACGCATGGGAGAACAAAGCTCGACAGGAAAAACTCAGGTTGATTGCCAACGCTGCCCGACCATCAGGACGGGGCAGCCAGGCGCAGGATGATCGTGCCAATGAAGGAGGAGGGTGGGTACTCGCACGGGGCCACCTTCATGGCGAGCCGATCGCGGAGGCCAGGATGACGGGGGCGCTCAAGGCAGATGGCAGCGACGCGCTGGACGGGTTCACTGCGTCTGTGCTTCACTTCAGGGTTTTATCGATGGTGCTGCTGTTTGTCTATTGTTTCTCATCTACTGGTTTCGCTGGCAAAAAAATATTTCAAGATGGCACAAGATTGGAGGGCTGTTACCAGCCCTGCAGCTGCCGTGTATATGCTTGGGAGATTGGAACATGGAGCCTAGTGTTCTTTCTCAGAGTGGATTTCTACGGCAAGTTCAAGGACGAGTTGTGACTCCTGGCGTACAGGTCACGTGCGACTCGAATGTGCAGGGCAGCCTGATCGACTACGCGGTAGTCTCCGAGGCCTCCCTGCCGTACCTCATCAAGTTGGAGGCCGTCGCTGGCGTGCCCTGGCGCCCGCGCATAGGATTGGCTCTTTCCATGCGTTCCTCTGGCATTCAGTTTCTGACACGATGGTTAGAGTGTGCTGGTAGATTGCCTCAGGTCTCCCGCCCGACTGTAAAAACGACCCCAGGATCCAAGGCCTCGGTGGCCAGGAGGAAGCAGGCGGCGCAAGCTGCCACTGTCGCGGGAAAGCGTTCTGAGAACTATCTGAGTCTCTTCGGGGACGCTTGGAATTCGCAAATTGCAGGGTCTGTTTTTGTTGATGGCCCTTCCCAGGACGAGGAAACCGACGTCCTTGGGTTGGTGGCCCCCTTTCCTGAATTTAAAGAAGAAGAGGTAGATCCGTGGGCCAATGAGCCTAGCTTTGGCGTTCCGTCCAGGTCTGATGAAAATGCTAGTGCGCTTGAGTCAATCGTTGTCAATTCGGGGGTCTGCAGCTCTGGCGTGTCTGGTAGTCAGGTGAATGATGGCCCCATCAGCCACAGGGACCCCCCCCCCCCCCCCAGCCACAAGCAGTGGATCGGTGAGCCAGGTGGAGCCTGAACCCTCGGAAGTGCCACAAGAGAAGGTTGAGCCTAGTTTTCTCATCCCTGAAGATGTGTGGGAGCAGCACAGGTCCCTGCATCAAGGGGACGTTGCCCCTCATGCCCATGCTCACTTTCTCTACTCCGTAGCCTTTCGGCTCAATCCTGGCCACTTCCATCTCGTGAGCGCACTGTTTTCTCAATGGGTCAACACTGTCGAGGATGTCATGTATGCTTATCATCAGGTCGTGCCATCTGAGGGCCCTCGACGGGGCACTGGATGTTCTTTCGTGGAAGAGTCAGTCAAGCAGAGCTCGCGATCTAGAGTTGCTCCGTTGAGAGATCAAGTTGCATGTTGGTGGAAACGTGTTGCATCTATCCTCTCACAGTTCGAGCGGCATCGTGGGCGAGATAATGGTCGTTATCAGTTGGGTCAGTTGCAGCAAGCAGCCAGGCACCTTGCTACCGAGAAGCCCGATGGAGTTGATAAGATTCTGTTGAGCCAAAAGGAGGTGGGGATTCAAGTCTGGACGGGTTTGCTCCTGTACTTAGCTGACACGCGCAATATGGTGATTTTTAGTTTTCAACAACAGGCGGACAAGCTCTCTAAACGCGCCCTGCGACGGGCGGTGCGAGAGTCCTTGTGGGAATTTCGGTCTTGGATTACTTCTCAGGAGGCCTTGGGAACGCTGCACAGGAGTATGCGAGAAGAATCACCTCCAGCTGAGGAGGTTTGGTATGGCAGTACTGTTCTGGTGCACCCCAAGGATATCTTAGATCGTAAGTGCAAGGTATGGAAGGAGCTCTGGACTTCTGCAGGTCGACGTGGAGGCACTACGTGGAGGTGTTCTACGGAAGCGTCAGAGCCGAGCTATCGACGCGGAGGTGCTGCGCCATGCTTTGCCGAGGCGCCAGAGCTGAGCGGTGGGCGCTCCTCGAACCCAACCGTCTCTCAAGTCGCCAAGGTTTTGCCGGGGGCATTCCAGGCCACGTCATGTTCTGCTGAGGCGTCAGAGCCGAGCGCTGGGTGCTCCTCGAGCCCATGCGTCTCGCATGTCGCTAACGTTTTGCTGGGGGCCTTTCAGGTCATACCATGTTCGGCTGGGGCGTCAGAGCCGAGCGCTGGGTGCTCCTCGAGCCCATGCGTCTCTCACGCTGCCAAGGTTTTGTCGGAGGCTTCATGTGCTGCGTCGGCTGGTTTAGAACGCATTGTTTTCGCTGGCGCTTCTCAGGATGAACGGCTTACCGAAGCTTTTGCTGCCATCAAGGAGGCGGCACGTGACGAGCCCATGGGGCCCATCACCGCTGATCAAGTGCGTAGTACGGTTCACCGCATGCGTACCAGGGCAGGACTAGGTGCTGATCGTCTTTCTCCGCTCGATGTGGAACGGCTACCGCAGGCAGGTCTTGAGGAGCTTGCGGAGCTGTTGAACGTAGAGAGGCAATTTTGCGGGGAAGATCTTTGGCAAGGCACGGATGTAGTATCTCTGCAGCGGCTTCTGAAGCACCTGGAGCAGTCCCCCCGCGGGCGCAGGCTTTCTGAGTTGTTTTTGACGGTAGTTGCTGGAGGGTCGTGGCCGAGGTTCCGTCGAGCGGAGGCTTCCGCTAAGGTCCAAGTTTGTGTGCTATGCCCTCGCTGCAAAAGACGTAAAGAGTCAGCTTTCCACCGAATATGGGAATGCGATCACAACGTCAATCACCTTATCTATACCAAGTCGGACGAGGTGTACCTGCAAGTGGCATTTCAACATGAGTCAGCCCCAGCGTACTGGCTCCGTGGAGCTATGCCAGCACAGTGGACTGCAGTACCCGAGCCGCCTGATGAGGAGGTTTGGTCCCAGACGGGGCTCAACGAGAGTGTGGCTGATGGAGTCCCAGGTCCAGGTGAATGTGCCAGGCCAGTGCTGCTCTTTGGCGACGCTAGTAGAGGGGCTGATTCACCAGATGGGAGGTTCAGACGTATCAGACGTATCAGTCTCGGTCTCGCACAGATGGAAAGTGAAACGGACCCTCAGCTGCAAGTCTCCAGCTTTGGAGCTCTCTCAGGTGTTGTCCAGACGGTGGCCAGGGGTGAGCTGTATATCTTCTGGGTAGCCCTGCGGGTGATGGAACAATATGTAGCGTATGTAACAGGCAACCAGATGGTGCATGAAGGTTGGTGGCCTCAGAAATACCGTCATCCAACTGGAGAGCACGACGAGTTGTGGGCGAAGATAGGGTTGCTGTTTCGTAACACGGGAAAGCGACCCGAGCATGTGACAGTATTATTCACGAACTCGCATCTGGAGGCCGAGGAGGTCGTGCATCGAGCTGGATCTTCTTGGATGACGGTGGGCAATGCAGCAGCGGACACGTTGGCAGGTGAAGGTGCGACCATCGCCCGCATACCTGAAGCTGTTTGCGCAGACATTCTGGAAAAGGAGCGGGTGTTGTACCTCATCCGCATGAGGATTGTCAGGTCCCACCTCGACGCCATGGAGGCCGAGAAGACGATGCAGCAGGCCCCGCTGTACGGTCGGCACCAGAGGCGAGGAGCTCGGGGACGGAGGGAAGTGGTGGAGATCGGTGAGCCTGCCGCTGCTGCCCCTGTCGACCCTCCGGCCCCCTCTCCGCCTCCGAGTCAGAATATTCTGTCGGCCCTTGAGACGAGCCATGATCTATCGGAGTGTGGTAGGCGTTGTCCGTGGCGCCGCGGGTCCGCGTCGGCTGCGCGAGTCTCGGTCTGGCGTAAGTCTCCGTGTTTCAGGTTAGTTGCCATTGAATGCTCCCTTCGTGCACTTCCTGAGGGGGCCACCATTCACCTCGCTGGGGGGTTTGTGGGTCCCTACCATTTTTTGAGGTTTCATGCCGTTTTTATGCTGTGGTTTTGCGCGTGTTGTGGGATGCCTGGGGATCTGCAGCTTTGCGGCCTAGGGAAGGCTAGTGTC
>CAUYUJ010016161.1:91988-114488 GCA_963575745.1 Prorocentrum cordatum | reverse complement strand
TGCAGATCTGGGCGTCTGCGAGCTCGCAGAAGATGCCTAGGCACAAACATGTGCACGGATCTTCATCTTCGGGAGTAAGCAAGGACAGGGAAGGCAGGGGGGGGGATGGGGAACGCGTGCAGGGGAAGACGCAGGGGCACGGTTGAAAATGCTGAGCAAGTATAGTAAAGAGGAATCGGGTCAGGCAGTGAAAGAATGAGAAGAAACATATTGACATGCGGTGCTGGGCCTCGCTCTCGATTCTATCGTACAAGATGCTTATCGCACGAGCGTTGACACCCTTTTCCGTGCCCGTGCTGCGCACGTGAGCTCCCGCCCCGGGGGGAGCTCACCTGCTGCGCATTGCAGCATGCGCGCGCCAGTGACTCAGAAGGCTTCCCCCGAGATTCCTCTCACAGGACCGCCTGATCTTGATTCCACGGTCTGCGTTCGCCTCAAATCGTCCTGATATAATTGCAGTGTGCTGTGCTCTCAGCAACAATACAACACAATTCTAGCTCGTCTTCTGGACTCGTTCTGAAAGAAATGTCGTACTTGCTGGTCGCATGTGTGTGTTTCACTTAGGTGATGCATCAAAACAGAGACGATGTTGCACGCGTGCGTATGTGTATATTCGCTTTCTGTGCCTGATAAGACAACCTGGTGTATGGCATGTCTGCTGCACTGGGCGCAACTTCCGCAAGAAACCGCGGAGTAGGTCGCGAAATAACCAAGGGTGAGGAAGACGACGGCGAGGACAACCAGTATAATCAAGAGAAGTACGCGTCTTGTATACCCGCCATGGCGAGAAGGACGATGAGGAGTCTCTTCTCCTCCTCCTCCTCCTCCTCCTCCTCCTCCTCCTCCTCCTCCTCCTCCTCCTCCTCCTCCTCCCTCCTCCTCGTCTTCCGCCGCTCGCCCTACTCTTCCTGACCTGCGCCACGCCTGCCCTGGAACAGGCATGAGAAGGAGCAGCAGCAGCCGCAGTCGGATCAGGAGCAGGAGCAGGACGGGAGCAGGGTCAAGAATCGCAGGGGCGCCCGGCAGCGCCCCTCCCGCTCGAGGGTTCGGCGGGCCTTCTCCTCTCTGGTCTCAATCTGGCTTCGTAGCTCCCTCGCGTGCTTGTCGCGCAGAGCCTTCTGCATCGCTTGGCGCTCACTCTCCGCCGCATCCTCAGCCGGTCGAAGATCCGGGAAGGAGGGAGGGAGGACAGGGAGCGAGCGCGGGAGGGAGGAAGGGAACAGGGCTGCTAGTGGTAGGCCAGGATGTAGGCGAGGGAAGGATAACGATGACGCTGGTAATGATGATGCTGATGATGATGATGACGATGATGATGCTGCTGCTGCTGATGATGATGATGATGATGATGGTGATGGTGATGATGATGATGAGGAGGAGGAGGAGGATGAGGATGAGGATGAGGATGAGGATGAGGGGGAGGAGGATCCGGATGATGAGGATAATGATAAGGATTACTGAGCTTGAACAAGCGTCAAGTCACTAACAGTCGCCAGGTCATTAACTAGGAACACGAAGTGTACCAGGGCGCAGAGAAGCTTCAATCGGCTTCTGACTGCCTGGCGTGAACTGTAGCCACGGCGATGCCATAAGTTCCCATACCTGTCAGGAGAAAGGAGGGATACTGGCAGAAGACAAACAAGAACCTGCATAAACACCAAACTTTGAGAGGCTCGAGTGGATTTCTTGGATCGGCGCTGGGCCCCCCTCCCTGGCAAGGGCGCCGTCGCTGATCCAAGAAACCCGCGAAGGCCTCCTGAAGTCTACGTGTATGCCGTCGTTATTTTTCTAGTTGGTGAATCAGCCAAGAAGGCTACCTTTAGGTCGGGCATGTCCCCCTACAGGCGGATTCTGAGCGAAAAAAACAAAAGTGGGCAAACAATGCACACCAACATACATACGACAACCAAAACAGATTCGTCCCTGGACTGTTGCTTGGAAATTGATGAACATTCCCCCTGCAGAGGGACAGGCCCCCGCCTTCAGGCTACCTTTGCCTCTTCTTGTCAGCCACCGCTCCTGCTTGATCTGCGCCTCCGCGACGCGCTCGAACTCGTCCCGCTCAGCCTTCGCCTGCTCTCCCATCCTGGCCTCCTGAGGACCGAGCCGGAAAATGACTACCTACCAGACCACCCCAACCCAACCCGAAGACCCGAATTTCGGGTTGGGGGGGGTAAGGGTTCCACACGAGTTTTTTCGATGTTTCCCGACCCCCCCCCCCCACACTGGAAATCGAGGGTAAATCTAAGCCTTCGGGTTGGGTTGGGGTGGTTTGGTGGGTGGTGAGAAAAGGCACAGAGCAACGACGCAGTCAAACGGGAGCACTGGAGTATTTCCAGAGTCGTGCTCCCGCATTCCTCTTGGAAGCTGGGCGAAGGCTGGCAAATACGTGGCTGCTAAAACGGCCTTCCAGGAAAAAAAAAAAAAAACATACTCTCGGAATCAGGCTCAGCGCACCAAATAGTAAACAGGCCGCTTCCCAGGAGAGAAACAAATCTCCGGAGCTCCGTTTTAGCAGCCACGGGCTTGCCAGCCTTCGCCCGGCTTCTGAACTGGAGAATTTCAAGTGTCGTGCTCCTGTACTCCTTCTTCTGGAGAGAGAGAGAGAGAGAGAGAGAGAGAAAAAAAAAAAGAGAGAGAGAGAGAGAGAGAAAAAAAACAACAAAAAAACAACAAAAAAAAGAGAAAGAGAGACGCGACACTGACGCTACATCAGGATGGGGAGCATGACTCTCTACGTGTCTACGCCTCTGGCGCCAGGCAAGCTCACTCCGCGTCGAATGGGAGCCTCGGGCCGAAGCGAGCTGCTCGTGGAATCGGGCCGCCTCGGCCCCGAGTCGGAGTCGAGTCGGATCGGCCCCGCCAAGATGCACGCCAGCGCCCATGCAGGCTTCGAGCCGCATCGGATCGCCGGAACATCAGAATGGAACCGAATCGGTCGTGTTCGGAATGGACCCTGCCAGAGGCCAGTCTGGCCTGCTGGCCCGGCTTGGTCTTCCTCCTCATCCTCTTCTTCGGCCTCCACCTTCCTCCTCCCTCCTCCTCATTCTCCTCTTCTCTCCTCCTTTCCCCTTCCTCCTCCTCCTCCTCCTCCTCCTCCTCCTCCTCCTCCTCCTCCTCCTCCTCCCTCCTCCTCCTCCTCCTCCTCTCTCCTCCTCCTCCTCCTCCTCCTCCTCCTCCTCCTCCTCCTCCTCCCTCCTCCTCTCCTCCTCCTCCTCCTCCTCCTCCTCCCCTCCTCCTCCCCCCTCCTCCTCCTCCTCCTCCTCCTCCTCCTCCTCCTCCTCCTCCCCCTCCTGGAGTCGGATCCGTGGGACTCCAGCGGCCGACCGATCCACGGTGGGGGCACCACCGAGAGGGTCGCGGGCTCCTCCGGGCTGCGGGCCTCCCTGGACCTCCCAGGGCTCCCACAGACCTCCCGCTTGTCCACGACGTCCTCGACCTTCGATCGCCCCTCCTCCTCGATCGATCCGCTCGAGGATCGAGGACCGAACCCCCTCGAGAGAGGGGGTCGAGGATCGGAATCGAGGATCGAGCCTTGCCGAACATCCTCCTCCCGCCCTCCCGCGATCCTCGATCTCCAGGAAGGGATGGTGACCCTCCTGGCCCGTGGCCCAGCTCTCCCGACTGCATGCGTCGGGGAAGCGCTCTCCAGGCGGAGTGCCGGGGACGCCGGCCTTTGTAGAGGCCAACCGCCCCGAGGCGCCCGAGGTGCTGGCACCCGTGCCCGAACCCGGTGGGCACTGCACCGAGCGAATGGGCAAGAGAGTCGCTCGCAACAGGTGTGGAATTCGAGACTGATCTCATGGGATCAATCTCGAATTCCACATCTGATGCAGAGGGCACAAAAAGTGATAGAAAGTCCTCCCCATACGATTTGGTTACTAGTTCCGATATATTCTCCCTGTAGACTACTTAGGGAGAGGGACATGCCCGACTCGAGAGAGCATGCCCGACTTAATACCGATCGAGAAGCGCTATCGGCACACCCCGGTGCACTGGCAGACCTGGCCCCCGCGCTTGGCCCACACGTCGCACCGCATGCGACTCGGCTGCGAGCGCGGGGGGAAGCACAGGGGTTCCTGCGTCTTCGGGGAGGGCCCATGCAACTTCTCAGGAGCCCCCCGGGGACTTCCGAGCCCTTCGAGAAGGCCCGCCCCCTCGCACTTCCACCCGGGCTCGCCGCCGAGCGCCGGGTCGGGCGAAAGGGGGGGATAGCAAAGGGGGGGGGGGAGAATCAGCTCGCGCAGCTGATTTTCCCTTCGCCTCCTGGCGCCGGAGGCGGCCATGCATCGGGGAACGGGCCCGGCGGCGAGGCCGAAACCGGCTGCATGCAGCAGATTTCGTAACCCCCCCCTTTCCCTATCCCCCCCTTTCGTTCGGCCCGAGAGCGAGGCGGCTCGGGTGGTCGGACTCGGTGCAGTCTGTGTCGGGCGCTGGGCGCTGAGATGTCGACGCTCCTTGCCCGTGGCTGCCCCTGGCGGGCCAGAGGAGCCCGGAGGCGAGTCCGCCGCCGTGCCCTGTGCACTGCGAGGCGTGGAAGCATGCCAAGGTCGCTCGGGTCGGGCCTCTGTGAAGGAGCCCAGGGACACACAAATCAATACACACAAGTAAACATATCCCCCATAGTTTCCCATATTTCTAGGGTTTTCGTCTTCCCCCCCCACTTCCCATATTTTCCCATATTGTAAGGGGGATCGGCGATGAAATTGTGTCTGTGTGTTTTTGTTCCCCTCCTGACTCTGTGCAGTCGAGACCCAGGCCAGCAGCGCATCCCTCAACTGCCCGAGACCCTCCGCCGGCCAAGACGGACAGAAGATCCAGGGGCACCCTCCCCAGGAGGCACAGAAGGAAAGACGCCATACACATCCGCTTGTGGCGCTGCGCGCGGACTTCTTGGATCCGCGCTGGGCCCCCCCTCCCTGGTGCGCGGAGCGCGCCGGGCGGCGCCAGACAGGCGCCGCCGGGGGGAGGGGGGCCCAGAGCGGATCCAAGAACTGCGCGCGGAGCGCCAACAGTTTACTCAAGATTTCGCTATAAAAGGGAGGGGGTCACAACCCTCACAGACGGGCAATTTCAGACCCCCCCAAACAAGCCATGAAAGGGCGGCGTTTTGCCCAGACCCACTGGAACCCTCCAGTGACAGCTCAAATCTGACCCCATCCCAAATCAGACCACCCCCCTTTTATTGTGAAATCTGGAGTCTGTTTATGGCGTTTTTGTTCTTCGTCGAAACCTCCCCAGACCGACCTCGCTCTTGTACCGCGGCCCGACGGCCGCGTTCTGAAGCGGGCCCCCCGCCCGCTCGGCGCGCTCGGCTGGGGTGCGCCGCTGCGGGGCCCCAGTGGTGCATGCCACCACCGCCTCCCCCTCCCGCCTCCCGCCTCCGCCCTCGTCTCCCTCTGCCTCTCTCTTCTGGGCGAGGGAGGGGAAGAGTAGTCCCTCTCCCTCTCTCCTGGGGGAGGGAGGGGGAGGGGAAGAGTCTCCCTCTCCCTCTCTCCTGGGGGAGGGAGGGAGGCAGGTGGTGGTGGTGTACACGTCGTTCATTTCCAACCGTGCTCATTTCTGATTGTGCTCGCTTCTCCTTGCTCCTGGCCCCCCAGGTGGCCAGGAAGAGGCCCAGGACAGAACGACGAGGAATGAAAGGCTCCTTGCCCCCCCCCCCCCCAAGAAAAAAGCCAAAGACCTCTTCGAGGACGTAGAAACGAACCATGTGTGTACCTCTGGGCCCCGAGGCCGCCCCCGCCCCCCCCTCCCTCGGGCTGCCCGAGGCCGCACCCCCGCGCCCCCCCCCGCCCCCCGCGGCATGCGGCGGCGGCGGCGCCGGCGAGAGGCCCGGGGAGGCCCCCTCGAGAGGCGGCCGCGCAACGCTCTCCGAGATGGGGCTGCCAACCGCCCGTGGGGGGACATGCCCGACCGAAGCGTTGGGCCGTCTCGCAGACAGTCTGGGGATGAGTTGTGGAGCACGTGTTAGCGATTGTGGGGGCATTTGTTTGGCGACCTCCCAGTTCTCAGCCGAAATCCGCCCGTGGGGGGACCAGCCCGACCGAAACCTTGGGCCGTCTCGCAGACAGTCTGGGGATGAGTTGTGGAGCACGTTTTAGCGATTTGGGGGCATTTGTTTGGCGATCTCCCAATGTTCAGCCAAGATCCGCCCGTGGGGGGACCTGCCCGACCGAAACCTTGGCTGAAAACTGGGAGATCTAGCAAAACAAATGCCCCAAAAATCGCTAAAACGTGCTCCACAACTCATCCCCAGACTGTCTGCGAGACGGCCCAATGTTTCGGTCGGGCATGTTCACCCACGGGCGGAGTTTGGCCGAGAACTGGGAGATATAGCAAAACACATGCCCCCAAAAACGCTAACACGTGCTCCACAACTCATCCCCAGACTGTCTGCGAGACGGCCCAAGGTTTCGGTCGGGCATGTCCCAACACGGGCGGATTTTAGCTGAGGACTGGGAGATCGCCAATCAAATGCCCCAAAAATCGCTAAAGCGTGCTCCACAACTCATCCCCAGACAGTCTGTGAGACGGCCAAAGGTTTCGGTCAGGCATGTCCCCCGACGGGCGGATTTTGGCTGAGGACTGGGAGATCGCCAATCAAATGCCCCAAAAATCGCTAAAACGTGCTCAACAACTCATCCCCAGACTATCTGCGAGACGGCCCAAGGTTTCGGTCGGGCAGGTCCACTCACGGGCTGAGTTTGGCTGAGAACTGGGAGACCGCCAAACAAATGCCCCTACATCGCTAAAACATGCTCAACAACTCGTCCCCAGACGGTCTGCGAGACGGACCAAGGTTTCGGTCGGGCATGTCCCAGCACGGGCGGATCTTTGCTGAGAACTGGGAGATCGCAAAACAAATGACCCAAAAATCGCTAAAACGTGCTTGACAACACATCCCAAGACTATCTGCGAGACGGCCCAAAGTTTCGGTCGGGCATGTCCCCCCACGGGCGGATTTTGACGGAGAAATGAGAGATCGCCAATCAAATGCCCCAAAAATCGCTAAAACGTGCTCAACAACTCATCCCCAGACTGTCTGCGAGACGGACCAAGGTTTCGGTCGGGCATGTCCCCCACGGGCGGATTTTGGCGGAGAAATGAAAAATTGCAAAACTAATGCCCCCAAATCGCTAGAACGTGCTCCACAACTCATCCCCAGACTGTCTGCGAGACGGACCAAGGTTTCGGTCGGGCATGTCCCCCCCCGGGCGGATTTTGGCGGAGAAATGAAACATTGCAAAACTAATGCCCCCAAACCGCTAAAACATGCTCAACAACTCATTCCCAGACTGTCTGCGAGACGGCCCAAGGTTTATGTCGGGCATGTCCCCCTACGGGCGGATTTTGGATGAGAAATGGCCCAAACAATACCCCTTAATGGTTACAAAACTGATCAACAACTCATCCCCAGACTGTCTTAGGCTATTTTTGAATCTTCCCTCCGTAGAGGGACACGCCCGACTTAACCCAAGATGTCACTGCACCGACCTTGCAGACGTGCTGCAGCAAAGTTTTGGCGTGGACTTCTGCCGATGCAGACCCCCGAAGCGGCGCGCGAGACACGAAGTGAATGTCACGTGGGTTTGTTTGTTTGTCTTCATTCCTGAGCAAAAACAATCCGCACGAAATTCACTTCAAAATCCGGAACGAAATTCTCCAGGACACTCCAGGCCCATACCATGGTTGTCCAAACGAAATCCGCTCTGCGGTGTTGGCGCCATGAAAGATGACCTCGAGACGGCCCACGAGGCCGTCGAAGCGTCCCCAGGGGAGCTCCTGCAGCCTTCCCGCGAGGGCCCCGAGGGGCACAAGCCCTTGAATTCCCTGAGGTTTTCAGTGTTTGTCGGCTCTCGCCGCTTCGAGCTTCCGACGTCCCAAGACGACCTCAAAGGCCACCAGGACAGCCCCAAGACTGCCCGAGAGGTCACGAAGAGGCCCCAAGACGGCCCAAGAGGGCTCCAAGACGGCCCCAGAAGCGCCCAAGAGCCCGAGAGGGCCCCAAGACTGCCGAAGAAGGGCCCAAGAGAGGGAAGAGGAACACACAAGTCGAGCCTTCCGCCCCAAGAGAGCCCAGGAGACCCCAAGACAGCCAAAAGAGGCCCCCAAGAGTCCACCAGGGCAAAAACCATTGATGCCCATAGGTTGTTTCAATGCTTTGGGGGTTCTCGCCTCCTCGGGCTTCCGACGCTCCAAGACGGCCCCAGGCCCCCAAGACTCCCCGGAAACCGTTCAAGAGGCCCCCAGGAGAGCTCCGGGACGACCCGAGAGGGATCCAAGACGGCAGAAGAGGCGCCCAAGACTGCCCAAGAGGGCCCGGAGGCGGCCCCAAGAGGGGCAGCGGGAACACGAGCCAAGAATGCGGGCCTTCTGCCCCAAAAGGGCCCCCCAGAAGGCCCCCGTTGCCTTCTCGAACAGCTGCCGCCCCGGATGCTGCGCTGCCGCGGTGGCGGAATCGCCGAGGCAGCGGGATTGAGTTCTGAACGGGTTTCATTACACCGTGACTTCCTCCGTGATGCAGCAGCGGGACGTAGCGCGCCAAGGACCCACGGGCCCAAGGGCAAGGAGGAGGAGGAGGAGGAGGAGGAGGAGGCGAGGGCGAGGAAAAGTGGAGGGGTCCTTCTCCGCGAGCTGCGACAGGCGCGCCTGCTGGAGCTCTTTCTGGATGCCGTCCAAGCGCTCCCGCTCCTTCAGAGGCCCTCCGAATGAAGATCCGAGCAGACTTGCAGATTGCCAGAAATGTTCATGGCCCAAGGTTCGCCATGAAGGAAAACAACTCCTGAGGGAAACGGGTCCTGGACGTTTTTGCCTATTGACAACATCCCGGGGACCTGCATGGGCAGTGGAACCGGCCGAAAACTGCTCGGGATGAAAAACTGGTCCCGGGGGAAGGCTCTGGGGTCCAAGGAGGAGAAGGAAGAGGAGGAGGAGGAGGAGGAGGAGGAGGAGGAGGAGGAGGAGGAGGAGGAGGAGGAGGAGGAGGAGGAGGATGAGGGGGAGCATGAGGAGGGTCCAGGACCCGTTTCCCTAAGGACCCAGCCTTTTCATGCTAGAAGAAAGTGCCCCCAGATTTCCGCGCATGCTTGAAGCCCCCTGAGGCCCTCCGGGCCTCGCTGTGGGGTGCTGAGGCCCTCGGCGGCCATGGGGCCTCCATGGAGATCACGGGAACACGTTTTGGCTGCGAGCGTTGGACGCTTTTGTTTTCTTGGAGGGACCGCGGAGGCCCCTCCACGCCCTGTGGGCGATGTCGGCAGCTGTGAAATGATGCGTCTGGCGAACATCGCCGGACCCCCTTCTGTTTCAGGGAGGGCAGGGCGCTCACAGCGCGTGCCCTCCATCGTGCCCGCGTGGCAGCCGCGTTTTGGCTTGCCGTCGTTTGCTTAATGGTCAGGCCGAATGGGATCGCTGATGAAACGTTTTGGCGCCGCGCAGAGGGGGGCAGGGAGAGGAGGCAAGGCGTCTTAGAAGCAGGGAGGGGTTCTTCTAAGAGGCATTCCCCCCTCCCCCTACCCCCCATCTGCGCGTGGTCGAACGCTGGGCCAGGGACAATCTTGGCATCACCCGACAAGTGGGGTCGGACGATCGCGCCGCATCGCCGAGGCATCGGCGACGTCGGCGCGGTCCTCCGACCCCGCCTGCTCGGACCCCACTTGGGAGGCCTGGGTCCGGTAGAAGGAAACAATCAGTAAACACCCCCCCCTGCCCCCCCAGACTCAAAGCTGGCACGCGCGGGGGAGGCTGCGGTCGAGGTGCAGCTCGTCAGACCCACCGCCAACTCTGAACACCGGGGGGAGGGGGAGGCGTGGACGGATGAATGCGGCACGAGCGCTCGCTGTTTGTTGCCGAGGCCTGTCCTTCCTCTCCCTCTCGCGGGCGACCCTCTCCTGGGGAGGCCGCCGACCGCCCGCCCGCGCCCGGTCCAGGCCAGGCCACCCCCGCCCGGGCACCCGACGCAGCGGCTATAGGTCCCCAGCGCAGCTCCCTGGAGGTCTGGACCCTCTCCGCTCTCCCTCGCTCGGGCGTCCATTCCTTGTGCATCTTCCGGTCTCGTGCGTGCTTTTCTGCCCCGCTGGTCGAGAATGAGCCTCGGAGGTCCAAAAACCGCCGTCCTGATTTTTGTTCAATGCGTTGGATCTCTGGGGTTGGCGAAGGCAGACTGAACGAAACTTTCGTCGCGGTGCTGTCGGGGGGGTGCGCCGACCGGGCATCGGCGATGCCTCGTCGACGGTTCGGCGACGCGCCCCCGACAGCAAGCCGCCCGCGCCTCTCCCTGGGCGGGTCCGGGGGCCCTCGGGCCCCTTCTCGGCGATCTGCCCGTCCCCCGGTGGCCGTTCGGGTCGTAGCAAGCGGGTCACTGGCGGCCGTTCGGGACGGCCCAGGGCCCCCCCCCCGCAGCGCCCTCGGCGCTGCTGGAGGGCCCCCCCGAGGCCGGAAGGCCGCCGAGAGCCCACGAGGACCCACGGAAGCCCCTCGAGCCCCGAGCGCCGAGGCCCGAACCTGTGTGCCTCTCCCACCCCCCTCCTTCTCGTTCCCCCCCGGCCCTCTCGCGTTTCTGGATGCCACGGCAACGTACACCCTAACAGTCCCATCATTGATTTACAAATGTGTTTGAAACGTGTACAACATGTTCTAATAGCGTTTCAGACGTGTGCTTGACACATTTAAAGCATGCTTGAACCATGTTGGGGACCTCTGGAACTCCTTTGGCAGCACGCTTCCCCTCCATTCGTCGACTTCCACGACCCTCCCGCGGCTCGGCCACGGGCGCGCGCCGCCCGCCGAGTTGCCTGGGCCCAGGGGGGCGGGGGGGGCGCGGGGGGGCGGCCTGGCCGGGGCCCGCGGTGCGAGCACGCGGCCGGCGCCCCTCCCCCCTCCCCGCGCGGTCTCCGCCGCGAACGCGGCCCGCTTGGCCTGCAGGGAGTCCAGCTCGGACGCCTTGTCCTGCGCCTTCTCTGAAGTCGGGCGTGTCCCCCTACAGGGGGATTTTCGACGAAAACTAAAAAAGACTCAAAACAGACTCACTTTTCTGTTTTTTTGTTGTTGTTTCGTTTGCTGTTTGTGTATATATATATATAAACTAAACATACTCCCCAAATTCATTAAACAAAAAATTGAATATCCCCACTGTGGAGGGACAGGCCCGACTTAAGCCTTCTCCTGCAGCCCGCGCAGCCGCGCCGTCTCCCTCTCCTTGGCCGCCGCGGCCTCCCGCTTCCTCTCCTCCTCCTCCCTCTCGCGGCGCTCCCTGTCCAGATTGTACTGCACGATCTTCTCCTCCTCCAGCCGGTCCGCGAGCATCCTGTCCTCCTTGATCTTCGTCGCCGCGGCGTTCACGGCGTTCACCTGCGGAGGGCACGGGCGCCGGCGCACTGCGCTTCGCCCAGGGGGCGCCCGTCACGACTGCGCCACTCCCCAGAGTTGAGCAGGGACCGACCGTCCCGGCATTTCTATAGCCCTACCACGATCTGTTCTTAGAACCCAGAAATGTTCGAATAACAAAAACACTGTTCTTAGAACACAAGCCCGATGCGTTAAAACAAAGCAGACTCAGCCAGAAATGTTCTAAGAACATTTCGTGCAAACCACAAGCACTGTTAGAACACTGTTTGGTGGGCCAATAGGCGAGCCAGGACGCTTCGCCACTGCTTGACAGAGACGGCGGCACCACTCGGGGCTTGTTGCGAGGAGGCGCCCCTTCGGCAACGAGGGCGTCCGGCCGCCGCCACCGCCGTGGTTCCGAGCTTTCTGCGGGCCGCTGATGGTTCCCAGCCGTCGCCGCCATGGACTTCCGGCCAAGGTCGACACAACACAGGGCGCCACATCTTTGTTCCTCAGGCGGCCGAGTGACGTCACCACGGCGGGCTGCTGGGGCGGGCCGCGCTCAGCGTCGATGCCCCCTGGCGTGAGACATAGGTGGACAGCGCGCCGCAGGTCGCGTGCAGAACAATGGCGATGGCTGCGCTGGGCGAGCACAAGAGAAACAAAAAGACAGCGTGCACCGTGCAGCGGAAACGCAGGGCAGACCAGGGGCAGGGAGACTGCCGAGCGGGTGGCACGCACGCGCGGCTCCGCCAGCGGAGAGCCGACGGCACCGCCGCGAGGCGCGGAGCCTGGACGCGCTCAGGCGAACTTCCACCCGGCGTGGCAGATGGGCGGACTGGATGGTGGCAGCCGCAGGCAGAACACGACTACCTACCAGACCACCCCAACCCAACCCGAAGACCCGAATTTCGGGTTGGGGGGGGGGTAAGGGTTCCACGCGTGTGTTTTCGATGCTTCCCGATCCCCCCCCACTAGAAATCGAGGGTTAATCTGCGCCTCCGGGTTGGGTTGGGGTGATTTGGTGGGTGGTGAGAACACGCGTGCATGCGGAAGATGTGGGACCGGCCGTTCAAAGGCAGGGGTCTTTGCCGATCACCGCCCGCTGCCCGATGGGCAAACACACACGCACACACACACACACACACGCACACACGCACACACGCACACACGCACACACGCACACACACACACACACGCACACACGCGCGCACACGCACACACACGCACACACGCACACACGCACACAGGCACACACACACACACGCACACACGCGGCACACGAACACACACGCACACACGCACACACGCACACACGCACACACGCACACACACACACAAACACACACACACACACACGCACACACACGCACACGCACACACACGCACACACACGCGCGCACGCGCACACGCACACACGCACGCACGCACGCACGCACGCACGCACACACACACAGACACAAGCGCGCATTTGTTTCTCCGACGCGCCAGTGGGTCCGGGTAGCCCTCAAAGCTAATTGGCTTGATCGTGAAGCAGCGTAGCAGGTCTCCAAACGCCTGAGGACCACACGTAGGCGGTACACGGGCAGAAAAGCCAGGGGGTGCAGGAAACGGTACGCGCATTTGGAAGGCGAACGCCAACAGTCACCACACACACACAAGCGCACACGCTCACTTCTTGCTCTCACGGCCGTGCGCGCGACAGCACGGCGGAGCCGGTCCCGGAGCGCGAAGCTGTAATTTGCTCGATTTCAGTGCAAACGTAGTTTGTAGTTGTAATTTGTAGTTGTAAGGAGAAGGAGGAGGAGAAGGAGGAGGAGGAGGAGGAGGTGGAAGAGCAGGGCAAAACTCGCTTTTCAGGCTGAGATCATCGTGACCAGGCCAGGCCGGGGAGCATCTGGAGCTGCCGTGCGCGCCGCCGCAGCTCTATCACGCGGTGGTCTCCACCGGCGGCCGTGGACCACCGTGCGCACAGAGTTCGCCAGGCCCAGAGATCCGACGTCGTGACTTTTTCAGCGCGGGGTCCCTGGGAAGCCTCGACCCATTCCCCAGGACCGGTTTCCCATCCTGAGTCGTTTTTGCACGGTCCCGGGGCCCGGCGAGGGCTCGAGGCCGCGCCCTCGACTTTTTCGATGCGTCGGATCTCCGGGGGACGGCGCTGCAGAAGCTGCGCCTGCCGCGTGCAGCCGCCGTGCTGCCGCGAGGGGCGCGGGGGGCAGGAGCGCCGGGGCGTTTGAGGCCTGGCCAGGGCGGGCCTCGGCCAGGAGCAGGCGCCCCGACCCTGCTCGCGGGGGGGCGGCCCGCAAGCCAGACCCCCTCGGGAACCTCGGGGTGGTCCCCACATGTTAAGTCGGGCGTGTCCCCCCTACAGGGGGATCTTCGACGAAGAACAACAAATTACCCCCAAAATACTCCCAAATGGCAAAAACATGCTCAAAAATACACTCCCGGGGTGGTCCCTGCGGCGGTGGACAAACCTCCCTTTAGCAAACCTCCCTCTAGTGAGAACGGCCCGGGACGGAAACCGACGGGCCTGGACCCGCAAGAACGACGGCCGCGACGCCCTCTCGCGAACCGAAAACGGCCAATTCCTCAATCGACGTGTCAGGGCAGGAGGTCTATCCACCTCCGATCCCTAAATGTGAAGTCGGGCGTGTCCCCCTGCAGGGGGATCTTCGACGGAAAACAACAAAATACCCCAAAAAATACTCCAAAATGGCAAACACATGCTCAAAAATACACTCCCGGGGTGGTCCCTACGGCGGTGGACAAACCTCCCTTTAGCAAACCTCCCTTTAATGAGAACGGCCCGGGACCGAAACCGACGGACCTTGACCCACAAAAACGACGGCCGCGACGCCCTCTCGCGAACCGAAAACGGCCAATTCCTCAATCGACGTGTCAGGGCAGGAGGGCTATCCACCTCCGATCCCTAAATGCGAAGTCGGGCGTGTCCCTACAGGGGGATTTTCGCCGAAAAACAAAACATACCCCAAAAATACTCCAAAATTATCAAAACATGCTCAAAAATACACTCCCCAGACTATTCTTTAACTACTTTTGAATATTCCTCCTGTAGAGGGACGGGCCCGACTTAACCCTAATGTGAGCGTCTCGCCCGTAACCCATCGGGGGCGCGCAAACCTGAACTTGATCTTGGGGACAGCCCGCAAACCAAAGCCCCTCGGCCCCTCTTCACGAGGCGACCAAAACGGAGGACGAGGGCGACGCCGAAGGCGAGATAAGCGCCATTTGAACTCCACTAAGAATCACCTGAAGAAAAACCAATACGCCTTCCGATGTGCACCGCCGGCGTCATCCACATAACTGTGGTGAGCCCACAGTGGTCCCTGTGTGAGCGTCTCGCCGTAGATCCACGGGGGCGCGCAAGCATGCGTTGGTCCACGGCTCGCGCGCGGTCGCCGAATCCCCATGCATCCCGCCCCCCCGCCCGTGCCCGGTGCTTGCCGCCTCGCTCGGCGGCGGAACCCCATCTTCCCCGGGCGGCCCCGTCGCTGGTCCACGCCGGGGATGATGTTTGCGAGGTGTTCAGTAAGTAAGGGCTTCGGAAACAAACAGCGGCACTCATGCCACATTCATCTGTCGACGCCTCCCCCTCCCCCCAGTGGAGAAAGGGCGGTGGGCTGATGATCGCTCGTCGACCGCAGCTCCCCCGAGCGTGTCAACCGCCGAGGGGGGGAGGGGGAGGTGTTCAGTAAATGTTTCCCTCTGCCCCATGTAAACAAGATGATCATCCACCCGCGGCCGCGAGAACGGTGCACACGTACTGCCTGTGATGATGACTTCGAACGCGCGCTTGGTGATGGAGACAAGGCTTTCAGAAGCGCACGAAGGCGCGGATGAATACGGGCTGGGCATCAAGAAGCCGAAACCGCCGACGGGGGCACGACGCCCTCGACGACCTAGATACGGAAAAGGGCCGTGCCAGCCATTCGGTAGCGCGAAATACTGTAAGAACGAGGCATCAGAGACGTTGACAGTGAGCTGGAAATTCCAAGCCCTACTTACGAATGCCCCAAGTGGGCGGATCCGGAGTCCCGGCGGTGCTAAGCGGCCCTCCGGAAGGAAAAAACAAGGCCCGGAATGAGGCGCGGCACGCGAAGCACAAGGGGCTGAACCCGGAAGGGCGAAGACAACTTCCACAGGGCGATTTTAGCAGCCACGGGGCAGGCTTTGCCATGCTTCCGACAGTCGAAGAGGGGGATGCGCAGTCATGCCGCGAAGCTTGTGGCGGTCGATTGGGGGCGGGGACGTCTGCGAACAAGCAGATGTGCGATGAGACTGGGGAGGCATCGGCCCAGCATGATGCGCCCCCCCAGGTCACCAGGAGGAGAAGAGCCCCCAGCCTTCCTCCTCCTCCTCGCCTCCTCCCTCTTCCTCCTCGCTCCTCTCCTCCTCCTGGCCTCCTCCTCCCCTCCTCCTCCTCCCCGAGCCTCGGGGCGGGCCAGCCTGCCTGCCGGCCACCGCCTCGCTTCCTGCCGCCTTCCTTACACGCCCTCCGTCCGTCCCTGGGCCTACGCCGCGGCAGCTCGGCGGCGCGAGCTCGCAGCGCCGCGCGGCGGCCACGTGCCCGCGGCCGCGCCCTCGCGGCCCCGGGGCCCCGACCGCCCGGGCGCGCCCCGCACGGGGTCGGGTCCCGGAGATCCCCCCGCGCTGCGTCACGACTCTTTCGCCTCCTCCTCCTCCTCCTCCTCCTCCTCCTCCTCCTCCTAGCGCCAGCTCGGCCCGAGCCCTGCGGGCTCGGCGCGAGCCCGCGCCACCGGCGCCCCCCGCGCCGCCCTCCCTCCTCCCGCCGCGCCTCCTCGCCCCTCCTCAGCGGGCCGTGATGGAGGTGCCGCGGCGGCGTCGCCCCAACCGGTCGGCCGCGGCTCGGCGGGCGCAGTATCGTCGCGCCGAGGGCCGAACTGTCGAGCGGCTCCTCTCAGCGTTCGCCGAGCTGCGCGGTCACCGCGGCGGCACCCCCACGCGCTTGGGGGCCGCCCTGGCCGCGGCTTTGGCGCCCGCGGCCGCGCCTGGCGCCGCTGCGGGGGGTGCCGACGGCTCCGAGGCGGCCGACCCCGGCACCGAGCGGGAGTTCCAGGCCGAGCGGGCGGAGGGTCCGCCTGGCGACGCGCCCCAGCTCGCGGCGGCGGCGGGCGCGGCGGCGACGCGCTACCCCGCGGTCGAGCAGGAAGGCGAGACCAGCATCGTCGACATGGTCCGAGCCCTCCGCGCGGAGATCGCGACGGCGGCCGCCACGAGCCAGGCGGAGGCCACCACGGCCGAGCAGGCGGCGGCGAGCGAGCGGGAGAAGGAGTCAACGGCGACAGATGTGCTGCGGGCCATGCAGGGCGGCCACTTCGGCACGGCTGCCGTGCCGTTGGGTGGGCCAGCTGCTGGCGCCGAGGGCGCGGCCCCAGGGCCCCTACGGGGGATGACTGCCCAGCCGCTGGCCGCTGCGGCGGGCTGGGCAGGCAGCGCGGCGCCGCGGGCCGCAGTGGAGACGGGGCCGCAGATCAACTGGACAGTGTTCGGGATTCCCTCGGGCGGGCCAGTCACAGAGCCAGTGCCGCCAGTGCAGCAAACACCGCAGACCGACGGGCAGTGCAAGCAGCAGTGATCGCTGGACGTTTCAACTCCTTACTGGTGCTCGCGGTGCGCTACCTTGTGCTCGTGTTCGCCGTGGTGGTCAGGGTAATTAGAGAGTGTGTATTGATATGACTTCGTCATTGGTCTCGTCTCGTCTCGTCCTCCTCCTCCTCCTCCTCCTCCTCCTCCGCCTCCGCCTCCGCCTCCTCCTCCTCCTCCTCCTCCTCCTCCTCCGCCTCCTCGTCCTCCTCCTCCTCCTCCTCCTCCTCCTCCTCCTCCTCCTCCTCCTCCCTTCGGGGGGCGTGCCCGGGCCTCGGGGCCGCCGAGGAACGACTCGGGATGGCAAGCCGGTCCAGGAGGAAGGTATACCCCCAACGAAGCGAGATCGCGGGCGGGCACGCACGCGCCTCCTCCTCCTCCGCCTCCTCCTCCGCCTCCTCCTCCTCCTCCTCCTCCTCTCTCCTCCTCCTCCTCCTCCTCCTCCTCCTCCCCCTCCTCCTCCTCCTCTCTCCTCCATCCTCCTCCTCCTCCTCCTCCTTCTCCTCCTCCTCCTCCTCCTCCTCCTCCTCCTCCTCCTCCTCCTCCTCCTCCTCCTCCGGGGCCCAGACCTCTGGGGGCCGGCGCTGCGAAAAAAACACGACGTCGGGGGCTCAGACCCCAGACGTCGTGATTTTTTCAGGACTCGACCCCAGAGGTCCGGACCCATTCCCCGGGACTGGCTTGTCATCCTGAGTCGTCCTTCGACGGTCCCGAGGCCCACTATAGGGGCACCCAGAGGCCGAGTATAGCGAAAAACCTGCCCCTTGACTCCTGGTGGGTTTCGCAAGCAGGGCGGACATTTCCGCCCTGCTTGCTGGGCGCCTTTGATGCCGACTTCCGCCCCACTTTGCCGTCGCTGTTTGCGCCACACCTCCGCAGAAGTATCCGCGCTCTCTCTCCCCGAGGTGGACACTTCCGCCGTACCGCTTCGCATCGTTGGGGGTGCCTTTCCGACGCAGCGCCAAGTCGGAACGTCAGCCAGAGCACGGCGGACCCGAAGTCAGGGCGTGCCCCTCCAGAGAGCGGTCCCCGCACCCCTCGCGTCTCGCGGGTGGGCGGCCCAGCCCCCGGACCCCCAGGTCCTCTTGCTCATGCTCTTTCTTCTGCTGCGGTGCTTCGACCTGCGGCCGCAGCACGCCACACCGGCAACGCATCCTGCGCGCCAACCCTTCGGTCGCCCGAACCCGACCGCCCGAAACCGAACCGTCCCGAGGCAGAACCGAACCGGAGGTCCACCAAAGGCGGAAAGTCCACCCAAAGTCAGGGCCGTCGGGGATCAACCGAACCGCTCGAGGCAGAGTCAACCAAAGTCGGGGCCGTTCGAAGCCGAACCGCCCCGAGGCAGAACCGAACCGGAGGTCCACCAAAGGCGGAAAGTCCACCCAAACCCAGACCCCCGACGTAATGATTTTTTCATTACGTCGACCCCCAGAGGTCCCGACCCTTTCCCCATGACCGGCTTTGCATCCTGAGTCGTTTTTTGACGCTCCCGAGGCCCGGTGAGGGCCCCCGGAGGCTGAAAATTAGGAAAAACCTCCCGTCATGATTTTTTCATTACTCGAGGGGGTCTGGGCCCAAAGTCAGGGCCGTCGGGGATCTTGCTCCCAGCGCGAGCGGGCCTGTGGGGCGGGTTCCGCGCGGGGCCTCCGCGGAGGAGCGCCCCGGGTCCGCGGGGCCGCGGCCCCGGCCCACGAGGCCGCGGCTGCGGGCAGGCGCCCCTCGAGGCTCAATTCGGGCCTGTCCCCCTACAGGGGGCTTGTCGACGAACACTAACGACGAGCACTACAACAAATACCCCCCAAATAGCCAAAGAGTAGTCAAAGAATAGTCTGGGGACTATTCTTTGAGTATTTTTGTGGCCTTCTTGGAGTATGTTTGGGGTATGTTGTGTTTTTCGTCGAAAATCCCCCTGTAGGGGGACACGCCCGACATAACTCTAGGCCTCCCAGATGGGGTCCGAGTAAGTGGGGTCGGAGGATCGCGCCGCATCGATGCATCGGCGTTGCGGCTCGATGTGGAGCCCGATTTGCTTTGCGCCGACGCCGCCGATGTGTCGCCCACGTCGACGACGCATCGCCAGTGCATCGCCGATGCATCGCCGATGCATCGCCGATGCATCGCCGATCCGGCGCAATCCTCCGACCCCATCTGCTCGGACCCCATCTCGGAGGCCGCTGGCCCCGGCCTCGAGGAGCCAGAACTGATCGAGGACTACAGCGCCGCCAGCGAGCTGCCAGAGACCCTCACGGTCCCGGACGTCGGGCGCCCAGCAACCCAGACCCCCGACGTAATGATTTTTTCATTACGTCGACCCCCAGAGGTCACGACCCTTTCCCCATGACCGGCTTTGCATCCTGAGTCGTTTTTTGACGCTCCCGAGGCCCGGTGAGGGCCCCCGGAGGCCGAAAATAGCGAAAAACCTCCCGTCGTGATTTTTTCATGACTCGAGGAGGTCTGGGAAGGAGGGCGAGAGGCATGGGGGGTGAGGCCCCCGAGAGCTGGCAGCATGTCTGTCGGCGGCGAGCGAGGGGAGCTTCGAGGGTCGAGGTCTTCGGGCGCTGTGGTGGCTTCCTGGCGGCTCGTCGCCCTCGGGATGCGTCCCAGCGGCTGCGCCTCGCCGAGAGCACTGCAGGGGTGCCCGCATCGCCCCGAAGGGCCGCCGGCGACCCGAGCTCTGGCCAAGAATCCAAATTCGGCGGCGCACCCGGGGGGAGGAGGAGGGGGAGGAGGAGGAGGAGGAGGAGAGAGGAGGAGGAGGAGGAGGAGGAGGAGGAGGAGGAGGAGGAGGAGGGAGGAGGAGGGAGGAGGAGGGAGGATGAGGGAGGAGGGGGGAGGAGGGGGAGGAGGGGGAGGTGGAGGGGGAGGGGGAGGGGGAGGGGGAGCAGGCCTTCTCAGAAGGCGGCGGGGCTTCTCAGAGTCTCTGCGGCCTTCTGTGAAGTTCTCTTTGTGCCACCGAGCGCGCTCCGCCACTCCCAAAGTGCCGACTCGCAAACGCCCGAAACACCCATGTTTGCTTTGATGTAACTTATCTCCCGAAAGGTTGGAGCGGGCGGCTTTGGGCCGTTTTCGGCCTCTGGGGGCCGTCGCCGGGCCTCGGGAGCATCAAAAACGACCCAGGATGAATGGGGAAGCGGTCTAAACCTCTGGGGGTCGGCGTTGCGAAAAAATCGCGACGTCGGGTGTCTGGGTTGCGACCTGAGGGGCCTCCGGGCTGCATCATGACGCAACCCAGCCATCCGGCTGCTCCCATTTTTTCGATGCGTGGGCCCCGGGGATCTTGACCGGCGTTGGGGGCCCCCCTGGTGGCGCCTCCGGCGCCGCCCCTGGCGTGCTCCGCGCACCAGTCGGCCACGCGGGGGGGTGGGGGGAGGGGGGAAGGCTTTTTAGAAGCACCCCTGCTCCTCAGAAGGCGCGGGCCCGCTCTGTAGATGTAAGGCCGGCGGCTTCTAAAGAAGCAGCCCCCCTTGTGAGAAGCCTCCTCCCCTCCCCCCACCCCCCGCTGCGCGCCGCCAAGCCAGGGAGGAGGGCACAGCGCCGATCCGAGCATGCGAACCTCTCACGGTTTCTGCTTGCCCAGGCCCCCGACGTCGTGGCCCAGACATGCCACGTCCTGATTTTTTCAGGCCGGCGTCCCCGCAAGTCCCGACCCTTCCCCCGGGACCGGTTGTTCGTCCTGAGTCGTTTTTGGACGGTCCCGAGGCCCGGCGAGGGCCCCCCAGGGCCGAAAGTAGCGAAAGGCCGCCCGTCTTGATTTTTTTTACGACGCGATCCTGTCTGGGGATGTTTCCGCCACGTCGACCCCCAGAGGTCTAGACTTAAGTCGGGCGTGTCCCCCTACAGGGGGATATTATCGACGAAAACTACAAAATACCCCCAAAATACCCCACAAAGGCCAAACAATATTCAAAACACAGTCCCCAGACTATTTTTGGATTCTTTTCTGATTGTTTTGGGGGTATCTCTTTTTTTTTTCGTCGACCATCTCCCTGTAGGGGGACAGGCCCGACTTAAGTCTAGACTCTAGGCCGCCTCCCCAGCACCGCTCCCTCGTCCCGAGTCGTGCCTCGACGCCCCCGAGGAGGCCGGGCGAAGGCCCCCCCCCCCGAGGCCGAAGCGACGGCCCCGGGAGCCGCCCGCGCCCTTTTTTTTCGCTTGGTGGGAGGCGCCGGCCTTCCCCAGGGCCAGACCCCCCCGCGCTGTGAAAGAATCGCGACGGGAGGTTTTTCGCTAGTTTCGGCCCTGGGGGGCCCTCGCGGGGCCTCGGGAGCGTCAGAAAACGACTCAGGAGGAGAAACCGGCCCCGGGGAGAGGGTCGGGACTTGCGGGGACGTCGTCCTGAAGAAGCCAGGACGTCGCATGTCTGGGTCCCCAGACCCAGACCCCCTCGAGTCATGAGAGAAGTCGTGACGCGAGGTTCTCCGGAATCTTCGGCCTCCGGGGGCCCTCGCCGGGCCTCGGGAGCGTCAGCAGAGAGCGACGCGGGGTGCAGAGCCGGTCCGGGGGAAGTGGTCGGGACCTCTGGGGGGGTCGACGTAGCGGAAGAAACACTACGTCGGGGTCTGGGGACGTGCGACGTCCTGAGTTTTGCAGGACGCGGCTCCCAGAAGTCCCGACCCCTTCCCCGGGGCCGGCATATTTCGTCCTGAGTCGTTTTTGGACGGTCCCTGTTGCCCGGCGAGCGCCCCCCTGCCCCCCCCCCCCAGGGGCCGGAGAAATAGCCCCCAAGCCGCCCGTCCTGATTTTTTTTTACGACGCCATCGTTTCGATGTCCGTTCATGGGAGCCGTGCTTCGTGGTTTGGGGACTTCTCTGATATATAAGTTGATTTACAAGATTGCCAAATCAACATATAAGCTGTGTGAGTCGGGTTTTTACGACGCCATCGTTTCGATGTCCGTTCATGGGAGCCGTGGGCGGCGGCATCGAAGCCAGCTGTTCCTGCATTTGGGCCGCGTTCGGGCCGCCTTTGGGGCCCTTCCTCCTGCTCCTCCTAGCCCTTCCTGCTCTTACTCCCCCCCCCGATCGTTCTCTGCGTCTCCCCCCTGCAGGTGCGAATCTGGTCCACGTGCGGTCCAAATCTGATGCCACATGTGTTCCAATTCGGCCCAGATCAAGCCCACGTCGGACAGCGCCAGGGGCCACGCGGGCTCCCACGGAACGGACACCAAACATCGTGTCTGGGTCTGGGGGGCGGGGCCCCCTGAGGTCTCGACCCGTTCCCCAGGGCCGGTCTTTCATCCTGGGCCGTTTTTTGACGCTCTGGGGGCCTGGCGAGGGCACTTTGAGGCCGAAAATTGCGAAAAACCTGCGTCTTGATTTTTCAATGCGGTGGATCTCTGGGTTTCTGGGTTTACGACGCGAAGAGAGAGCCGCGCGGCGCGCGGCGCGCGGCGCGCGGAACTCGTCGTCGTCGTCGTCGTCGTCGTCGTCGTCGTCGTCGTCGTCGTCGTCGTCGTCGTCGTCGTCGTCGTCGTCGTGGTCGTCGTGGTCGTCGTCGTCGTCGTCGTCGTCGTCGTCGTCGTCGTCGTCGTCGTCGTCGTCGTCGTCGTCCCAT
>CAUYUJ010016161.1:25000-91888 GCA_963575745.1 Prorocentrum cordatum | reverse complement strand
CTCCTCCTCCTCCTCCTCCGCCCCCGCCCCCGCCCCCCCGCGACGCGCCGCGGGCGGCCTGGGGCGGGGGTGGGCCTCGCTTCCCGACCCGGGGCGCCTCGGCCACGAGGCGCTTCGCCGCCTCCTGCTTCTGCCGGTAGTGCTCGGCCTCCTCCTCCTTCAGCGCCTGGATCTGCTGCAGGACACAGGCGCGCTCCTCCCAGGCTGCGAGAAGGGGGAGGGGGGAGGGGGAGGAGGAGGAGGAGGAGGAGGAGGAGGAGGAGGAGGAGGAGGAGGAGGAGGAGGAGGGAAGAGGGGGAGGAGGAGGAGGAGGAGGCGGAGGAGGTGGAGGACCGTGGCCCCAGCAGATATGAATGCTCCAGGGCGGTCCTCAGCAGCTCGATCCGTGATGCATGTACAGCGCACGTGGCTCTGCAGCTGCAGACGCGCAGTCAGCTCAACAAGCATGCCTAAGCTTCACCCACATTGAATGCGTCACAAGGCAGACCTCAACACACGTACATCTGGTGTTTCGAAGACCGGGGAAACATACACTTTCTGTTTCGCGTGCGTGGACAGGCGGCGCGTCAGCTCGCCACGACTGGTCACCCACGCGCGACTATAGAGCATATACCACCCTTTAGATGATACGGACAATGCAACTGGTGAGTACCTTGCATATAGGTGTGCAGTTCGACGTGCATGTCGATCCCCATGTCGATTTGTCTGGTGACGATCATTTCGATGGGCATTTCACTTGGAAGTTCGATGGCAATCGGGCCTGCATTTCGATGTTCATCTCGATGTGCAAATTGTCGATTGCCATGTGGTGTGCGTTCCGATTTGCAGTGCCTGCGGGACAACCACGGGACGTCCACGAGACAGCAACGGCGAGACACCGCGAGACACACGGAGACCTTGTTTCCACAGCTTGGTTTTAGCTGCGCCGGCACATCGTCGCCCTCACTCAGCGTCGCCACGCCCGAACGCACGACACGAGCTGAAAGCAAACGCGAATTCCTGGCCAAGTTCACCTCGCTGTCATTCCCCGAAGCTCCGACCGAATGTACACGACACGACATGTTCGTCGCTTTCTGGGGTAGAGGTGGGCAGAAACAGCACCACGGACACGCTTGCCGTCGCTCGGACGTCTATTTCCCCTGCGTGCTTCGGTTTCGTGCGTGTTTTCGTTTGCCCGCTGGTCCAGGATGGTCCCCGATGGTCCCCGCCGAGAAAACATGCACACGTCCGAGCGATGCCAAGCACGCCACCGTGAGGAGGCCACCAGCGTGCCACTGCTGGAGAACCACTGAGCATTCGGACAGCCATGAAGAAACAACGCGCTGACTGGCTTTCCGCGCTGGCGTTCGCCTCCCCTCCCAGCTGCCACCCACCGAGGCCTCCGACCGAGTGCACCCAGGGCGCAGCCTCGAGTTCCGCCGCGGGGGATCTGTGGGACCCTCCCTACGGCCTGATGGCGCAGTCTTGCGTGCACCGTCGCGCCAAAGCCTCGCTTCCAGACCTCCTCCTCGCCCGCTTTTCCCGCTCCTCCTCCTGTCGTTCTCCTACTAACTAATTCCACCCGTCTCCTCCTCCTCCTCCTCCTCCTCCTCCTCCTCCTCCTTCTCCCTCCTCCTCCTCCTCCCTCGCCCTCCTCCTCCTCGCCCTCCTCCTCCTCCTCCTCCTCCTCCTCCTCCTCTTCCTCCTCCCCCTCCTCCATTCCTTCTCCTTGAAAACAATTCCTCCCTATCGCACCCCGAGGCTGGTCGGAACGGCGGGCCGTGCGCTTCGCCTGGTACGTCTTCTACACTGATGATCCTGACGCCCAAAATTTGCAGCACCTTCACGGATTGAGGGCGGGTCGCCTTCAAAATGTTGTTCCCTAGCGCCGCGCGCATCCGTCTTAAAAGTCTGCCAACGTTTGACGGATAGAGTACGGTCCGCTTTCACAGGGTGGCTCTGTCCTTATTTACGCGCGCAGCCGTTTAAGAGCTGTCAAACAAAAAAAAAACTTCATGGATAGATGGCGGTTCCTAGATGACGCCGCGCGCACTCGTGTTACAAAATGCATGGTTTTCACGGCTGGAAGCTGGCTCCATTCCAAAATGTGGCACTCGCCTGAGCGACGCGCACATGTGTTTCAAGTGTTTATAAAAAAAGCTCCATGATTTCCAATTGCACCGCCCAACGGGTGGAGGGTTGGCACGATGTCGGACAGTCAAGGCGCGACAGTTACGTTGATGTGTCTTGTTAGAATCATAGGAATGGTGTTCCGGCGCGCTTCAGGATCGTCAAGACTGACTCGCGGCATCGAAATCCCAGAAATGATATTCAGGGACATCTCAGGATTTACAACAGCGCGGGGCACTTCTATCAACGATAATGAATCCTTGTAGGGGCTTATGAAGAGGGAACTTGGACAGAGGGATGATTGCAACATCGTCGGGGAGTCTTTAGGTCAATTGGACTGGTTCTACTCCTCCTTCTCCTCCTCCCCCTGCTCCTCCTCATTCCCCCTTGCCTCACTCCATCCTCTTCCGCTACCCCCTCCCCGTCGCCCTACTGCGAAGGACGCGCTAGCACTGTTGGGCTCTCAGGCGTCTCGGGTTTCGCGAAGCCCTTCTCTGAATGCACGCGGCCTGCAAGACCGTGGAGACTCATCGCTGGGGCGGCTGCGGCCGCGCGGGGGCGCGCGCGCGTCGGGACTGGCACTCTCGGTCGCCGACTCGGTTCGAGGCGCGAGCTCGAACCGCAACGGCCGCGGGCGGCGAGCACCGGGCGCGGAGGGAACGGAGCGGGTGCAGAGGAAAGAATAGGCGTAGGTCGGGGGCCCTCAAAGGCCCCAGGTCCCGAGGGGCACATCAACGCCAAGGGCCCGACGCGGAGCCGACAGGAATGCCCAGGACAAAAGATACGCATGCGTGCAAGCAGCAGCTGCCCACGCGTAGAAACTCCAAAGGGCTGAACCCCTCCGGCCCAAGAGAAGCGCACCGGGCCTTCGCGGGGCCTCTTCGGCTCGCTTCTGTCTCTTGCTCCGCCAGCAGCGTCGGGCTGGCAAAGCCCGCCACTAGGAAATCACCTAGTTGGGTGGCCTCCAGCTTGCCGAAGTGTTTCGGCGAAAGGGGTTCACGAGCATCATGCTGGCGCTGGCCAACGGCAGGTCGTCGTCCTCCAGGCGCTGGCGCGTCGTAGAAGTCGAACGCGATTCGTCGCTCGGTCGGCGCGCCGCCTTCCTCGGGCACGCCGTCGCGCAAGCTCTTGCAGTCGAACAGCGACGCCTGTGGGATCTGTGCTACCAGCCATCCAATCTCCAGCGCAGTCGCCCGGCAAGTATAGCAAGATCGCGCGCGCGTAGACGCAGACGTCGTAGCCCGTTGCCAGCGCTGCAACTTCGGCGGCTCGAATCTAGGGTGGATCGCACCGCGCCGTGGATCTCAGTTGGCCCCCATGCCACCGAAGAGAATGGAAACACATCGCCGAAGACGTGCCTTCGTTCTCCATGTAGAACCAGATCCTCACTGACTTCCGCCACGGGGCTGACGATCGAAACTCGAGTCGGCGCAGAGTCCAGTCGCCACCCTGACAACGCCAACTCTGCGGGCGAACTTCATCGCCAGCTTCTTGGATCGCTCTCAGTGGTCGCGCAGCACTGCGTTCGCCCCGTCGAGCGCGCCTGCCGCAGCCTCGGGAACCCGCTGCTGGAAGTCCGCAACGTCGCGGAACACTCGGGAAGGGCCTGTCGCGTTGGCCACGACAAATCTCAAATGACCGTTCATGAAGATGAGTGCTTCTCTGGCGTCAATCGCGTTTCTTCTCTGGCGTCGAACCTTCGAACTGCAAATAATATGGACCTTCTGCGCTGCCTCGCCCGCCTCCCCGCGCATCTCGCCGTTGGGTTGCCGCGCGAAGCGGCGCGTGAAGAACGCGAAATCGTCGGCGCGCGCCGCAGGCTCGGGGACTTGATGAGCTTCGTCTTTAACATGTTGAACTAGTGCACGTTTCCACTCATAGAAGTATCGCCCACGCGCGCGCAGCAGACCACGCAGCGTGCAATCGCAATGGGGGAAGGGTAGACATGGTCGCCAAGGTACTTGCCCAGCCCTTGCCGCCTTCGCTCTCCCGATGGACTCTAGGCGCCACAGCCTCGGCGCCTATGGGCTATGAATCCGCCGACCCTGTCGGCGTGCGTGAGGGGCTTGTCCGGTCGAGTCGTCGTCTCCGTCATTCAGAGTCTTCTTCGTCATTCATGGCCCCCTTTCCCTGCGCCCCCCCCCCTTCCCTGGTCCCGTCGCCCCCCCCCCCCCTTCCCTGGGCCCTCCCCCTCGCGCGCCAGGGCCGTCGCCGTCGGCCCCCCCCCCTTTTCCCTAAGCTCTCCTCCCCAGGCACGCCAGCTCAAACGAAATTGAGCAGCGTTGCAATCGATTCGAAGGAAGGCCCCTTCCCTTTGATCCCTCCCCCGCTGGGAGGGGGGAGGGGTCTCGGGGGAGGCCCCGGGCGGGGCCCCGGATGCGGGGCCGAGAGGGGCCCCGTGGGGGCCCTGGACCAGATGCGACCCCCCCCCGGGGGGTGGGCCCAGGGCGACAACAATTATCCCAGTTCGACCCTACATAGGAGTTGGAGCCTCTAGGAAAGCAACATTAGTAGCGACTGCAGCGAAGCACTTACGAAGTTGCTTAGAATATAGCAGCAGCAATAGTGGATGCCGTGCTGCGCTATGCTATGCTATGCTATGCGATGCTATGCTATGATATGCGATGCGATGCTACGCTACGCTGCGCTATGCTATGCTATGCAGCGCAATGCTATGCTGGGCTAGACTAGGCTAGGCTAGGATATGATTTGCGATGCTATGCGACGCAGCGCTATGCTATGCTGCGCTATGCGATGCTATGCTCTGCTCTGCTCTGCTATGCTCTTGCGTTGCCTTCGCGCTTGCCTTCACTTTTGCATTGGTTTTGCTTTTGCTTGGCACCCAGGGAGCGCAACTGGGGGAACCGCGCGTTTGCTTTTACCTTTGCTGTTGCTTTTGCTCGGCTCCCAGGGGGCCGGGGGGACCGCCCGGGGCGATTTCCACTGCCCGACCCCTGTAAGCCAACAGAGTAAGAATCCTTCCAGGCAGAGCCTAGTTAGGGAACAAAAAATGCTTGCCTTTCCTTTGCTGTGCTTTTGCTTTTGCTTTTGCTTTTGCTTTGCCTTTCCCTTGCTTTGCTTTTGTTTTTGCTTTGCTTTGCTTTGCTTTGCGTTGTTTGTGCTTTGCTTTGCTGTCGCCGCTGTTGCTGTGCCTTTTCTGTGCTGCTAGGCTATGCTATGCTCTGCTCTGCTCTGGTATGCTATGCCGCGCTGTGCTATGCTGTGCTGTGCTGTGCTGCGTTATGCTATGCTATGCTATGCCATGCTGCGCTGTGCTATGCTATGCTGGGCTATGCTATGATATGATGTGCTGCGCTATGCTATGCCGCGCTATGCTAGGCTATGCTGTGCTCTGCTATGCTAAAGCTCGGCGAAGCTAAGATGAAGGTAAGCTAAGCTAAGATAAACATGAGCTAAGATGAAGCTAAGCTAAGCTAAGCTAAGCTAAGACGAAACAAGCTAAGCTAACATGAGATAAGCAACGCTAAGCTAAGGGGACGCAGCGGGGGAAACCGCGGGGCGGATGCTGGGGAACCGCCCGGGGCGCTTTCCACTGCCCGGCCCCTTTGAGCCCAGAGAGTAAGAACCCGTCTAGGCAGAGCCTAGAAGGGAAAAGCCCTAGACGGGCCTAGAATGCCCCAAAAGGCACCCGAGACGGTCCAAGAAGGCCCCGAAACGCTGCGCCAAGTCGCTTCGGCAGCCCCCGAACGGCCCAAGAGCCTTGCAAGACGCTCCAAGTGGCCTCCAGGAGCACTCCCATGAGGGGGCACTCCGGCGACGGAGTCTCCTCCGCTCCCAGACGCCCCAAGACGGCCCAGGAGGCCCCCGGATCGCCCCGGGGCGGCCCAAGGAGGGCCCCGGGAGGGCCACGAGACGACCCAAGACGGCCCAAGAGGCTTCCAAGACGGCTCCAGGAGGACGCCCAAACGACGAGGGGCTAGAACGGGCACATCGAGCCCCCAGCCCCGAGAAGTTCCCAGGGAGAAACCAAGAGCCCTCCAAGAGGCCCCCAAGAAGCCCCAAGAGGCCCCCAAGAAGCCCCCAGGAAGCCCCGGGAGGACCCCAAGAGGCCCCCAAGAGGCCCGTAAACTGTCCCCAAGAGGCCCCCTCATAGCGTTTCGAAGATACCCCCAGAGGCACCCGTGAGGACTCTGACCCACGTCAGCGTCGTCGTCGTCGTCGTCGCCGCCGTCGTCGTCGCCCCCCTTCAAGGTCGGCGGCGCCAGCCGACAGGCCTTCGCAATAAGCCCTTCCGGGCTCGAGCCAGACATCTGGCGGGCAGACCGCGCGCTCAGCCAGGTGGATGTCGGAAGCAACCCGCCGCTCCACGCGGCGCCCCGCGAATAATGAGCATCGCTTAGCCGACCCCTGCCCCGCGGGCGCGGCCTGTGCCGCGCTGGCCGACGCGCCCCCTAGATGGGGGCATGGGCTGTTTCCTGCCGGCTTTGAAAGTAACACACCCAACTGGGGCGCCGAGATGGCGGGGGGCTGGATGGGGACGGGGATGGGGACAGGGGTCGGTTAAACGATGCTGGAGAAAGGCAGCCTTCACGTCGAACGAGTCGAAATGCCGGCCGAGGTGTCCAGCTAGCGACAGCACCAGGCACGGGGCAGTCAAGCCCCGCGATCGGGCTGTCCGCGCGCTTCGCCTTGAGACAACCCCGCGCGAATCCAGCGGCCCGAACGAGCTAGCTTCCAGCTCGTCACCCTCGGACGCCCCGTTGGCCCGCGCTGGCGCATGCAGGCTGCTGCGGGGCTTGTCTCTGGTGAGATTGGCCGCTTCGTCTGGGCGCGCGATCTCCATCGCTTACAAGTCCAGATGCCACTGCAGAGCCCTTTGGGGTCGAGATCGCGCCCCCGCTTGGATTTGGAGGTCGGCTTGAGATGCAAGGTCAGAGCCCGGTTCGGGGCGTCGCTGGGCGCGGGTGGGCCCGCTGCGCGCGGCGCCGCGTCAGGAATCGGCCCCAGAGATGGCGAAATTGATGTCCTGAACCTCTCCGGCGTCGCAGGCGGCGGCGGTCCCGCCTCGCGCTCTTCCACGGCCCTCGGCGGCTTGCAGACCCTCCGAGGGCGTGGTCGCAGCGGGGCGCCCGCTGGAGCAGGTGCCGCGCCGGTTGCGCCCAGGCGCTCCTCATCGCCGCCGCGCGCGCAGCTTCCCCGCAGCGCCCTCCACGAGCTGGCTTGCAAGGCAAGGGTCATCAGCTCCATTCTCGTTGCCGGCCGAGCATGTTCAGGAGCCACGCATAGCAAGTGGCCTCTGTGCGAGATCCAGCGCCCGCACCGTCGCGGCGAATCGGCGGGGCAGTCCATCTCGCTGCAGATGGTGATCCCCATGTCGCGCCGCCGATCCAGATCCCTGCAGCGTCTGCCATTCAGGTTCCGCTTCGCAACGCCCGTTCTCCAGTCGAACGCATGGGCCCCGATCGGCAGGGCAGGTCCACGCAAGGGGCCCGCGCTCCAGCAACCACTGCCCGTCGGCATCGATGAGCGTGGTCTAGCCTGACAAATGCCGATTTAGATGCCGAGCGAATCTGGTGGGATCTGCGGCAAGCCGCGTCAACGAGAGCCCGCGCGTCGCCGGCAGGGTTCTCGGCATCTAGGAGGGAGTCGAAGGCAGAACCAGGCAGCCGATTTGGCACCCTGAACACTCGCTGCCTCGGTGACTTGCCTCTCTCTGGTCGACCCTCCAGTGCTTGGCCATAGCCGCACAGTGCAACGCCATGTTCGTCTTGCCCTGGCCCTCGAGGCTCTGCTCCTCGACGACCGCGCGCGCGCGATGTCTGTGAGGGCGGCGCCATGGCGCTCGATCTTCGCCCGCTGCCGCGGAGCCACCGTCGGCCCGACGCTCATCCGAATATGCAAGCGTTCCACCGTTACCGCCATCTCGCCACAGAACCCACCGCCCAGGTAGCGCGTTGCCGCGTCGGGCACGCCTGCGCACTTGCTCCAAGTAGCGAAGAATGCCTCCGCCGCTGCCTGAGAAGTCCTGCCCTCCATGAACTCGCATTGAGAGAATTTCGCGCCGCGATCGATACTGTCGAGAAACATTAAAGAAGCGCCGCCGGTGTCTCACTCCACTCGGAAGTTAAAGCCGACGGTCGCATTGAACCTCAGCGGCGGTCTCGGCACTGACGCCAGTCGCACGGCCCTGGGAGCCGCTCGCTTCTCGCCCGGGGGGCAGTTCCAACGCTTGGCCCATGCCGTGCGCCGGCGAGAAAGTGCTCGCACCCACAGTGTCCAATATCTATGTGAGCCATCCTGACGTCGTTCTTGACGTACTGAATAATTTGCGCGTCCTTCTTGGCAGGCGTCGCGGTCTCCTCCATCGCCGAAAATGCCTGCTGCATGACGAAGCCGCCCAGCGTGGGTACGATTGGAAAGAACTCAGCATCGCGCCAGACAGTCTCTCGATCCTCGAGGTCCACGTCGGTCGGAACGTCCAGCCCCCAGCAGGGCGTCTCCTAGATGTTCCTGTCCGGGTGGGGCAGGCCATCGGAGGCCTTTACTCCCATCTGACTCTGCTTGTCGCGCATTCGACTCCTGTGGGGCCCTGCCAGCTGCTCGCAGCCCACGCGGGGCCCCCCCCCCTGGTCGCGCAACTCTTCGGGCGCGGGGCGGACCTCCTGCCGGGGGGTCTCTTCGTCGCATCTGCGTCCGATAGCCCCTCTTCTCGTAGAGGGGTTCGTCGGGGCAGGATGTCGCTATATCTGTGTATGGTCGTCGCCGGCGTCGGTGCTCGCGGCGTTTCTTTGGTCGTTGGCTCCCTGCCTCCCCGTGCCTCCAGGTCGGTCTTCATGGTCAAAATACCTTGTCTCCCAGGTCCGGGCGAGCGCGGCGGCGTCTCCGCTGCTTCCGCCGATGTCGGAATCGGCGATCGCGCCGATGGCGGGGGCATCATTTCGGGCGCCTCCACCGCTGGAGTTCGAGGTCGCGGCATCGGCCGCGCGGGGGGCCCGGGGGTCTCAGCCGCGTCGCGGTCGGGTCGAGAAGGTGTTGGAGGGCGGCGCAGTGGAGGCGCGGGAACAGGAACAGGCGCCGTTAGCTCCGCGACCTCGTCGCGAAACACTCGCCCGCTTGTCTTGAAAACTGCGCGAACGCAAGGGCCCCAGCTGTCTGGGGAGTTTCGTCGTCGTCCTTCTGGATTTTCCGTCGCGGCCGGCGCCGGTCCTCCAGCTCGTCGGCCCGGCGCTTCTCGACCCAGGCCCCGCCCGGCTTCTGGCGCTCGGCGACGTCGAGCGCGTTTCGCATCAGGCCGCGGGGGCGCCTGTCCGCGGGCAGCTGCTCGGCGTCGCGAGCCGCCGCGTAGACGCCGCGCTCTGGCCCAGGGCGCGGGCCCGTCCGATTCGCAAGGCAGCGAGTCCGGCAAATGCACGTCGAAGCCCGCGATCAAGTTCGCTGATACCCTGAGGGTCGGGCGTCAATCATTGTTTACTTTTCAGGGAAACAATGATTGACGCCGGTCACGCGGAGAAAAAATGTTTACCCCCGCCGGCGCCCGGTCGCGCGACATTGAATATCCGGCGTCCGGTCACGCAGCGAAGTAAATGTTTACCAAGGCGACGTGTCGGCGCGTGATTCAAATTATCCCGGCAAAGCAACCTAACATCGATGTGTAGGAGCATATCTGGAAGCATTCCCCTTAAGATTCGGATGAGAATCCAGTTGTAGAATTCTGCTGTTCTCGCAGTCGTAGTCGCATTCGCGATGACAGTCGCAGCGGCAACGTCGCAGTCAGCAGTCAGCAGCTCTCAGCCTCAGCCTCAGCCTGCCTCAGCCTCAGCCTCAGCCTGCTTCAGCCTCAGCCTCAGTCTGCCTTCAGCCTCGGCCTCAGCCTCAGCCTGCCTCAGCCTCAGCCTGCATCAGCCTCAGCCTCAGCCTCAGCCTGCCTCAGCATCAGCCTGCCTCAGCCTCAGCCTCAGCCTGCCTCTGCCTCAGCCTCAGCCTGCTTCAGCCTCAGCCTCAGTCTGCCGTCGGCCTCGGCCTCAGCCTCAGCCTGCCTCAGCCTCAGCCTGCATCAGCCTCAGCCTCAGCCTCAGCCTGCCTCAGCATCAGCCTGCCTCAGCCTCAGCCTCAGCCTGCCTCCTCAGCCTCAGCCTCAGCCTGCTTCAGCCTCAGCCTCAGTCTGCCTGCAGCCTCGGCCTCCTCAGCGCCTCAGCCTCAGCCTGCAGCCTCAGCCTCAGCCTCAGCCTCCTCAGCCTCAGCCTCAGCCTGCTTCAGCCTCAGCCTCAGTCTGCCTTCAGCCTCAGCCTCAGCCTCAGCCTGCATCAGCCTCAGCCTCAGCCTCAGCCTGCAGCCTCAGCCTCAGCCCTCAGCCTCAGCCTCAGCCTCAGCCAGCCTCAGTCTGCCTCAGCCTCAGCCTGCCTCAGCCTCAGCCTGCATCAGCCTCAGCCTCAGCCTCAGCCTGCAGCCTCAGCCTCAGCCTCAGCCTCAGCCTGCCTCAGCCTCAGCCTCAGTCCCTTCAGCCTCGGCCTCAGCCTCAGCCTCAGCCTGCCAGCCCTCAGCCTGCAGCATCAGCCTCAGCCTCAGCCTGCCTCAGCCTCAGCCTCAGCCTGCCTCAGCCTCAGCCTCAGCCTCAGCCTCAGCCTGCTCAGCCTCAGCCTCAGTCTGCCTTCAGCCTCGGCCTCAGCCTCAGCCTGCCTCAGCCTCAGCCTGCATCAGCCTCAGCCTCAGCCTCAGCCTGCCTCAGCATCAGCCTGCCTCAGCCTCAGCCTCAGCCTCAGCCTGCCTCAGCCTCAGCCTCAGCCTGCTTCAGCCTCAGCCTCAGCCTGCCTTCAGCCTCGGGCCTCTTGGGGGCCTCTTGGGGGCCTCTTGGGGGCCTCTCGGGGCTTCCTGGGTGCCTCTTGGGGGCCTCTTAGGACCTCTGACTTTTGGGTGCTTCCCTGGGGGCCTTGTGGTTCCTCCTGTGAGCCTCTCGGGGCCGAGGGCTCGAAATGTCCGTTTTGGTCCCTCGTCTGGGCACCCTCTTGGAGCCGTCTTGGGGGCCTCCTGGGCCGTCTTGGGGCCCTTTGATTTTTCCAGTTGGGGCCTTCTTCGAAGTGCTCCTGGAGGCCAAGGGAGGTCAGGTCAGGTCAGGAGCCTTGCGCCAGACGGCGCGCGAGCAGGGTGAAACAAGACGATTTTGCCTGTGAAGGGGCCCTTCGGCACTCCATCCAAATCAGGCTCTGCGAAGCATGTCTGGGCTTCGATTTTTCCATGGGCTCAGTCCTCCCAATCTCGAGAGGCCTCGACCCCTGCAGACAAGCGGACCTTGCTCATCGCCACGTTTTCTAACGTCTTGGGGTGTTTCGACCGCCCGCAAATGAGCTTCAGAACTCCTATAAACGCTTCATCTAAATAGCAAGAGAAATCCTTTGGCGGCCCGAACAAACTCAACTGATCCTCGACTAAATGCTGCAGCAGGTGCATTTTCTGCCTACAGTGAAAAGGCATGTTTTTGTGTTCGGCTGCGGGCAGTCCCGTGCACCAGAGGTCGTTCAAATCAACTAGGGTCTGCAAAAAGTCATACATAGGTTGAATGCACCTTTGCGCGTCGAAGTTCGGGCTGTCGCAAGCGGTATAATATTCGACGACGGCGGAAAACAACCTCACAATCAATTCACAGTACCTGGGCCCGCGGCCATACAAGCGATGGCCAGGCCTCCTCCAATCGAATGGCTCTCGGCCTTGGTGGCCAGCCTGCCGATGGGCCAATGCCAGACAGAATCTGCACAAGTGCTTGGCTTGGGAAGCCTTGCTTTTCAGCACGGGGTACGGTGAATTCTTGGACCTGATTTGTGACAGACTAAGAACAATAGGAGTCAGGCGGGGATTGGAGCGAAAGTAAGCGTTGAGGTCCTGATTGGTACTCTTCAAACCAAGCTTTTGATTCCGATGCCACCGTTTGTTGCTTATCTCCACCCAGAACAGCGAGCCTATCGCGTCCAGGAGGGGCCCCAGTTCGCCCGCGTGCATCTGATCCACGGCAAAGTGATCCAGTAGCAATCCAGGGCACCTGAAGATGGTGCTCAGCTCCAAACCCCCAGCTGCCACCTCCATCATGAAACTCTGATGAGTACGAAGCGCGCTCCTGTGCGGAGCATCCCTGCGGAATTCTCGCCTGTATTGCTCTTTGGTAACGTTGCATTTCCAACAAAAACATTCTTGACCTGGCCGTCGAAAGCGGTATGCTTGGGACATCCAATCCCAATCGCCACGAATCTGCACGATCCCAGCAAGAGGCAATTCAGTATTTGGCGCCAGTCGGTGTCGAGCGTCCCAAGCACTCCAAGGCTGGCCGTCATGGCGTCGATCGGGGGCCCCACGCCCCCTGAGGTGCTGCATCGACCAAGCGACGACAGAGAACACGTCTTGCAGCGTGTGAAAACCTTCACAACCGCACGCGCACATCGAGTCCTACAAAGAAGTGTTTCGCGAAACAAATACGCATATGACACTTCGCTTGAGGGGGGAACGGGGAGGCGGATTTAATGGAGGAGGTGGAGGAAGAGGTAGAGTATGATGATGGTGATGATGATGATGCTGATGCTGATGTTGACGCTGATGATGTTGCTGTTGATGATGATGCTGATGATGATGATGGTGATGATGATGGCGATGCTGATGATGATGATGCTGCTGCTGATGATGATGATGATGATGAGAGGGGAGAAGGAGGAGGAGGAGGAGGAGGAGGAGGAGGAGGAAGAGAAGGAGAACCCCCCGATACACGGGGAACACGCATGCGCATTCGTTTCTTGAATCCCTCCTTCCTTGGCCAGCACGCAAATCATAAAAACGCTTCTTTCTAATGGCAGCCGATCCAGCGAGCAGGTTGAATGACACTGCAGTCACGGACTTTGCCCCACCTGCCCTCATGGTCGTCGTGTACTGAACTCCATCACCATGCAGCCCGAGCGGCGACACCGAGGTCGCCAGATGGGGCGCGACGCCGACGTCTGGGTGCGCGCACCAGCTCTGGATCAACCTGCCCACTGGCGTGCTTCCAATCTGCTCCTCCGTGAGAGCTGCTTCCTGGAAGCTTGTCCTGTAGTGATGGACTGTCTCGTGCGGCAGAAAAAAAGCGTGCTTGACAACCGTGTTATCAGGGCCCCGAGTGTCTGCATAATATTCTTTGGGTAGAGAATCCACGATGCCGAATCTCTCGGCAGCGGCCAGGATGTCCCTCTGGATGTTTGATTGCCAACGGCCGTCTGTGCCAGCTGATCGCAGGGCATCCGCTGACCCCAACGGGCCCCAGTGCCCAAGCTGGAAAGAGAAGCTGACCGCCGTGAGACAATCCTGCAGGTTGGATGCATCCCTCAAACGGCACGCCACAGCTGCGCTTTTCCAGCCCCAGCCGTCCTCCCACGCTGCTGAGGCCAGCTTCTGCACGGCCGCCCCTGAGAGAACCCCTTTGGCAAAGAGGCTGTACAACTCCAGCTCAAGCTTCGATGGCATCGGGACTTCGACTGCAGCCCGCAATTCCAAGCTGAGGAGCTTGAGCGCAAAACAGGCTACGGATATGCATGTTGTTGGTTTGTTTCAGTTTGCGTTTGCGCTTGTTGGTAGGGGTAGTGTACATGCGGTGCGTTATGCCTGTCTTGTTGCAGGATGCTGTTGTGCTTTAGTTGTTGATGCTTATCTATGGTATTGCTCCTGCTTTCCGTTATCGCTGCTGCTGCCTTGCTCGGTGGAGGGAGGAAGTAGTAAACATGCGGTGGCTCATGTTTGCGTTACTTGCGGATCATTGGTGTTATTAAATTGTTCTTGTTGTTGGTTATATTCTGCCATTGCAGTTGCTTGTTGTTTATGTTGCTGTTGTTGTCGTCGTCGGTGTTGTTGATGGTGTTGTTGTCGTTGTCGTTGTCGTTGTCGTTGTCGTTGTGGTTGTTGGTGTTGTTGATGTTGTTGTTGTTGTTGCTGTTGTCGCTTGTCTGATGGGGGGGAGGAGAGGGGCTGGGAAAGGGGTTGGGCCTTTTATATCCGTCGTGCCCAGGACGTAAAAGAGAGATCTGAGAAGAAGGGAAGGGAGGGGGATTATCTCATGTGTTATGTTGACCTTGTTAGCTGCTCAGTGTTGGCGATCTGTCGTAAGAAGCTTGTTGTTGTTGCTGCTGCTTGTCTGATGGGGGGAGGAGAGGGGCTGGGAAGGAGTTGGGCCCTTTATATCCGTCGTGCCCAGGACGTAAAAGAGAGAAAGGGAGAGAGAGAGAGAGCTGAGAATAAGGAAAGGTAGAGCAGCTATCTCATGTATTATGTTGACCTTGTTAGCTGCTCAGTGTTGGCGATCTGTCGTAACAAGCTCGGGGTATGACATTATGTATTATGTTGTCTTTGTTCGCTGCTCATTGTTGGCGATGCTGTACGAGGCGATGCTGCACGATGCGGTTGTTGCTGTCTCTGTGCTCCAGAGAGAGAGAGAGAGAGCAAGGGGGGCTTGCATTATCTTCGCGCTCGGGCAGAAAGAACGGCTGATCCCAACTGGCTCCTGGAGCAAACCGCACGCTCCATGTCTGACCCAGCTGTGACCGATGCATGTATATTGCCGTGCTGCTAGATGGCCCGAACGGCGTCGCTCAAACTCAAGCAAAATCAACTCGAATAGGCAACTGCGCAGCCACGAGTCCGCGTCGCCTGGACACGCGCCAAAGCTATGGGCATTCAGGCCGAAAAGCTGGGAGGAGGGAGGGAGGACAGATGATATACAGGTAAAAAAGTTGCCCTGCGGCCACGCTCGCTCCTGCGGCCCCTTATAAGGGCTCAGGCGCGGCGCCGTCCGTCACGGCATTGCCACCGGTGCTGTCGACCTGCTCGGAGCCCGCGGCCCCGTCGCCGTTGGCCTTCTCGGCGGCGTTGCCCTTCTTCTCGTCCTTGGTCTTCCTGGCGCGCGCCTTGGGCTTGGCCTTAGCAGCCTTCATGGGGAACAGCTCGCGCCTCATGTCATCGCGCTGCTCTGCGTCCAGCTCTGCCTCCTCCTCGCACGTGTCAGTCCTGGCCTTCTTCAGAGAAGTTGTGGAGCAGGAAGAGCAAACAATGTAGACGTAGCCCGCAGCAGCTGGCAGCCCCAGATCATCTGCTTGTTTGATCGTAGCCTTCGAAGCCTTCTTCTGCTTGACCCAGCCCATCTTCACGGCGAGGTCGATCTCCTGCTGGATGTTCTCATCCCTCGGCGATAGGTTCATCTTGGTGCACATCTCCCAGTAGCTGAGGGTCGCCTGAACCTTGGAGTCCGCGTGCTCCTGCGTCTTCGTGAAGGTGATGCGACGCGTCGATTTGCATATGTTCTTCAGGTAGAAGTCCTGCAGCTTGATCTGCGAGATGAGCTGCTCCACAGGAGGGAGGCCCTTTGTCTCCGCCCACAACTCGCTGAAGTTCGAGTTCGGATTGGCGTACCGATACTTCGACATCTTCTGGCTGAGGTCCTTGATCTCCCCAGCCTGCTCCTTCATCTTCTGCTTGAGCTCCTTGATCTGTGCCTTATCTTCTTTTGACTTAGCCTGCATGGCAGTCTGTTTAGCCCTTGCGCTCTTCGCTGCATCCCTCGCCTTTTCGGCAGCCAGCTTAGCCTTGGCGGTCGCCTCCATCTGCTTCGCCATGCGCGACGTTGCTGCATCGACCTTGATGGGGACAGAGTCTGAGTCCGAGTCCGAGTCCGAGTCCGAGTCATCATCGTCGCCATCAGCGGCGCCGTCACGAGCAGCAGCCTCGCCTGGGGCATCGGGGGCAGCCTCGGCCGATGCAGCACCCTGGGCTTCGGGAGCAGCAGCCTCGGGAGCAGCAGCCTCGGGGGCAGCCTCGGCTCCAGCAGCTGCAGCAGCCTCCAGGGCTTCGGGAGCAGCCTCAGGAACAGCAGCCTCGGGGGCAGCCTCGGCTCCAGCAGCTGCAGCAGCCTCGGGGGCTTCGGGGGCAGCCTCGGGAGCAGCAGGAGCAGCGGCCTGCTCAGGCAGGCCCCCCCCGTCAGACGCCGCAGCCTCGCCTGCATCACTAGTGCGCAAGAGGTGCTCGGGCGTCTGCTCAACGCCAACCTTCTTCGACGACCCCTCGGATGGCGAAGGACCCTGAAGGTCGTCTGCGGTGCCCGCGCGGCGAGGTGGCGTGCCGAAGATCTGAGCTGGGGCACCGCCGACAGCGGCCCGTTGCGGTTCCTCCAGCGTCTGCTCCGACACGCCCGCCGCATGCAGCTCCCCATCACCAGCGGGAACTGTGGACGTGCCATCCTCGGCGTCGGCGGGCCGCTCCTCCTTGACGGGCGTGAGGGGCTTGCGCCCGCGCCCGCGAGGGCGACCCTTGCCGCGAGCCTGCAGGCGAGAGGAACCAACCGATGTACTGGCATCCGTGTCGCTCTCGGTGTCGCAGCGGTAGGTGCCAGTGGCGATTGCCTCGGTGAGCTGATCGAACTTGGCGTTCCACGAATCGAGCAACGTCTGAGTCATCCCCGAAGGCGCGAGTCGCGTCAGGTGACAAGTGAGCTCGACAGAACAACGCGTGCTGCAGGCAACTTCGATGCCAAAACGGCTGCGGAGAGGAGGAGGAGGTTGAAGTTGGCCGAGGAGGGGGCCAAAATTATCTACAGGACCTGCCATAGATAATTCTATAGATAATTTTATAACTAAAACCCTTATGTAAAACTATCTACAGCATTCCATAGATAATTCTATAGATAGTTTTGGCCCCGAGCCCCGCGACGCAACATCGTGCCCTGAGGGCCCCAGAGGCTCAGGGCCTCAGCGGCCCCAGAGATGACCCCCGCAGAGAACACGAGTATTGAGGGGACGATACGGGCACGGGGCATTTGTTTTTGTTGAGCGGACGCGTTGGGCCCGCAACATCATTGGGGGGCCCAGCAGCAGCCCTAGACAGTTCCAAGATGGCTCAGGACAGCTCCATACAATTCCGCGACAAAGTGGCTGAAACACACCAGCCATTTTGTCGCGTCGGAAGCCCTCTTGGGCTTCCGAGCCCACGTGTTTTCCTCGGCCGCAATGCCTCGATGTCCCGCCTCGGGCAGGAGGCAACTGTTCAATCCGAGCGCGGGATGGCAGCATAACCCAATGCTGAGACCAACGCCCCGTCGTTGGGGTATTCCGTGCATTCTAACACTGACTTGTTCGAGACAGGCGCTCCTCTCCCCCTCATCCTGTTATCAGCTTCCTCCTCCTCCCTTCCGCATCCTCCCTCTTCTCCTCCTCCCGTTCCCCGTCCCCTGCCTCCCCCCGTCGACCATCCCATCTGCCTCCTCCTCCTCCTCTTCCTCCTCCTCATGGTGCGCCACGCTCCACGCCGAACTGCTTCGGCGAGCATCTAGCCGCGACAGCCTCGAGGCGAGCACGGGAGGGGGTTAGACTCGTCCCATCGGGAGTCAGAGAAACAGAGGAAGCGGGAAACGAGACGGGCATAGTGCATTGGTGTTCGTCGAGTGGACGCGTTGAGCTTTAACTTAAAAAAAGGTACATCCTCATAGCCAATGTTTTTTTTCAAGTTGCGACTCAGCGCCTCCGCTCTACAAACGTCATATGCCGTGTCAGCTTCCTTCCCTTTTCCTTCATGTTCCCCGACTTTCGGGGCCTCGAAGCGGCCGTCCCCGAACCCAGCGCGAGGGCACTGAGCTCGAGGGGCGAGGTGCCACAGGTTGGCACTCGCAAACGAAACACGTGCTCACGGATCGAGGCGCTCCCACGCGCCAGTCTTGGCGCCCTTGCGCCACTTGCCCTTGTTGTTCTGGACGTCGTCCGCCCAGTCCAGGGCCGTCGTGAAGGCCTCCTTGTACGCGGCAACGAACTCGGCGTCCGAGCCCTCGCGACCATCTGCTGGGAACTTCATCGGGAACGACGGGTTCCCGTGGCCAGCGAGCCTCGCCACGAGCCCGTGCCGAGTCGCGAGCCAGCCGTGGACCTTGGACGAGCGCGGCTCGTAGCGAATCGTCAGGGGGCCATCCCTGTAGCAGAGCTCCGCGCCGATGCGCACCAGCTCCTCGTGGCGCTCGGCAGCCAACTCCTTGGCGAATCAGGCGACGGGATCTATCCATATCCACTGCCCAGGCCTTGCCCTTCTGGGCCGAGGACTACGCCCTCCTGGCTTGGCCAGGGATGCCTATACGCCGCTTCTGGGCCCAGCATGGGCCAGGCCTAGGGCAGTGGATATGGACCGATTCCGTTGCCCATGGAGGGATCTAGATTCCTTGGCCACGCCGTGTGCTCAATTCCCAGGGGCCCGACGTCCAGTTTTCAAGGCGCACATCCATTCCCAAGCGAGCGCTACGTGAGCCACTACTGGACAACGTCCTGTGGTTTCACGTAGCGCTCGCTTGGAAATTGACGTGCGTCTTGACAACGTGATTTACTCCCTTCGCCCCGATCGTAGATCTAGATCTGGATCGGGCACTCGGGCAACATAGGGTCAGGGGTTCGAGTTAGGGGCTGGGGGCTCGGGTTAGGGGTTGCGGTTAGGGTTAGGGGTAGGGGCCACGGTCAGGGTTTATGAGGCGGCCCAAGCCTTGAAGCGCCGCAAGCCTTGAGCCGAACCCCCAACCCTATAACCCCAACCCCTATACGTCCTTCGGCGTCGCCTCCTTTGCCTCCTCCGCCTCCTTCGCGAGCGCGTCAACGCCAGCGTCCGAGCCGTCGCCAGTCGGCGCGGGCGCGCCGCCGTCGGCCGCCTGGCCGACGACGACAAGGACGAGGGCGGTTGGCAGCGCACGGGGTAAACGCAAGGGACTCGATGCTGCAGGAGAAGGGCCCTAAATGGGCCCGTGAGGGCCCTGAACGGGCCCGCGAGGGCCCTTAAAGGAGCCCTTAAGGCCCCAGATGGGGCCAACCGTATCTTTCACCCTATTGCCCCTGCGTTCGAGGAGGGTTGGAGGGTTGCAGGGTTACATGGGTGGAGGGCTGCAGGGTTGGAGGGTCGGGGCTCTGGGGGGTTGGAGGGGCGGAAGGTTGGAGGGCTGCCGGGTTGGAGGGTTGGAGGGCTGGAGGGTTGGAGGTCTCCAGAGGGTGGAGTGGGGTGGGTGGGGGGGTTGGGGGCTTGGAGGGTTGAAAGTGTCGTGGGGGGGCCTGCTCGGCCCCGACCTCGGCTTTGCTGTCGGAGGCGCCGTCGGGGGCGTCGGAGTCGGCGACCTTCGCGGCCTGGCCGTCGGAGTCGGCGACCTTCGCGGCCTGGGCGTCGGAGTCGGCTACCTGCGAGGCCTGCAGTTCGGAGTCGGCGACCTTCGAGGCCTCCAGGTCGGAGTCGGCAACCTTCGAGGCGTGCAGGTCGGAGTCGGCGACCTTCGAGGCCTGGGCGTTCGAGTCGGCAGCCTTCGAGGCATGCGGGGCGTCGGAGTCGGCTACCTTCGCGGCCTGGGCGTCGGAGTTGGCAACCTTCGAGGCCTCCAGGTCGGAGTCGGCGACCTTCGAGGCCTGCAGGTCGGAGTCGGCAACCTTCGAGGCCAGGGCGTCGGAGTCGGCAACCTTCGAGGCCTGGGCGTCGGAGTCGGCGACCTTCGCGGCCTGAAATGATGGAAGCGGGGGGCTAGGAGGAGGAGGAGGAGGAGGAGGAGCAGGAGGAGGAGGAGGAAGAGGAGGAGGAGGAGGAGGAGGGAGGAGGAGGGGAGGAGGGAGGAGGGAGGAGGGAGGAGGGAGGAGGAGGAGGAGGAGGAGGAGGGGAGGAGGAGGAGCAAGGAGGAGAAGGAAGAAGAGGAGCAGGAGCAGGAGCAGGAGGAGGGCGCTGAGGAGGGAGGGGGAGGAGGTGAAGAGCAGGACTGGGATGCAGCCTTGTTCGCACCCTTCGTGAGCTTGAGCTTGCCTGACGCGGTAGCTCCCCCCTACCTGCCCTTCTCCCTACTCCCTCTGCTTTCTTCTCTCGTTTTCTTTATCTCTCTCTTTCTCCCTCTTCTCCTCCTCTTATTCCTCCTCCTCCCTGTCCTCCTCCTCCTCCTTCTCCCTCCTCCTCCTCCTCCTCCTCCTTTCCTCCCTCTCCTCCTCCTCCTCCTCCTCCCTCCTCCTCCTCCTCTTTCTCTTCCTCCTCCTCCTCCTCCTCCGGTGGCCAGAGGAGGAGGAAGCGATTGTTGTGGTGAATGTTGGGGCGACCCAGTCGCCCACGATGCGGCGCTGCGGCTTCTTGCCACCTGCCGCCCGCGGAAGCTCTCGAAGTGGTGGCGGCCCTGCAGATGATGAGGCGCCCGAACTCGTGATAAGACCCCACCATATGCCGATGACCTTGTACGCATACTTCTGGTCGCCGTACTCGAACAAGGCAAGGACTTCTGACGATTCGCCACGGCCGACGGTCTTAGGAATCAGGTCGGTCGTCTCCAGCTTCTTGCCGTTCATGACAACGCGGGCAACTTTCTTCTCGAAATCGTAGTCGGCCTCGGGCAAGGGCAACGGCGCTGGCTCGGGCTTCACTTTCAGGGCGGCGGCGGCCAGCTCCTCTGAGTCGGTGCCGTCGCCGAGGCTGGACTTGGAGCCTTTGCGCCTCCAAGCCTCGCGCTTCTTCATGAAGGCCAAGAACTCGGAGCGCGGCTTGTTGGCGCCGTCCCAGAGCTCCTGCAACTTCGGCTTGTACAGGCCCTGGCATGCATGCATGAGGATGCTGTCAGCCACATCAGGCGACCGCAAGAGCTCGGATACCTTGTCGATCTTGGCCTTCTTCTCAGCAGGGCTAGTCGACTCTGGGCCACGTTTGCGGCTCATCTCTGTGCACTCGACGGTCGTGCGCCCTGGGGCTGAGAGTGTCGGTGAAGGATCGCCTCGGGCCAAAATGGCTGTTGTGTGTTGCTGGTGTTGCGATTCCTAGCGCTGCCGTTGCTGTTGTTTTGTTAGTGGTGGCGGTACCGTTGATGCATGCTGCTTATGGATGTTGGAGGAGTCGGGTCCTTTGTACAGGTGTTGGTGCTGCTGCTGTTGCTGTTACTGTTGCTGTTGCTGTGGTTGGTTGGTTATTGTCGCTGTTGTTGTTGTTGTTGTTGTTGTTGTTGTCGTTGCTGGTGTCGGTGATGGTGGTGTTGTTGCTGTTGCTTGTGTTGTTGTTGCTGCTGCTGTCGCGGTTGTTGTTGTGGTTGTTGTTGTCGTTGTTGTTGAGGTTGTTGCTGTTGTTGTTGTTGTTGTTATTGTTGTTGTTTTTGCTGATGTTTTTGTTGTGGTTGTTGTTGTTGTTGTTGCTGTGATTGTTGTTGTTGTTGTTGTTGTTGTTGTGTCTGAATGGAGAGGAGGGCCTTTTACATCCGTCGTGCCCAGGACGTGAAAACAAGCAATTGGAAGAAGGGAAGAGAGGGGGACGGAAGTCCTTGTTAGCTGCTCAGTGTTGGCAAAGATAGCTCGAGCATATACGTGCACACGGGGAAGGAGAAGGGGTGGGATGGGATTGGGCCTTTTATATCCGTCGTGCCCAGGACGTAAATAATAGAAGTGGGAAGAAGGGAGGCGCTATTATATAGTATGTTGTTTTGTTAGCTGCTCATTGTTGGCGATGTTGTTCTGGCGAACGAGGCGTGACACCTTGCGAGATCAGTCCGTTGCCAAGGCCGTCGCCGTCTGGGCCTTTTATATCCGTCGTGCCCAGGACGTAAAAGAGAGAAGTGGGATGAAGGGAAGAGTGGGGGATTATGTTATGTATTATATTGTCCTAGCTGCTCAGTGTCGGCGATACGTCGTAAAGAGCTCGAACATCTACATACACATGAGGGCGGAGAGGGGTGGGAAGGGGTTGGGCCCTTTATATCCGTCATGCCCAGGACGTGAAAGAGAGAAGTGGGAAGAAGAGACGAGATGGGGATTCTGGTATGTAATAGGTTGTCCTTGCTAGCTGCCTACTGTTGGCGATGCTGTTCTAGCGAAGGAGACCTCACACGTTGCGAGATCAGTCCGTTGCCGTCGCCGTCGCCGTCGTGTTGTTTGGTTGATGTTGTTGCTGTTGCTGTTTATGTTGCTGTTGTTGCTGTTGCGTTGTTGTTGCTATTGTTGTTGATGTTGTTGCGGCTGTTGCGGCTGCTGCTTGGAGGAGAGGGGGTGGGAAGGGGTTGGGCCTTTTTATATCCGTCGTGCCCAGGACGTCAAAGAGAGAAGTGGGAAGAAGAGAAGAAACGGGGGAATCTCATCATATGTTGTTGTTCTAGTTAGCTTTTCATTGATGGTGATGCTGTACGAGGCGTATCATATTTTGTTGTTCAGGCTTGCTGATCACTGTTGGTGATGCTGTACGAGGCGTAACACCATGCGAGATAAGTTTTGCTCTTGTTGATGTTGTTGTTTTTGGGGTTGTTGCTTTGTCTGCATGGGAAGGAGAGGGGGCGGGACAGGGGTTGGGCCTTTTATATCCGTCGTGCCCAGGACGTAGAAGAGAGAAGCGTGAAGAAGAGAAGAAAGGGGATTATCATATGTTTTGTGTTGTTATTGTTAGCTGCTCGTTGTTGGCGATGCTGTACGAGGCGTAACTCCATGCGAGATAAGTGCGTCGCCATCGCCGCGGCGCCGTCGTCTGTCGTCGTTGTCCACCGCCGTCGTCGTCCGTCGCCGTCGTCGTCGGTCGTCGTCGCCCCCAAAGTACAGGCGGAAGGGGGAGGACAGTAAGAACTGGAGGTTTTTTTGGTTTTTACCTAACAGCGAAGACTGATAGGTTTCTAGTTGACTCAAAAGAGCTCACAGATCACTCCACAGGGGGGTCCGGGCAGGTGTTGGGGAGTTGCCGGGCGGCAGGGTGCCGGGCTCGTTTTCACCAACAGTCACACACTTCGTGCTCTTCGTGCTCCCAGAACTCCTTCCCAGGCCACATTCTGAATACCCGGATGCAACAGTCACACACTTCGGCTGCTTCTTCGAGATCCAACAGGTGCACTCCCAGAACTCCATTCCCGGGCCACATTTGAATGCCCGGAGCCAACTGTAGGCCACTTCGTGCTCTTCGACTTCCCAGAACTCCATTCCCGGGCCACATTTTGGATGCCCGGAGCCAACTGTAGGCCACTTCGTGCTCTTCGAGTTCCCAGAACTCATTCCCGGGCCACATTTTGAATGCCCGGAGCCAACTGTAGGCCACTTCGTGGTCTTCGAGTTCCCAGAACTCCATTCCTGGGCATGATTTTGAATGCCCGGAGCCAACTGTAGGCCACTTCGTGTTCTGTTCCCAGATTCCACATTTTGAATGCTGAGGCAGGCTGATGCTGCGGCCGAGGCAGGCTGAGGCTGAGGCAGGCTGAGGCTGAGGCCGAGGCTGAAGGCAGACTGAGGCTGAGGCTGAAGCAGACTGAGGCTGAGGCTGAGGCAGGCTGAGGCTGAGGCTGAGGCAGGCTGATGCTGAGGCAGGCTGAGGCTGAGGCTGAGGCTGATGCAGGCTGAGGCTGAGGCAGGCTGAGGCTGAGGCGAGGCTGAAGGCAGACTGAGGCTGAGGCTGAAGCAGGCTGAGGCTGAGGCTGAGGCAGGCTGATGCTGAGGCAGGCTGAGGCTGAGGCTGAGGCTGAGGCTGAGGCTGAGGCTGATGCAGGCTGAGGCTGAGGCAGGCTGAGGCGGAGGCCCACGAAGCTCCCAAGAGGCCTTTTACACTGTCCCCGAGAAGCACCCGAGAGCGCTACGAAGAGACCCCAAGAAGCATCCATGAGGACTCTGACCCACGTCTGGCCTTCGCAATCGAATCCCGTCCTTCTCCCTACGCCTTCCTCTCTGCTTCTTGTTCCTCCTCCCTCCCCTTCCTTTCCCTCTCCGTCTCCTCCCCTAGCCACTTTTGCTCAAAAATGCGCCCAATGTTTCCCCTCATCTGTGGGCCTGAGAAAATGCACATGGAGGGGGCGCAGTAAACGCTTTCACATCGAAAGATAACCCTCGTCCGCCGTCAATCATTGTTTCCCTGAAAAGTAAACAATGATTGACGCCCGACCCTCAGGGTAACCCCCTGGAGCAGTTGCCGCAGTACTCGCAGTGCTGCGCGCGCCCCGGATGACCAGGCGTGCATGTTCCAAGGCCGACCTCGGAAGCCAAACGCGCGCCCCGCTCGATGTGGTCGCCCGTCTCTGAGCATCGCGAACTGCGCAGTCGCGTTTGCGACGCCTCCGTTGCAGCTGCGCGCTGCCCCCTAGATCTGCCTCGCCTTCGCGCGAGATCCCGATCGCGGCCGCCGAGCGAGATGCGCCCCCCGCGCCGCCGCTGGCGGTCGAAACCCCGGCCGCGAAACAGAATGACGTCTCGATCTGCGCCCGCATCTCCTGCGGCCGAGATCGCCGCCCCCCGGCGCTGCGACTCGCGCGCGGCGCGCGAGGCCAGGACTTGCAAGGGAATGCGAACGCGACGACATCGGGGCCCACCTTCTCGACGCGCGCCCACGCCGCGGCCCCTTCTGGCGCCGGCCCTCAGGCGGCGGCCCGCCCGCCTCCGAGAGCGCAGGGCCCGCGACGCGCCAGCCTCTGTCACGGGCCACTTGCGCATGAAACTCGCGCCCGCGCGCAGATCTGCAGGAGCCCCGAGCGCCTTGGAGCTTTTAGTGGGCGGACCTTCTGTGCATTGGACACGTGGCCCTGGGCGCCGCAGAGCGCATCGACGCGCTTGGCGAACCCTTCCCGCGCCCCGCGAGCGACCCGACGAATCGCAGCCTTCCACTCGTAGGCGCCGACGACCTCCGCGCCGCAAAGGGCCCAGTCCTCCGCGACCTCCGCCTGGCCCTCGTCGCCAACGTCAATGCTCCTGGTCCGAAACTCGCCCAGCGCGCGGTTCCCGTTGCGCCGTGCTCGTCGACCTTCAGCACGGGGTGCACCGCGAGGCGGTCCTGGATAAGGCGCGTCGCGGAACCCGCGCGAATCTCGTCGGTCGCCGTCGCGATGCCCGCCTCAGTCCTCTGGGGCTGATCCGCTGAGCAACCCAGGGCAATCGCGTTCGACGTAGGCCGCGTCGAGCTTGCTCATCTCGCCGCGGACTCTCATCGGGTAGACGTAGGCGATCGCAGCGCGAATCATGTCGCCACGACCGAACCTGAAGCTCTCGCCGACAGCCCTTGCCACGGGCATGGGACCTAGCTTCGCGGGCCTTTTCTCGACCGCGGCATGCCCGGCAGGTCCAGCCACGCTCCCGCGGCAGCCTGTGTCCGCGATGCTGTAAACGTCTACGTTCGGCGGCTGGCAGACGCCAACTTGCACGCCCAGGTACTTCGCGCCGACGTCGCTGTCGGCGCCGCCCGTGGCCTAGCCGACCAATCACCCCGATGAAAAAGCCTGCTTTCTCGCCCGTGTCGCACTCCGTCCTGCCCGTCTTCTTCGCCGCGGCGCCGGAGACTCAAGGCACGGGAAGCGCACCTCTGACCGCGCAGGGTGTCGTAACTCTTTGCGTTCTGGCGCGCGCGGCCCGCGCCGCGATGGATCGGCGGCGACCCCCCGTTGGCACTGGCGGAATCAGATGGCTCAGCGCGCGCTTGATCGCCTTCTCCCCTGCGAGCAGGGCCAGGGTCCTCTCGGAATCACTCGCCGACCAACCGCACCTTGCAACCACCAGAGGAGTCCCGGTCTCCGCCGTCGCTGCGTCCGTCATCGCGTGGTCCTCACAGATGTCCTCGGCGACATCCTCGAACTTTTTCGCACCCGCCGGCGGGGGGTCGCCGATCCTCGCGCCCGCGCGGTAGCTGCCGGACGCTCGGCTGCCACCTTGCGATCCAGCATCTCGTTTAAAAAGTGGGGCTATCTTGCCAGACTTGCCGTCGCAAGCTCGGGGCCACTCCAGCGCCCGCGCTCTCCGTATTCCTTGCCCTTGCCCGTTTTCATTTTGGGTGCGCCCCCACTAGAACTCTTCCTGATCTGCCTCACGACGACGACAACAAGGGAGCGGAGGGCGAGGCAGAGCAGGAAACGGAGGCGGAAGGGGGGGAAGAAGGGGGCAGGGGGAGGAAGGGGGGGAGGAAAAGGGGAGGACAGGGGCGGGAGGGAAGGGGGGAAGCGAGAGGCGCGAGCACGCCTCGCGAGGCAGCGCTCAAACGGCCACGGCCACGGCACAGCGCGACGCAGCGCCGCGCATCACAGCCGCGCTGTGCGCGAGCGTGCGCGAGCGTGTCCGGGGGATCCGAAAGCTGCCAGAAACGGCTACGCGGGCACTGCGCGTCACATCACTCCACGACACAAAGAAACTGCGCGTGTCCTTGCACGCGAGGCCATCGTAACACATCACAACAGCACACAACAACACATCACAAGGCATCTCACCACTGCACGCGCAGTTTGGCGTGCGCGCGTGTGTGTGTGTGTGTGTGTTTGTATGTGTGTGTGTGTGTGTGTCTGTGTGTGTCTGTGTGTGTCTGTGTGTGTTATGTGTGCTGTGTGTGCTGCGGTGTGTGTGTGTGTGTGTGTGCTGCGCTGTGTGTTGCGCTGTGTGTGTGCTGCGGTGTGTGTGCTGCTGCGGTGTGTGTGTGTGCGTGTGTTTGTGTGTGTGCTGCGGTGTGTGTGTGAGAGTGTTTGTGTGTGTGCGTGTGTGTGTGTGTGCGTGTGTGTGTTCGCATGCCCTACTGATGCTTTCCGCCAGCGCAGTCAATCTGCCTAGCCGCCGGCGCAAGAAAGTGTGTGTATGATGTGCGTGGCGTGCGTGGTGTGTGCTGTGTGTGTGTGTGTGTGCGTGTGTGATGTGAGGCGCGTGGTGTGTGGTGTGTATAGTGTGGAAAGAATTCCTTTTCCCTGTAAGCTGGGTGTCTCCCGGTGAACTGATCCATTCCCCGGCGCGAGTTCCAGAGTAGTTATCCAGATGCCTCTGGAGAAGTTCTCTTGGGCCTCCCGGAAGGCGTCTTGGGCCTCCCGAGAAGCGTCTTGGGCCTCGCGAGAGGCGTCTTGGGGCTCCCGAGAAGCGTCTTGGGCCTTCCGAGAGGCGTCTTGGGCCTCCCGAGAGGCGCCTTGGGCTTCCCGAGAAGTGCCTTGGGCCTCCCGAGAGGCGTCTGGGGCCTCCCGAAAAGCCTTGTGGGCCTCCCGAATGGCTTCTTGGGCGTCCCGAAGACAAGTGTTTTTTGGTGCCGCCGGGCTTCTGGGGCCACGCAGACGCTCGCGAGGCGGCGAAACCATTGCTCCCCGCTTGGAGGACGGGCCCGGGGCGATTCGTTGCCGTGGAGCCGTCCCTGGTGACGGCAACTGTCTGTTCGACGTAGTCCACCGGGGATTTGCGTCCCTCTGGGGGGAACAGTCGCCATCCTCGGATGGCAAAGGCTTGCGGTCCTCCGTCGTCAGCTACATCGCGATCCTTCGGATTCCTACGACGCCCCCCCAGGAATCTGGGAGTCGGTCGGATTCATGAGAAATCTTCAGATTACTTAAGAGGCCCTCTCTGGAATCTGGTAATGTGTGGGATCCCTCGGAATCCCTAGGGGTCCGTAGGATGCCCTCCCAGGAATCGGAGAATTGGTGGGATCACTTGGAATTCCAAAGAGTCCTTCAGAGGCCTTCTGAGGAATCTGGCAGTTGGTCGGATACCGAGCAATTCTAAGGATTCCCCAGGGGGTCCTCCCAGGAATTTGGGAATTGGTAGGATCCCTCGCAATTCTGAGGATTCCCTAAAAGGCCATCTCAGGAATCTGGCAATTGTTCGGATCCCCAGGAATTCCGAGGATTCCCCGGAGGCTCTCCCAGGAATCTGGGAAGTGGTCGGATCCCTGAGGATCCCGAGGCTTCCCTGGGAGGCCCTCCCAGGAATCTGGGAATTGGTGGGATCCCGTGGAATTCCTGCGAGTCCTTCAGAGGCCATCTGGGAATTCGTCGGATACCGAGGAATTCTCAAGATTCCCTAAGAGGCCCTCTCAAGAATTCGGCGATTGGTGGGATCCCTAGGGATTCCTCGGATCCCCTAGGAGGGAAGCCCCCCCTGGTACCTCAATCAAAAGCAATGCTATATAGAACACTATAAGGTGCACCATACAGCACGGTGCTACCGCGCGCGCGCCGCACGGGATTCCCTAGGAGGCCCTCTCAGGAATCGGGCGATTGGCCGGATCCCTCGGGATTCCTAGGATTCCCTGGGAGGCCCCCCCCAGGCACGTCCAAGGCAATGCTATAGAGAACGTCATAAGGTGCACCGTGCAGCACGGCACCACCGCGCGCGCCGCACCGCGCCACACACACTGCACACGCCGCGCACACAGCGGACACCGCACACCCCGCGCACACCACAAAAGACACACACACACACACCGTACACACCACGCACACACACACACACCGCACATACAGCAAACACTCAACACACACACACTGCACGCACATAGCACGCACACTGCACACACAGCACACACGCATGCACACACACACGCACACAACAGCAGCACGAATGCGTGCGCACGCGCCGACTGGAGCGTTCCCCGGCATGTCTTGTTGTTCGGGGCCCAAATGGTTACACGCAAATCCACCAATCTGTTCTGGGTACTTTGCGGGGCGACTCCGTGCGAAACATTCGCAAGAAAGACACCAGAAAACTGGTCCATTCCCTGGTTGCGCCAGGATGACCAGTTTACCAGGGCATCGACCAGTTTACCAGGGAAAGGCGGAGATGCTGCGGTGTGTGGAGTGTGGTGTGTGGTGTGTGGTGTGTCTATGTGTGCGTGCGTGAGTGCGTGCGTGCGTGCGTGCGTGTGTGTGTGTGTGTGCGTGTGTGTGTGAATGTGTGTGTGTGTGCGTTTGCGTGTTTGCGTGTCTGTGTGTTTGTGTGTGTGTTTGTGTGTGTGTTTGTGTGCTTGTGCGTTTATGCGTGTGCGTGTGCGTGTGTGTGTGTGTATGTGAGTGCGTGTGTGCGTGTGCGTGTGTTGTGGTGTGTGTGTGTGTATGGTGTGTGTGCTGTTTGTTGTGTGTTGTGTGTGCGTGTGCTGTGTGTTGTGTGGTGTGTGGTGTGTGCGTTGTGGTTTGTGCGTGTTTTGTGTTGTGCGTTGTGTGTGCGTGTGTGTATCTGTGTGCCGGACCCCCTGCGAGCCACGTCCAGCAGCGAGCCGAAACTACGCTACTAACCGCGGTGCGAATGAAGGATAATCTGCTCACCCAGATCTGGCTGGGTGCTCCGCCCCGCAGCGCCGGGGTCGTCGCCGCAAGGCCAAGAATCGGCCGGTTTGCACAGACAGTGATTCGACAACAATGCGAATTCAGCACAATTCTGGAGAACGATCGAAAAGCGAAAACAATTCAGCACGAGTCAGATGCCAGTGCGCCCTGGAGGTCCACACGCGCAAACCACCGATTGCAGAGATCGGGACCTCTAGGAGCCAAGACGTGCTGCCACGAGCCAGCTGAGAGCAGCCAAACCACTGGAGGGACGCGGCAGTCGTGCGAAGCACCAACGAAAAACAGCACACTGCCTCAAGCGAAAGACCAGAGGCTCCAAGAAGCGAGCCTCAATCGGGCAAGCAGGATGCTTGATCCCCACTCGACGGGCCCACGCCTGCTCACCACGCCTCAGGCCAGCGCGGCCCACCAGAGCCCCTAGCCACAGGCACGCCCTCTGGCAGATTTCGCAAGCATCGCCGCGGCCCTAGGCCGCCTCCAATGCCGCGCAGGGCGGGCACGTCCCAGGTGTTCGCCACCTGGCCGTCCTGGATGCCATACTGGCCTCCCGCTCTTCTCACGTCTCCGCGAACTCCGGCAGCCGCGCGACGTTTTTTCTCTCTGTCTTGGTGGAAGGAACGGCTCGATGACCTCAACGCGATTTCCCTCCATCTGGATCGCCGCCGCACGGCGCCCCAGGCGCGCCAGCCGCTTCTGCTTGCTCCGCGTCGCCTCCGAGTCCTCGTAGCCTTCGTCAGTGGGGCCCTCGGCGCCGCCGTTCGCCTGGCCGCCAGTAGCCGCCGCCTCGGCTGCACAGCCATCGGCCTCGTCCAACGCATCCGCCCACCGCATGCGCGCGCGGCCACGACGCTGCCGGACACGCGCGTCCCTTCGCCAGCCGCCGGCGCCACCTCCAGGCCATCGCCGCCGCGCGCGCCGGCGCCAGCGCTGACACTGGCAACGGCCTCGCCATCGATCGGCTCGGCCACGTCTTCCCTGAGGCTCTCCTGGAAGGCCTCGGGCGCGCGCATCCCCTGCGAGGCCTCGGGCAGCGTCGTCGTCATGCTGGCGGGGCGCATTATCTACGATGCAGTACCTCTCCACGACGAGGTAGATGGGACGGCCCCCGCCGCAGCGGAGTACTGCGAACGCGTCACGGACGTGACAACCAACGAGCACCAGCACGAGACGTCCGAGGTGACCGACGCCGTCGACACCGAGGAGATCGAGCTGGACCTGTCGAGCGAGCTGGACTCAGACATCGACAACCCAGATACTGATTATTCTTCAGACCCGCTCTTGGCGGGAGGACGTGGGGGTATGTATGCACAACGACGTCGGGGGAACGATCAAGCTGCAGTACTGACCCAACTGGCGCTCATGAAGGAGCGACTGCGGGACTTGACGGGTCAAGTTCGTGGGAGCAGTCAGACATCCAAGACGAGAGCAAAGCAGCGAACTTCAGACAGTTTCACTGAGAAGACCAACAGGCGCAGGGATCCAAGGCTGTTGGTGCGGATCAAACTACTCATTCGCCAAGCGGATGAACGAGACCAACCTCCGACCCACAAAGAGGTGGTCGCGACGCTTACTCACTTGCTGGACGACACTCGGGGCAAGAAGAACACAGACAAAAGTGCCGCGACGAAGAGTACAGGGAAAAGTACTTCGACGTCGCCTAATACTACACACAAGCTCCTCCAACATCCGTGGGGAACCTCGTCGGTCTGGCAGGCAGCACACATCAAAGACAAAGAATATGATCCACAGGCCCCACCTGTGATTGCATGCAAGGGGAAGATCCAGAACGATCAGGCCGTGGACTGGCTGAAGGCAAGAGGTCTCACCAATCCCACAGCCACGTATGTGCTCTTCGACGAATCCACGAAGTACGAGGGCTGGGACCACGTCGACGTCGCCGTCGAAGCCAAGGGTGGAGGGGCCACGCTTGTTCCAGCACAGATTCTACGCACGGGCCAGAAGGCTCCACAGAAGACGGGCCTTCCCAAAGGTGTGAAGGATGATGTTGAGATTCCAGTTTCCACGGACAAGCCAGTTGCGGTGAGGATCACAGTTGCTCGTGATTATGCCCCAGATTGGTTATACGCCGAGGCCGAGGAGAATCCAATTGCGCTGCCAGCACTCATCTTGAGCGCTAGTCTTACCAAGTACATTCTCAAAACAAAGGGAGCCATGGCCTACGAGACGGAGGTCACGGCGATTTTGATTGTTCAAGCGTCCCACATCGAGGACATCATGAAGTACCCACTACCAGATGGAGTCTTCCTCCATAAACAGGGGACATCACTTGTCCCCTCGTGGCATAGGCTCAGGGATGACGAGCTGGCCACCGACTATTTCAAGCGAGTCCAGGCAGCAGCACAGGCAGCAGCTGGACGACTGGTGTACCGCCCATCGGAGAACAGTTCGCTCGGTGTCATCTCAGCCAATGTTGTAAGCGCAGCAGATATTCAACCAAGATGGCTTCTCCAGCGTACACCCACATCATGGTCCCAGGAGGAAGAAGTCAAAGCATGGGCCGTGGATCGAGGATTCAAAATATGAATAGCATAGCACGTTGTGGCACGAGGCGCTGGTTCATCCGCGCCGATCTCGACCAACTTGAAAGTGGCAGAGTTCTTGAGTTCAAATCGGGAGTGATGGCAAGCTTGGCGGCTCCACCATGGGGGAGCTCCAGACCACCACCGACGCAGTCACCAAAGACGGCGTGGGGCACTCCTAGCCCGACCCGACACCACCCAGGAGCTCCCCCTGCAGCTGCCATACCACAGGCAGATGCGGACGGAGATGCTACGATGACCACCGCGGAGAACAGCGGTGATGGCGAGCCCAAGCCCAAGGAGCCGAAGCAGACCACGCCAAGCAAAGCACCATGGGAAGCATATTTCAAGCAGCGAGAGTGTGGAGGCAAAGGAGATTGTTTCTATGTCTCGGCAGGTTCCTATTTCAATTCCCCCCAGCCATCTGGAGGTAAATCAGGCAAGAAGCTCCCGACGGAGGCCGACCTAGGCCCAGGAGGGAAGATCCAAGCAGCACTACGAGCAAAACTGGCGGCAGAGATGCTCAAGCAGAAGTTACCCCAGAAGGATGCTGATGATCAGGCTAAAGCGGGAACGTATGCGACATCGGCCGCCATCAAAGCAGCAGCGACAGCAGTATCATGTGATTTTCTCATCTGGAAGAAGCAGGGCACTGGATGGAGGTTGTTCTCAGCACCAGCAGCCACCAAGACGAAGCACAAGTGTTGGATGACTTTGGTGGACAAGCATATCCAGCTGCTGGTTGGAACAGCTCCAGTACCCACGGACATCGAAGCTGAATGGAAAAATAATGCCAGGCCATATCCTCATCACTTCTGGAGGAGGAAGAGCCACTACTACTAAGAAAAAGACTGGACAGGGACAGGACCACTATGACGACACGGACCACCCGACACCAGCATCCACGCAGTCATCGAGTTCTTTGTCCTCGGCAGCGGCCATGGCAATTTTTGAGGCCCCGACGCCTTCGGGGAAATCGATTTCGACACGACGAGTTCGGAGCATCTTCGGCATGGCCACGCCGAAGACCAAGCCCATCTCATCACGACGAGTGGAGAGTATTTTGAATCACAGCCCGATGCCTTCCCCACTGCCGATGCTGACGGAATCGTACAAGCATTGGCATTGCCCCTGTGGCAAGTGGAAGCCCGACCCGCAGCAGTCCGCCAAGCAGAGGTGGACAGAGGTCAAGAAGCACTGGCGCATCTGTCAAGGCGAAGATCCACCCAAGGAACCAGCTGATGTTCGACGTCATCGGTTGGGCAAAGATGGGCTATCGGTTGCAGCCATGAACAAAGCCAAGAGAGACAAAGCATGGAGGCGCTTCCAGCTCTGAAGGGCCGAGCTCACTCCTGCTCAGCGTGAGGTTGCCTGCGACCCTGGGGAGGGATCTGCCAGGACTGTACAGCACACCCGCATGATGAGCACGCACTACGTCTGCATCAAGTGTGGCAGGCAGCTATGTCTTGCCAAGTTCCGCGGCTACCCCTGCAAGCGGCGCCCAGAGGGGGTCACCCTCCAGATGGGCATGGCCAGGCTTGTGGGAGAGGAGGCTGCCAAGAAGCGAGTTGCCGACTCCGCCAGGCGGATGAAGCAGCACTGGAAGAAGTCCTCCAAGGCCCCAGGCTACTACGCCAAGTACTACGAGCGCTACGGGAGGAAGCAGTACGAACGCAAGGAGCGGCTACGACGTGAAGCACTGGGGCTACCGACGGTGTGCAAGCGTGCACCGGTGCGAAGGAAGCCAGCAGCCCACGACGAGCCGAGCCAACTTTGACGGGACCCGCTCCTGTGCGGAGGCCGCTCCACACAGGGGCCGACACCACCAAGCAAGCGACAAAAGACAGCAGCACCAAGCCACCAACCCACGGTCTCACGACCCACCGACGCCTCGGCCCATCCGAGAGAACCACCACCCAAAAAAGCACGAGCCACCACGCCGAATTCAAGGGCTGTATTTGCAGATCCGAATTCAGGTGCTGTATTTGCAGTGGCCAATGAGCATGTACACCAAGTTTCTGATGCAGTTTCTGCGCACCCTTCGAGTCCCACACCGAAGGCTAAACGTTCTCGCACCTCGCGGGGATTGGCGACTGGTTCATCCTTACCTTTGCCTACGCCTACCTGTACAGCCTCGGCCTCAGGTACTGCGACTGCTGGTTCACCCTCGTCACTGATTTCACCTACCTGTACAGCTTCGGCCACAGGTACTGCAGCTACGGGTACACCGACGACACCACCGACGCCAACTGGTACTCCGCCTACGCCAACGGCCTGTCCTACGGCAGCGAGTACACAGTCAGAACGCACTGGCAAGGGACCCTCGGGGCCCCTCTCTGCCAGTACTCCTCAAGGTCAGAACGCAAGTCCTGGTTCCGAGTGCTCCTCGAGCTCGGGCCAGGCACCGTTGCCACATGCTGGACATGGGTCAGAACGCACTAGCAAGGGACACGTGTATAGGTCCCCCTCTGCCAACTCCAGAAGTTCAGGCGTAAAGATCGCAAGTCCTGGTCGCGACTGGCTTTTGCCGACGTCTGCTTCCCAGGCTACGTCGCCACGTGCTGGACAGCCACTTGCTGGACATCGCCCTGACCCTGGGTGCTCCTCGAGCCCAGGCCAGGCACAGCCCAAGCGCCAGAGGCTGGAGGAGGAGTTGGCCCCAGAGGACATCGTTCCGACTGCGGAGCCGAGTGCTGACACCGCCAAGCTTCAAATATGTACGATCAATGTCACCCGCATTTCCAAAGCGAGACTTGTCACGATCTTGGAGGCACTACCTGTGTCCACAGCTACGGTCCTTTGTCTCCAGGAGATACGACACCACGAATTACGACCACGATGGATATTTCAGACGGCCATGAGATATGGGTGGAGTATTGCTTGCTCAGATCCACCACCAACGCAGGAGCGGGGCACGGTACGACAGGGGGGCTGCGCTATACTATGGCGCCGCTCACTGGGCAAGATCATCGTCATCCGCCACAAGGACCTCGGCCACCGTATGGTCGGGATACGCTGTGCTACCGCTACGTTTCTGTCCGTGTACGGCCCTGTGGGAGTGGACAGAGCTTGGTTTCAGCATGCATTCGAATATTTCCAATCGTTGGGACATCTCGGCCATCCAGTGTACATCATTAAAGACCTCAACTGGCGTCCTCTTTACTCCGCATTAACCACAAGATGGCATATGAGGACGGTGCGAAGAGGTACAGAGACATCCACCACGGCAGCAGGTACTTGTCCGACGAGAGCCCTGCTATGGCGAGAAGGAGCTGCTCCAGAGCAGATCACGACGCACCTACTGGCAGGCATCCCACATCATGCATTGGTGGGATACGAGCAAAGCATCACACACGTCAACCCGACACCAACCCGGCTTAGACGCACGGCAACATACACACTAGAGCGCAGCCCCAACGACGGGGAAAAAGAGCGACTTCAAGAGCTAATCGACCAGGAGGTGGGCCCCCCCGCTACCTGAATGAGGACACGGACCCCCCGCTTCTCGACCGCTGGCACTACTGGCACATGAGAGCGGAGAAGGCGCTGAGGCTGGCAGTCGAGCATGGCCTACTTTCAGTGCAAAGCGAAGCCGAGAGGGACAAAGACTCACAGCCAACCTCACGGCCGACATCACACTCCCCAGCTCACAGACCCGACGAGACGATCGCCCTGCGACGACTCCGACGACTGCACCGACGGCTGGCAGAACACCTACGCCAAGGGGCTCCAGGAGCCACCACACTGGAGACCAAGCACTACCCTCAGCTTGCTGCCGCGGCAGTGGACGGTCTGGTCCAAGTCAAGGCAGTAGGCATCCCTACCTATGCTGATGCACTGGACTGGATATCTCAGGGGATCACCATCGAGCAGTACCAGATGCAGAAGAGGAATGCCGCACAGTGGCGACAGCGTTTCGCGAGCTGGAGCAACGACGTGTGGAAAGCGGCCACCCCACTCTTCAAGGGAGGCCGACCAGCACCAGCCCACGCCGCCACAGACATGCGCGAGCAGAGGGCCAAACATTGGAAGCCAGACAACTACGACAACACGGGCTACGTGAATGCATGGAGACAACATGCCTCGGCAGTAGCGTTCCCGAAGTCGACACACGCACAGGACTGGATGCCCACGTTGGATACCTATGTGGCAGCAGTCCGACAAGTCAAAGGATGCCCTGGACTCGACGGCTGGACAAGTCGTGAGGTCAAGGCGTTGGAGAAGATATACCCCACCATCATCGAGGAGCTGTACGATATGTGGGTCATGGCATCACAACAAGCAGTTGAGCTCCGAGGTAGACTACCGCCAGAAGTGCTGCACGCCATATTTTCCTGGCGGGTAGCTGGCATCCCGAAGAACGAGGAGGCCACGCGTCCCATCTCCATGGGATCGGTGCTGATGAGAGCCTGGCTACGGGCCCTGGCAACGGCATCTGCTTCTCCTCCAGACCTGCCTGCAGTGGGCCAACCGCAGACGTACTTCGGTGGTGCACGCTGTATCCAAGTGGCTGAAAGATTGCACAGAAGGTCAGTGTGGCGCGGAGATGGACCTCTCAGCGTGTTTTGACCAAGTGGGTCACGACCTCGCCTTGGAAGCGGCTGACCACTCAGCCATACCGTATGCCGTCATGTACACATGCTACGCCGCGTGGAAGGGCCCGAGGATCTGCTGTATTCAGGGCGAGTTTGCACCACCACTGGACCCGTGCCGAGGCCTACCTCAGGGCGACAGCACGGCACCTTGTACACTCATATCGACGCTTGTACCATGGGTACCGATATCACAGGGACACGCTTTTATGGATGACAGAAGCCTGGTAGCTCAGAATACGGACGACCTCGACAAGGACTTGCAGATGACACAGCAGTTCGACACGTCCATCGGGTATTGTGAGAACCAGAGTAAAAGGCAACGCTGGAGTATAGATGACCCTGTTCCTGTCCAAGTGGAGCATCTGGGTATTCTTGCTACTCCTACAGACCACGCCGTCCCCATCATCCCGAGGGGCGGGTGGCAGAAGCTCGAGACCGCCATCTCAGTGCTGGCCGCCATCCCAGGCAGCCACCAAGTACGACTCAGGCTGGCCTTTGCTTATGTGAGGCCGCTTTGGACATGGGCGTTGCCTATCGTGACACCGCCACCAAGACGATTTGCGAGGCTACTGTGCAGAGCTCTTTGGAAGACGGGCTCTCGATGGTGGTGTTTCGGACGCTATTGGGCACAAAACGTATTGTTGCATCCTGAATATTCAGCAGCGGTTCTTGGATTTCGAAAGCTTGTGGATGAGAGCCTGGTGTGGAGTGATTTTCTGGACACGACTCTCTCTGAGTATGCTCGAGTATTGGGATTATCCTTTATTCGTTATTCGCCCACCCAGGGCGCTGTTCTTGAAGTGGATTCGCGAGATGACTTCAGAGCCAGGCACGCAGTGGAGCACGTCGTGGGCGACGACTGGAAGTTCACCACCAACAGCAAGGCCGCCCAGCATGCTCTCAGAAGCATAGCACGCATCAGATGCCTCCAGCAGGTTGTGCGAACGAGATATGACGCCGAGGAGATTGACGACGTTGACGTGCAGGCATCTTCTAGCAAAATATATTCAAAGTGGCTCATGAGTTTGAGTGAGGAAGACCGCACTCTTTTGGCGGTCTTCAGGTCGGGGGCAGTCACCTCCGAGACACGACGACGAACTGGATTCGATTGTAAGCACTGTGGGGCATCGACCCCAAGTTTTCGCCACGCCTTCGCTGAGTGCCCCAGGCATGCCGGTGATCGACGAGTTGTTGAAGACCGCTACGATATTCCCCCGACGTTCTGGACAAGCGTGCCGAGGGTGACGAGTAAAAGTGGCTGGATCGTTCTATCATAAAATGATTGTCCATGTGTACGTGCGAGAATGCTCACGGCGACATGCGCCCCTGGCTTGAGCTTTCTCAGGAAAGGAGTTGACGACATGCTCACCGACCCCACTCCGCCACCTCGAGCGCGTGGTCCGGCGAGGCTTATTCACTAACATGTTACGTATGAGATTATCTCATTCAACTTTTCTCTGGCGGGGCGCATTATGACGGGCATCGCGTCAAGCTGGGCGCCGAAACCAGAGTACTGGGCCTGCTCGTCTAGAAGCCCGCCCTCGAAACACTCGAACGTCCGCTCCATGTCCACGCCACCCTCCGCGACCGTGCACTTGGAGCCGTGCGCGTCGGTCAGGGCGTCGGCATCATCGATGTCGGGGCACTGGGAGACCTCGCCCGCGATGTCCCCCGTGCCAAGGTTCGCGTCCTGCGACGCGGGCTTCTCGGCCAGGGAGTGTTCCTCCACGGCGTCCTCCGCATCGTCGCTGTCATGCGCATCCGCGCTCACGGCCCCGACATCCTCCTCGGCAGTGGAGCCGACTTTTTCGATCGCGAGCGATACGGAGGCGCCGCACGCCGCCAAAGCCACAGCGCGCCAGCTGCGGCCCGAATTGCGCAAGGAGGGGGGAAGAGGAGAGACAGCGAGAGACGCAGTGGAGCCGACGAGCACCTCCAGCACCATACCTCCGACGCCTGGCCGACGTCGCCGCGGGAGGAGGCAGGGCGGGAGGGGCCGTCCTCCGCCGCGTCGGCCGCCTCGGCGCGGCGCCGCGGCCCCCGCGCGCGGCGCCACGCCTCGCGCGCTGCGGCGGGCATCCGCCTGCGCGCCAACGCCGACCCCGGCGTGCCGTGCCCGATCCCGCACGCCGGCGCGGCCCGCCGCCACTCCCGAGCCCACTTCCGTGAGGTGCGGCCTCGCCAGCCGCTCCCGAGCCCCCTTCCGGGCGCCGCGCCGCCGCGTCGAGGGCGACCTCCGCGCCCGCGCGGAGGACCACAGCGGCGACGGCGGCGAGATGCTGGCGCCCGCCGCCACCCTCCGCCGCGCCCACCACCGCTGCCCGCACGAGCGGGGCTAGCGCCACCATGACCTGGCAGCGATCGACCGTGGCCATCGCATGTGCCGCAAAGATAAGGGAAGGAGACAGAGCCGCCCTCTCCTACCAAGGGAGAGGCCCGCCGCGCTCCTCGCCTGCCTGGCGCCCACGGCAGGCTAGAGCCAAAATGGCTACGGATGTGTGTGTGTGTGCGTGTGAGACAGTGTGAGTGTGAGTGTGAGTGTGAGTGTGAGTGTGAGTGTGAGTGTGAGTGTGATAATGTGTTTGTAGGTGTGTGTGTGTGTGTGTTTGTGTGTGTGTGCGCGCGTGTGTGTGTGTGTGCGTGTGTGGTTGCGTTTGTGTGTGGTGGTATTTGTGTTTGTGTGTGTTTGCGTTGGTGCTTGTGTTTATGTGTGTGTGTGTGTGCCCGGCTCTCGCAGAGGGCGGCTGCGTCATGTGCATCCAGCTTCCTGGTAGTCAATGCTGGCGCCCGAGCTGTCTCACCCCATTGCAGCACGGGGTTCTCGGTCGGAATGGCGCTCTCACCCTCGGCGCCGGCCACATCCTAGCTCGCTCTCGCACTGGCGCATGCCATTTCCTCACAGAAAACGGTGCTCTAGTCTCGGCAATGGCCACTGCCCTCGGCCAAGCGGTATGCTGTCGACTCTATGACATCCACGTTCTGGTGTTTGGACGGCCACCTGGACTCGCACGTGACGAGCAGAGCTCACCGCTTGTCGCTGACGCCTTCAGCATGCTGGTATCGCCTCGGTGCGAACCACATTGTATTAAAACATGTGCCAACTGCTGCGGGTTGCTACTGGTTGCTGCCTCCAGCTGCGGCTTGCTGCTGCTTGCCGCTGCTGGTTGCTGATTGCTGCTGATTGCTGATGTTTGCTGCTGCTTAGCGCTGCGTGCCGTTGTTGGCTGCTGCTTGCTGCTGCTTGCTGCTTCTTGCCGATGCTTGCTGGCGCTTTTTGTCGCTTGGCTACTGCCTGCTGCTTGCTGCTGATTGATGACGAGGTTTGCTCTGATGGTGCCGCTGCTGGCGGAGGCTCTCGCAGCACTTTGGAGGCTCTTGGTTCTTAGGGCCGACTCGACTTCGAGGACCCTCGACAGCAGTTCGAAAGGATCATAAGGATGCGCGGTAAGGATGCGAGGCCCCTGGACGCCCATGGCTAAGAGCTGAGAGCCAGGATGGGCCGAGATGAAAGGATGCGAGGGTTCTCGGGGAAAGCTTTGTTTCCTGACGACGAAATTGACTGTAACTGGGCGACGGAAACAAGGATGCCCTCAACACACCTTGGGGCTGTCCCCGATGGTTGCACCCTCTCGGCTCCTTGTCTCTCTCCTCCTCCTCGTGCAACCGCTGCGCCTGTCGGTCTCTGATTTGCTCAACGATCACCTTGGAGCCGGTTCGCTGCTGCTCCAGGCGCTCCCTCTCGCGCAACTCGTACATCCTGAGGGCTTTCACCCTGTCGATCTCCATCATCGCGTCCAGCTGCTTCTCCTCCTCTTCCCTCTCTGCCTGCATCAGCGCCTTCTCCTCCATCTGCGCGTCTCGGATCGTCACTACTTTGGACATCTGCATCAGCTGCTTGAGATGCTTCACGTCGTCCGAGTTCTCGTCCTGGAGCTGCTTGGCCCTGTCGGGAGCCACTTGCTATGCACAAGCGCACTACTGTCGACACCATGGCGCTCAGGGGGCCCGAACTGACCTCCCACATTCAGGTCAGGAAGGGGGGTCGGGATGAAGGACGAGAAAACTGGAGGAGAAAAGAGGAGAAAGACAGGAAGAGGAGGGGGAGACGAGGAGGAGACGAGGAGGAGGATGAGGGAGGGAGGGAGGGTAGGAGGAAAGGCGAGAAATGAGAGAGAGAGAGAGAGAGAGAAAGTCCGACAGAGAGGGAGATAAAGAGGGAGAGGGAGAAAGAGAGGGAGAGAGAGAGAACTGGCTAGGAAAGAGAGAGAGAGAGAGGGAAAGAGGTAGAGAGAGAAGGAAACGCGAACAACAACAAACACATCATAGATATGAGCATGAGGAGGGTATGATAATGTTGCAGCATGACAGCGCATGGCATAGCACGACCTGTGCACATCGTGCCGCTCCAGCGCAGTAGAGCATCGAATCGCACAACGTAGCGCGTCATAACGCATCATGGCATACCATGGCATATCGTAGCACGTCGGAGCAGAACAGAGAGCATCTAAGTCTGATGTCAGCGTAGGGTTCCCAGCACAAATAACAACATCTGAGGCGACCCTCATGCAGAAGGCACCCATGACGCAACATCACGAGGGGGAGGCCATGAGTTAGTGACGGTTGTCTCCAGCCCGTCCTCTCTGTGAAAGGGTTCTGCTTAGCGCGGCCGTCCCTCTCGGCTTCCTCCTCCATCAACTTCTTCTTGCGCGCCTCCTCCATCTGCAAGATCTTGTTTTTCCTCGCCGCGGCCCTCTCCATCTTTTCGGCATTCTCCGCGTCCTGCCGGAGCTTCTGGGCCGTCTCCTCCTCCTCGCACGGGACACCGCGAAGCCACTTGCCAGAGAGGAGGAGGATGCGCTGCAATGAGATGCGATCGACCCGCGCAGGGAGGAGCAAAAAAATCCTATAGGAATTCGGCCCCCAGTTGGCAAATGTCAAATGTTGTAGGCGGTGGCGGCGTATAGTGGACGCCAGTCCGCAAGAAACCTCCCACGAGAAGCCCAACCCTGAGCCCCTGGGCGTCCACTGATGTCTGGCGTGGGAACGTCACGCTTCCCATCGCAAAACCATCGAAACCCCGGAGAAGCCCAGGGGCACCCGGGAGGCGAGCAGGGCGTCTCTTGGCACGGGTCCCCGCTGTAGCCCCCCTCTCCCAGTGCCAGGCTACCGACGCGCTCGGGTCTCACAAAAAGTCAGGACCCCGGCCCGAAATCACATGCACCATGACCAGCGCGAGCCCCAACCTCCTCTCTCCACCCTCCCTCCCTGCCTCCCTTCATGCCTCCCTCCCTCCCTCCCCCTCTCTCTCTCTCCGTCCCTCCTCCCTCCCCCTCCTTCCTCCCTCCCTCCCTCCCCCTCGTCACTCCCTCCACAATTACACAATATGAAAATACTCTCCCACTTCCCCTGATGGCGTCCCGAAGATATCCGACACCCCCCCGCGTATTGTTTTTTACACACAGGATTCCCGGGAAACGGGTTTTCGCTTGTGCTTTTTTTCAAAATGATGTTCTCGCTGAGGCGCCGGCCTCATCTCTGCTCCCGAATCGTTCCGAATCGTGCTCCCGCTGCAGCGTGGGCCTCATTTTCGCATCGGTGTTTGGCCTCTGTCGTTCAGGATGGCGTTCTCGCCCCAGCGCGGGCCTTTTTCTCGCGCGCCCATCCGCCCGCCACCACCGCGCCGCAACACCACCACCACCACCACCACCACCACAACCACCACCAGCACCACCACTACCACCACCAGCACCACCATCACCACCACCACCACAACCACCACCACCACCACCACCACCACCACCACCACCACCACCATAACCACACACGCACGCACGCACGCACGCACGCACGCACGCCACCACCCACTACGCACGCGCGCGCGGAGCCACAAGTCCGCTACGACACGCGTCCGCGGATAGAGAAAATCAGCGCCATGGTAAGGGATGGGAGGGAGGGGTAGGACGTCAGATATGACGCGAGCGCACCTAGCTGGGCCTTCCCCCTCCCCATCCTCCCTCCTGCCTCCCCTTCCACGGTGTTGTGAGCCGTTTGGGCTCCGCCTGCGTGTGTGCCGAGAGAGCACGACGGGCTTTTGGGGCCTCTGGCAATCTCCGCGCGATTTCGGCTGGGACCCGAACTTCCGTCGCTGGGAACACGAATCACACACAGTCGGTTAAGCCATGGGGAAGGACCCCAAGGGCCGCCAGCGACGCAGAATTCTCGAGGTGCCTGAGGGAGAACCCTGGCCTGTTCTTGGCCAGCCTGTGCAGCCAGGTCTTCAGACTCGGGCAGGAGTGTGGTCCATTCCGCCGCCACCGCCGCCTTGCGTCTAGCAGCCTCGGCTTCGGCGGACGGCACCTCGGCCTTGCCCTCAAACCTGTCAGCGTACCAGTGCCGATTCGAGGCAGAAGAAGCAGGTGCATGAGGTGTATGATACCAAGGTGGGCTGGACAGCGTGTAGCATGTGGGCTTGGGCGTCTAAGCTGCCAATGTAGAGGAGCACTTGCTTGTGCGGAGCGCCTGGTGGCAATCCACTGGTGCTTGGCAAGGATGAGGACCAAGGGCAGGGTAAGGCCAAGGACTCGGGTAAAGGCCCGGGCAAAGGAACAACCAACGCCATGCTTGTTCAGCTCGAGGCCCTGACCAAGGCAAAGCCAGGCAGGCAGCAAGCGTCGGCGGAGAAGCTGTTACTTGATCCTCAGGTGGCGGAGTCGGCGGTCAAGATTCCCTTTTTGCCTACCCGACGGGTAACGGCGGCGGCGGCCAAGGTCCAGCGGGCACAGGTGGCCTTCGACAATGCCAGAACGAACAAGTTGAAACGTACATTGGAAATCGAAAAGACTTCGGAGGAACGCTGGCCGCTGCAGAGAAGGAACGGGCCGACCTCTTTGAGCCGATGGTCCGTTACACTGACGAGAGGCTGGAAGTCCTCAGGCACGGCGGCCGTTGACTTGGGGCCCCTTGTTGTGCATGGCTGAGGGTTCATTCAATCCCGACATGTTCAAGACGTCCCTGGGTCGGACTTTGCGAATGATGATGGCGTCATGTCTTCGGCTGGTATGGAAGAGCTCGGGTGCCGCAAGAAGGCGCTCGAGGTTTTGGCGGACACCATTCGAGCTACCTCTGTACCGCTCCAGTCGAGCCTGAAAAAGCATCGGGCAAAACTGGAGGAGGCCCGACAGACGGCCAAGAAGCGGAAGGCAGCCGAGCAGCAGGGGGCGGCCCCGGCCCCAGGCGCCGGCAGCGGCGAGCGCGGCCGAGAGCCCGGTGGACGCCAGTGGAGCCTCCAGCGCAGCGCCCAGCGTGGGTGGCGGTGGCGTTGACAGCCTCAAGGAGAGGCTAGAGGCCACCGATGAGGGGGCCCAGGGACACACACACACACATACAATAAGTACACACACAACTCCCAGGATTCCCCACATCTTCTCATTTTTGGGGGATTTGCGTCTTCCCCCCCCCCACTTCCCACATTTTCCATATGGGGAACCGACGATTCATTGTGTCTGTGTGTTTTTTCCCCCTCCTGGACCGAGAAGCGTCTGACTGAGGAGGCTGAGCGGTGGTCGGCCGGAGAGCCCGCCGCGCGGGCGGCGAGTCGGCATTCGAGGGGATCGGAACCAGACGCTCGACGCAGGCAGGCCGCGTCTTGCGGCGGGGGTCGACAAGGGCCTCCCAGATGGGGTCGTAGGATCGCGCCGCATCGCCAAAGCGTCGCCGACGTATTGGCGATGCATCAGCGATGAACTGGCGACGTCGGCGGTGCGTCGGCGACGTGGGCGTGGAGAAAATCGGGCCCCGCATCGAGCCGCATAATCAATGCCTCGGCGATGCGGGGCACCTCCGACCCCGTCTGCTCGGACCCCATCTAGGAAACCCAGAGTGGCGTGGGTCGAGAGGCCGACGCACATTCCCTGCCTTGTTCTCCCGGTCGTCGGCCGCTCGTCACGGAGGAGGCCCAGGGACGCACACAACTAGATACACACAGATCCCAGGATCCCCCGTATTTTCCTATGTTTTCGGGGCTTTCGTCTTCCCCCCCCACTTTCCCACAGTTTCCTATATGTTGTAGGGAATCGACGATGAGTTGTGCCTGTGTGTTTCTGTTTCGGTAGGAGGAAACAATTAGTAAACACCCCCCCTGCCCCCCAAACTCAAAGTTGGCACGCGCGGGGGAGACTGCGGTCGAGGTGCAACTCGTCAGACCCATCGCCAACCTTGAACATTGGGGGGAGGGGGAGGCGTTGACAGATGAATGTGGCATGAGTGCTCACTATTCCCCAATCAGAGCTTGCCTCTCTAGGGGTCCTAACGGATTCATATGGTTAGGTTAGGTTTGTCGCCGATTTTCGCTGCACGCCCGGGTGCCCGGGTGCCCGGGGGTGCCCGGGGCCCGGGTGCCCGGGGGGGGCCCAGGGGGGCCCGGGTGCCCGGGCGTGCCCGGGGGGGCCCGGGGGGGCCCTATAGCCATATAGCCCTATAGCCCTAAGCCCTATAGCCCTATAGCACTATAGCCCAATAGCCCTATAGCCCTATAGCCCTAGAACTATGTAGCCCTATAGCCCTATAGCCCTCTAGCTCAATAGCCCTATAGCCCTAGTTAGCCCCGTAGCCCTATAGCCCTGATAGGTTTTTCTCTGGTATCATTGGAGTTCCGGAGGATAAGGAAGAGGAGGAGGTGCTGGGGGAGGCAGCGGAGAGCACTTGAGCTTCCAAAACCCAAACAACAAAAATAAACAAACATACATGGTGCGCTTCCTTGGACCCTAGACCAACAAAAGCAAGAAACACCAACAAAAAACACACAGCGCTTCCTTGCACCAGGGGCGCCACAAATGCACAGCGCTTTTCCTCGCACCGAGGCCCGCTTCCCTCCGAGCCCTGCTGCGCGCGAGGCAGCCCCCCTGGCGGCCGGGGGGCCCCCCGGCCCGCGCCCGGTGGTGGGCGGGAGCGGGTCGCCGAGGCGCGCGCGCGCGCGCCAGCGCTCGGGCGCCCCCCCTCGCCCTGTGCCGGTTCCCTGGCCGGCTTCGGTGCGTGGCTCCTGCTGCTCGGTGGCCCAGGGTGCCCCTCGCAAGGAGCCTCCTCCTCCTCCTCCTCCTCCTCCTCCTCCTCCTCCTTCCTCCTCCTCCTCCTCTATCCTCCTCCTCCCTCCTCCTCCTCCTCCTCCTCCTCCTCCCCTCCTCCTCCCTCCTCCTCCTCCTCCTCCTCCGCCTCCGCCTCCTCCTCCTCCTCCTCCTCTTCCTCCTCCTCCTCCTCCTCCTCCTCTTCGTTTTCCTCCTCCTCCTCATCCTCCTTATCTTATTCGTCCTCCGCCTCGTCAGGAGCCGAACTCTGTACACCGACGCCCTTGTCTGCCCTCGCACGGAATCTCGCACAGGAGAGCGGATGCTGGTGTGTACGGGATCCTGGTGCATGCATTCTTCGTTGCTTCCCTGGGAAGACGGGGAAAAAGTAGACACCACACCACCCCGACGTCATCCCCGGCCCTCAAAAAAGTCCTGGGATTGAAAACCCGTCCGCCACTGGTAATGTATGTGCTCCAATTTCCGACCTCGACGGTCCCCGCCGAGAAAAAAACATGTACACGTCCGAGTGATGCCGGGTCGGATTTTGATCGGACACTAGCGCATATACATTACGAGTGGCGGGTTTTTACAACACCAGGACTTTTTGAGGGTCGGGGACGACGTCGGGGTGGTGCGGCGTATATTCGTTTCCCCGTCTTCCCGGGGAAGCGACGGAAAACGTACACAGCAGGACCCCGTATACACCAGGGTCCGCCTTGCTGTGCAAATTTCAGTGCAGGATCGCGAAAAGCATCGATGTATATAGAGTTCGGTTCCCTACATTACAGTGGGGGCGTTGACCTAAGGAACCCTAAATAAGGAACGAGGCCCCTTTTTCTCATAAGTTAAACATCGATGTCCCATGGAAAACCTCAGGAAGACCTGAGGCAAGCTGTGAAACAATCAAGGAACACCGAGCCCCTCCCCAACGAAAAGGGTTCCTTCTTCAGCGCCCCGACTGCATGCCCTTCGACGGTCCCCGCCGAGAAACAGAACATGTACACGTCCGAGCGATGCCGGGTCGGATTCTGATTCCAGAGGCCTACGCTGCCCCTCCTGCGTCCCGCGGGCTGCGGCACGGCGGCAGGGAGCCCGGGCCTGGCAAGGGGGTCTCGTCGGCGTCCCAGGTCCAAGGGGCCAAAGACCGTGCGAGAGGAATCGCCATGTGAGTTCTCAAGCGATTCGGAACGGTTTCGTTTCGGCATTCGGCTAGTTCGCCTACCGACCAGGTTGGGCTTCGCGGCCTGGGGAAGAAAAGGGATCAACCAAGCATTGATTTCAGGGGCACGGTGGCCATGCAGCTCCGTGCGCAGGGCCTATCGCTGCTTATCGTTAGGGTGTACATGGCACCCTCGGCCAGACCACGAGCTACTTTGCCTTCCTGGCAGCGGGATGGAACGCTGTACAACTCCAGGCTGTCCAGTCGCGGCCCCTGACCCAGACTGGAGCAGAAACAAGTGAAGGCGAGCAGGGTGTGCCATGCTGGACCGTTGCTCAGCACTGTTCGGGGGAAGTGGCTTGCAATTTTGGAGATTGGAACATGACCCGAAGGAGCTCGACTCGACTGGCTGACTCAGTCAGCTTGGTAAGGGGTCAGGTTATGGTCCCGTCGCCATGAACACTGAGCAGCGGGCGAAGCTGGCAAGGCTCACTGTGGACTCAAGCCTGCTTCGACTTTCTCTTCGGACAGAGCGCAGGCGTGGGTCATGCGCACACAAAAGAGTTTTTTCCCACCCGTCTAGACCCATTAAGCAGGCCGACCCCGAGAGCAAGCGGTTCAAGGCGAAGGCTTCTGCTCAACATCGTCGACAAGAGGGACCAGGTCAGGTTCGGGCCCCTTGTGCCGACGGCGGAGGTACGACCGTGGCGGAAGCTCCTCACTCACACTTATGTTGCATCCTCGTGGGGCATTGTCTGTCCCCTCTCGGTCTCATGCGCGTCGAATCGGTGTCGAATCCATGTCGGACTCGTCGAATCCGTGTCATATCCGCGTCGAGTCCGCGGCGTCGAATCCACGCCAACTCCGCGTCGAGTCCGCGCCGAGCCTGCGTCGAGCACAAGAAACGTCGGCGCTGGACCCCCCACCCTGGCGCGCGGAGCGCGCCAGGGGCGGCGCCCGAGGAATCCGCGCGGACCTCCGAGTTTGTATGGTTATACCATTCTTCGTTCTCCTAGGGGACGAGTCGAAGGCCTTGATGGGCAGAGCAGTCAGGCTCCCCATCGCGAAACCATCGACACCCAAGGAACCCAAGGCACCCTGGAGGCAAGCAGGGTGCTTCTTGGCATGGGCCTCCACTGCAGAGCCGAGCCGCACAACGAGGCTGCGCGGTGAGGATGCGAGGGCCCCAGAGGGCCATGCTGGCGTGTTCGAGCGGGGCTGGCCAGCGAGAGCCGTCAAGGACTGGGCGAACGGGAGGAAAAGGAGGAGGGGGAGCAGGAGGAGGATTGTTTTTCAGTGCGCCGCTGCCAACCAAACTCCAGAGTGCAAGAGATGCAGGGGTTGCCTGGCAGGGAAAAGGCATTACGGCACCCAGCTCTTGGAGGTCTTAGACGGCGGGAGGCCTTTGCAAACCCTCTGTAAAGCCTCGAGCTGGTGCTTAGTGATGGCATGCGGTCCATGTGCGGCCACAGGACAAGGCTCCCGCAGGGAGTCAGGGCGAGCTGTTGCCCAAGAGCCGCATTCGCCGCAAAAGGTGAACGCACCTTTCTGCCACAAAACGTGTGAAGGGTGGACCGCCTTGCCAGCGACCCAAGGCGCAGCGCGCTCAGGGGGCGGGTCAAGCCTCAGGCGGCGCCGGAGGGAGTCGTCCCTGGCGGCCAGGGCCCGACCTGGCCTCACCCACTTTTTGACAGTGACCTCCTCCGCCTCCACCGAAACCGAACTCCCAACTCCACCTCCCCCATAAGCAGGGCAAGCAGAGCGGAGCCTCGCGCGGAGCGAGGGGGCAACATCGGAGATCGAAGCCTTGCACATCCCACAAGTCCAAACGCCAGAACCAAACTCCCAAACGTGCGACGAACCCCTTCACATCGGCTTCGGTCCACCGACGCCTGCGGAGCACAAGATCAATGGGCTGCTTGCACAGCCTGCGATCAGGCTCGGTCTTGAGGGCAGCACACTCGAGAATGATAGAGGCATTACGCTTGAGGGTAGCACAGGCATTGGCAACGAGCTCACTATAAGTCTGAACAACTCCATTAGGAACCTGGCATTCAAGAGCACGCAGGTCAACGAGCTCATCAGCGACAGAGTTGAGCACAACATGGTCCCAGTCTACAGAGTCGCCAAAACGGGCGAGCTTTTGGGTATCCTCCAGCAGGTGGCTGGGCACATGAAACACCTGAAGTCACCAGATCGCTCCGAGAGGAGCTGCCAGAATTCCCACCAGATGTCAAACATAGCCAGCCTCGAAGAGGCCGCTCGGCCAGCCAGGAAACCTTTGACAGTATTGGCATGGTCGGTGACCACGCGCAGATCTTGGGCAGGGTCAACACATCGAAGGCACGCAATGGCCGCAAGCTCTGCGCGTGGGACCGTCTGTCGAACCGAGCCGAGTACACCTGTGACTCCACAATCCCAGTCAAAGTCATTGCTAGGACGGAGCCGCGCAAAGGCAAAGGCAACCCGTCGGAAAACAGGAAACTTGGCAAACTGGCCACCCGTGCCGTCAGTGGCGCAGAAGCCTCCTGGCAGACAGCCTGGAGACAAGGCCCCAGGACAACGCCTCCCCATGGAGGCCCCTGGAACCAGGAACAGGAGGGAGGTCGAACCAAGAAAGGGGAATAAGTCCTCGCATCCAGAAGCACGGGAACTGGAAAGCCTCCTGCTGGGCGCCGTGCCTGAGGTGCTGAGAGTCAACAATCTCCTGGACCTGCGACGAAGCACTACACATGCACTCCCAAAACCTGTGGCGGGAGGTCCCGGGGTCACGCTGGCAACGCCGACAAATAGGATCAGGAGCCAACTGGGCCGCGTGCCTTCTCTCCTCAGTCCAGTAGCCTCCAGAGGCCAAGAGCCGAATCATAGCCGCGAGGTCCCGACGCCCGTCCTTCTCGAGGGAGGCAACAAGGTCCCAGACATGATGAAGAGAGACAGGCCCCTGGATTCCAGCGCCATCCAAGTGCTCAGAAGCCTGGCGCCACTGAAGCGCGTCAATCGATTCGTCAAAAGCCTCAAGAAGGGGGCCTAGAGGGCCGTGCCCGTCCTCCATCGTCTGCCGCTCGTCACCGCAAGGCGCGATGAGAGTGAAAGGTGAGGGCGCTGCCATCCTACCGACAAAATCGTGGCTTGAAAAGCCGCCATCGGGCCACGGACCCAGGCCCACCCTTTTCGGACCCTGGCCAAAGAGGCCGCCCAGTGTCGGGCCAGGCGACGGTGGGGACCTGGGCGTCCCGCCAGACGAGCAAACCACGACTTGACGACGCGACGGACGTACACCTGGAGGGGGTCCTGGCCATAGCCGTAAGTGAGACGGATAGCGGTAGTGGCACACACTCCTCGCTGAGGGGTCTTGCTGGCAGCACGAGCCATGCTGCGAAGGCCTTTGAGCATGGAGGGAGAGACACCGTGAATCTCTGGCGCCCACATGGCCTTCGCATACGCACTAGGATAGAACAATGTACTGGCTTGCTTGCAACTGCGCCCAAACACAAACATCTTACTCTTGGCATCCCGCCCCTTAGAAAAGCGGGTCTTCCTGACGGCCACAGTCCTCCTGGCTCCCAGAGCGGTGTCGTGCCCCAAGTCGCTGGCAGCCAGGGCCACCGAGAACTCGCTGCCCTCACGGTCGGCAATCCTGGAAAGCTCAGCCCTAAGGCCTGGCGTGGACGCAAGCAGATGGGACTTATCCAGGGACAACTCACAGCGACGCCTCCTGAGGCCAGTGGGGAGGGCTCGGAGCAGGATGGGAAAGGTAGCAGCGATGGAAGAATGCGCTCCGAAAAGACGAGCTGAGATGTCATCAACCCACTCCCGCAGCCGAAGGCCACCGACCGATCCATTGGCTCCTGCAAGGGGTTGGTGCAAATGAGCACGCGCAATGGGAGGGAGCCTGGCCACATCCAGCCAACATGCCCCCATGAGCCAGGATCCCAGGATGGACAGCCCCCTTCCAACGACACATGCCGAACCCCCATATAAATACCGATGGCCAGGGCCAACAGACGGAGTGGGTAATCTAATTCGCGAGCTGCTTCCACCAAGTCCTGAAGACAGACTTGGTCATAATATGTCTTCATATCAAGCAAAAGGCCCCCGACCTGGAAACCGCTGTGGAGGGCAAGTTCCGTTTCGAGCTCGTCAAGCCAACCAGCAACATCAGCCGAGCCCCCGACGGTCTGGTCCCAGGGCCCATGCGCCTCACGGTCCCAAGCCGCGATGAAAGGCTTCCTGATGCGCAAGAGAAGCGTGTAAACAAAGCCAAGCAGCGCAATGGGCCTTTTTCCCCCGTCAGGCTTCGGAATGAGGGCAATCAAGGCAAAGAGCTCCTGGAAAGGCAAAGTGCACTGCTCCTCAATGGACTCGAGAAGCTGTATGAAGTGGATCTTGGCCTCATCACTAGCCTCCTTACTTAAGGGCGGCTCGATAAAATCCAAGCCCTGACCCCCGGGGTCAGGCATCGACTTGAGCGCGCGATTGAGGGTGTCCAGGTCGATGGGTGGCAGTTGCGGGGACGACCGAGCACTCTTACGCAGGGCAGCTAACGCAGCTCGCGCCCCGCCCTCATCGCGCTGTTGCCAGATGGCCGTCCAAGCGGCCGCTTCAAAATCTAAGAGCTGATCCAAGGCAGAGCAGGGTCCTTCCTCGCCGATCTTTTCGGTCGCCAGAGGGTCCAGGGGTGGCTTTAACAACCGATGAGCCGGCCCCGCAGACTTGAAAAGCGCACCATGGAGCCAGGCCTTCCACGAGGCCTTTTGAGCCTGAAGAGCGTCACGGTGGGATGTTTCAGACACCTGCTGGAGCTCAGCTAGCAAGTCGTGCAGCCCGTCGAAAGGAATTCCTGAAATATGCTGAAAACGATTCTTCCACAAGTTAAAGGCGCCACACTGACCAGCATCGGAAGGGTCAGACGGGGAGGGGGGGCACCTGCTGAGAAAGCCAAGCCACAGTGGCACGAAACTGAGCTGCATGCTCACGGTCAGGCTGCGGCGGGATATCCTCTATGGAGTCCTGTGGGACAAGCTTGAGCAGCAGCTTGAGCTTGACAAAAGCAGATTGCCAGAATCGGGCGTCACGATCAGCCTGGCAAGGCCCCTCAACCTGGGCGGCCGTGAGGGGCGCCAAACGCAGCCTGGGCCCCTGGCAACGACCAATACACTGGAACACCTGGTCCTGGGCCAAGCCAAGCTTCGAGAAGGCCTCAAGCTCCAGCGCAACAATCCAGGTAGACAGCTGGGCCCCTAAGTCGAGGGGGACCTGGATGTTGTCATGCTCGAGCTTGAGGAGACTGGCAGCGGCGTAGTTGGCCTTGAAGAAGCCTGGCCGCTTACGTTGCAGCAGCTGAGCCTGCACCAAGAAGTGCGGCCAGGCTTCAACAGGGGCAGCAACGCCTTTGACAGGAAGTGGCTTAGGTCGCATGGCCTTCCAAACCATGATGGCCCTGGGAGAAGCCAAGACCTGAAACTCCAAAGCGGCGTGGGTGCCCCAAGGCACTGGAACAAGCGACCTAAACTGGACGGCGCTAGAGAAGCTAGCAGAGACCAACGCGTAATCGATCCGACTGGTGGAGACCCCTGAACACGCAACCGAAACACCAGGCATAGGAACAGGGACAAGGCCGAGAGGCTCCAGCCAACCTGACTCCTCGAGAACACTCTGGTCAACCTGCCAGTCGCCCACCACAAAGGCGGGAACACCTGCCGCGCTCAGATGGGCGCCGAGGTCCGCCAGCAGCTCGAGGTTCTGACCGCTGAGCTCGCCCCCCGTGACCAGGTAGACTGGGGCGATGGTCAGGGAAACCTTCCGCAGCCTCAGAGTGCACAACAACCACCGAGCCGTACCAGCAGAAGTCCATTCACCAGCCTCACATGTCAATTGCGAGAGCCCAAGATGAGAGCGAGCAGCAACAAGAACACCTGACGATGCATCATCAGCAAGCGTGGGCTCTGCGGCCTGCGCCACGACCTTCCAGCCCAACTTGTGTAGCTTCTTGGCCATCGCCTGGTACTTGGAGCCGCGCATCCTGCGCTCGACAAAGATGATGATATCAGCCGAACATCCTGCAACTCACCTGCAAGCAGCGGGGCCCCACACGCTGATGTTGGAGTAGAGAATGGACAAAGAGCGCTGAGAGGCGGGGTCGCTGCCATGGTCAGGCCCAGGCCCCTGACTCTCATCGCCCTGCGAATCCAGCAAAACGGGCTCGCCGCCTGATCCACGAGGGTCACCACAGGGCGATTGCTCCAACCCCGTGGACCGCAGGGAGGGGGCCGACGGCCCTGCGACGAACGAACCTGGCGCACCAGGATTTCCAGCAGCACAGACAGGAGATCCACCAATAGCGACGATAGCCCCAGGGTCTGAAGCGCGACGGTTGGGATGCGAGTCAAACTCACGTTCAGCAAAGACCATGGAGCTGGCGTGACGCCGAAGTTGCTCTTCCCATTCGTCAGGGTCTGTTTGCGAGAGCCGAATCATGTTGGCATGGTAACGAGTCCTCGCGCTCCTCCTGGACCTCCAGGCCGAGAGACAGATGTCCTGAGCCATGTCACGCCTCACGATAGCCAAATTCTCAATGCCAGTCCGAGCCGGATGCTCCATGACGAGGACCAGGAAGCCGTCCTGGGCTAGCATATCAGAAACGTAAGTGACACATAAGCGCAGACAGTGAGCTTGGTTGCCAGGCTCATCCAACAGACTCGGATCCTGGAGCCAGAACTTTGTGTAAGACCGAAGCCGACGCTCGAGACTAAGCCGCTGAAGAATGGCAGCACGCCGCTCAGGATCCTGATCCTTGCAAGTGAAGACAGAGTTCGCGGTGTGCCCTGCCGCGGGCCCCCGCAGGACCGCGCACCCTTGGGAGTGAGGGGCCGTCCCCTCTCCAGCGGCGCCTCCCACATCACGCGCCTTCTGGAGCCAGCGAGACAGCCTGCCTGCCCTTGAAGCCGAAGAGCAAGAGGCCGAGGTCGACGCAGAATCCGAAGCAGTAGATGCCGAAACCGAAGAAGTGGCCGTACAGCGCGCACATGTGGCGTCGTCTGCCGAGCCTCCAGCAAGACGCGCGCCGCGGGATCCCGCGCTGAGGTCTTGGCCGAGCCAACCTGCAGCAGGTGCCGTCCGCGGGGTCATTGCCTTCGCAGGCACGGTGAGTGAGCGCCCATCGTACGAGGTCAAAGGAGACGAAGATGCACCAGAAGAGGTCGCCACAAGCGGGGAAGAAGAAGAGGTACCGCCTGCCGTCGAAGTGGACGGTATCGAGGAAAGCGAACATGAAGAGGCCGATCTTGAGAGCGCACCGACAGATGAGCTGCAGGTAGAACAGCTCTCACACTCTTGACCACCATCATCAGAGCTAGGAGCCAGGCTCGCGAGCCTGAACCTTGGGCCGAGCTGCGGCCGCCTTGGCTCGTGCGAGAGTGTCAGAGCGCGCCTTCTCAATCCGCTTCTCTTTGTCGGTCGGCTCGGCAGGGGCCTCGGCAACCATGGGCTCCGCCTTCGGCGCATCAGCCGCAGGCGCCTGAGAGGAGGCGGCACCCTGGCTGCCCGCACCTTGAGAAGCCGCCACCCCTGTCGCAACCGCGCCATCAGCAGTCTTGCGCTTCTTACGCAACTCGCCCATCCGCTTCTGGTATTCCTCCTGGTGCGTCTTATACTGGGATTTGATGCTCGTGAGCGCTCCGTGCAAGAGGGTCTCGACCTGCTGCGACTGCTCGAGCTTGAACTTTTCAAAACCCTCGCGGTCCTCGGCCGAGAAGGCTGGCCCCGAGACGTCAAGCTCTTCACCAAAGTCGAGCTTGATCTCATCAGCGGAGTCCTTGACGAGGGCATCGAGGGAAATGACGTTATTGCTGGAGGTGGGCTCAGCAGGCTTAACAACTCCGACGGCAAGCTTACGAGTGGTTTGCTCAAGTATGTCAGCGTTCTCCAGGTCCCTTGCCATGAGCTCATCCAGGTGCTTGTCAAGGTCGCTGACCTCCTTGTCCAGCGCCGCGCGGCGCGCCAGGGCCTTGTCAAGCTTCTCCTTGGAAGCCTTCTTGGCCTGCGAGGCACGCTGCCACTCGGCCTGAGGCGTCGCCTGGGGCTGGGGCGGCGGCTTGGGCACGAACTGAGCGAGCAGCTTCTGGGCCAGGTCGGGCGCGAGGTGCGACGCAGCTTCCTTGACAGCCGCAAGAGCTTGAGGAGGAATGGCCTCAGAGGGGCCCTGCTGCAACTGCTGCGCCTGGGTACCCTTGCGCCAGCGACCCTTGGACTTGCCGCCTCCATCACCCCATCCTGACTCCTCAGCACCGGTGTACAGAAGCATCTGGCCGCCGCCGCCGACAGAGGAGCTGGGCGGGTGGCACTGGGACTGGCACCCGACGCAGAAATTGTGCCGCTTGGCCAGGAGATCATTCCAAGTCCAATGGCCACAAGAGCGCACAGTGTACAGCCGAGCACCACGATTCTGTCCAGCCTTGGCGCCCCCAGGCGGAACTCGGATCCAGGGCTGCCTCGTCCAAGCTTCTTCCGCATCATCAGGGTTACGCCACGGGGCAGGGGCCATCGCGGCGTCGTAGCAACTAGCTCCGTCAGGAGCACACGAAAGATGGGCTGCCAGAGGCCCGTGCAGTACTGGCAAAAGCTGTCAGGCACAAGGCCTTGGCACTGCTGCGGACTAGCAGCTTCCAGTTCGGCACGAGGGCGCAGAGCCCTCAGGTGCAGCATTTTTGAGCCAAAATGGCTACGGAGGAGCAGGAGGAGGAGAAGGAGGAGAAGGTGCAGGAGGAGGAGGAGGAGGAGCAGGAGGAGCAGGAGAAGCAGGAGGAGGAGGAGGAGGAGGAGGAGGAGGAGGAGGAGGAGAAGGTGCAGGAGCAGGAGGAGGAGCAGGAGGACGACCCGTCGCGCCAGCGGGCACGCTCCAGTCGGGACGGCCCTGCAGCCCAGAACCGCGAGGACGCCAAGCGCCAGAGGTACCCACCCCACGGAGGCGATCTCGTTCCCCTCGTCTTTGAGGCGGGCGGCCGCCCGGGAGACGCCACTGCGGCCTGCGTGCGGTCCTTGGCACACGGCCTCGAGGGGACGGCCCGCACCGAGACGATACGCTGCGGTTGGCAGCAACTCAGTTGCCTGCTTCAGGTGGGCAACGCCGAGGCGCTGCTGGCCGCGATCGGCCGGTGATGTCAGGCCACAGCGCTGGGGCAGCACCGCGCGTAGTTAGCAGCTGATGGACGCGGCGACACGGATGCTGCGCGCAGCCCCGCGGCAGCTGTCGACAGCGCAGCGACGCCAGCGGCCCGCAGCCGGAGCAACAAACGACCACTGACGACGACGCTCACCAACGACCCCCCGCAAGCGACGACGACCGACCCCCCTTGTCCGTCTTCCCCTCCTCTCCTGCTCTTCTCCTCTCGTCGGGCCGGCCGCCCGTGCCATCGGTGGCGCCTCCCTAAGGCGGTCTTCCCTGGAAAGTCGGGGGACTATTTCTACTACGTCTGACAATTCTTGCATGTCTTCTTATTGTAAAACAAATAAAAATATATATATATATATATATATATAGAATCAAAAAACTCCAACATCCGCCTGTAGGGTGTCACGCCCGACCTAAGCCTGAGAAGCTCGAGACTGGTCAGGCACGGGACGCCACGAGCTCAGACGCCGCGGAGGTGGAGGAGCGGGAGGGAGAAGGCGAGGTGCAGGGGAGAGGGTGGCTCAAAAGCCGCCAAACCACGGGCGCGGCCGACATGCACTGCAGAGAATTGGCCACGTCGACGATCACTCCTATGCTCGGCTGTGAGAGGAAAGCGCTCTGCACCACTGGCAGCATCCCTCCCCTTCCTTCTATCACCTTTCAGCCATTTAACTGCTGCCGAAGAGATGCCTGCGCTGACGCCCCAGACTGCTAGTTCGTGTGAGCCACATGAGGCCCCAATCATCGGAGCGCAACTTGGTGTGTGGGGGGCGCAGACTATGAGGTGTACTGTTCGGAATGTATCGATGGCGGTCAGCAGCTGGAGCACTGTAGAATGCAACCTGCTTGGGTGCAGCATACGGGTTACAACTAGTGGGATCCATGATGCGGGGTGCGGCAGCACCAGTCATCGTCGCTTCGTTTCTACGTCGCGGCGACCTGCTTGCCGCAGTGCAGAGTCAATGTGCCGTACGTCCTGACAGCCAAGTGGGTTTTTACAATGACGCCCAGAGTGGCTTCAGAGCTGGAGAACGCGCGACCCAGTTCATTCATCGCAGCCAGCCCAAACCCCGCTAAAAATCCTCCGACCCTGTCGGCGTGTGTGAAACGTTTTTCCGTTTGAGTCGTCGTCGTCGCCGCCGTCGGCGTCGTCGTCGTCTCCACTCTCCCCCTTTCCGCTGGCCCTCCTCAAATGACCCACCCAGACGGAAATCGAACAACATCGCAGTCGGGTCGAAGGGAAGCTCCTCCCTTTTGATCTCTTCCCCGCCGAGGGGGGGGGGGGGGGGGGAGCGGTGGGGTCTCTGGGGAAGGTCGCCAAGGGAGGTCCCGGGGGGGATCCAGTGGGGGGGCCCAAGGTCGTGACCCCCCACCTTCCGACCAATACGGCCCAAGAGTTCCGCAGAGACGCCGAAGGGAAGCCTGTTCTCTTTGATCCCTTCCCCGCTGGGGGGGGCGAGGCGTCGGGGGTGGATTGCAGGAAGCGGTCCCAAGGGGGGTCCCAGGGGGGGCCCGAGGCCAACAAAGCCAACAAGGGCCCCCACGAGGGCTCGCTGGCGTCGCCGTCGTCGTCGCCGTCGTCGTCTACGTCGTCCGGCCGCACGGCCTTCGCAATAGTCCCAGATGTTGCTTGGCCCACTCAAGGCCCAGGTCTACAGTAACATACTCATCCGTCGCCGCGCCGTGCGCTCTGCACGCGCCCCAGCAGACGAGGCCGGCACCGCGGAGAAACCCACGGCAAGCCCAGCGCCCAGCGCCCAGGTCGTCGAAGCCGGCACCAGGGCAAGTCCAGGGCAAGCCCACCGCGTCCGAGGCGGCGTCTGCCCCCGGTGGCCGCGGCGCCCTCTCAGGGGCGCAGCGTGCGGCGCGGCGGCATCTGTGATGCTGCGTGCCGGAAGCTCCGCAGGCCTCGCTTGAGTGAGCCCAGGTGCTCTGCCTCCTCCTCCTCCTCCTCCTCCTCCTCCTCCTCCTCCTCCTCCTCCTCCTCCTCCTCCTCCTCCTCCTCCTCCCCCCCGGCGCACGCTCTGCCTCAGGACTGCAGTTGGGGTACAGTCGGCCTTGATTGGACAGGACACGCGAGAGGACACAAGACGGTTCCCAGGGCCACATCGCCATAGGAGTGTAAGAAGGCACGTGTCGCGAGGAACAGGACACAAGGGTACACTTGAGCTGGCAGGGTCGACCTACTGATCCGGGCCGACTGTAGAGGCTGGGGCTGCTGGCCTCTGCAGAAGAGCGGCCCCGAGCTCCCATCGAGAAGGCCGAGAAGGGGGAGGACGCCTCGCGGTCCGCGAGAGGCCGAGGACGGGGAGGGCGTAGAGGATCTAAACGAAAGACCACTCTGGAGGACCCCTGGCGATCCTTGCCCAGCAACCCAGCGTTGTCGCGCAGCCTGCTCAGCTCCACGGCGTCGATGACGCACGCTTCCTTCTAAGGAGGGGACAAACGGCACGACAGAGCTGTCTTAATACTATATGGTATATTCTTAGCGACACGCCGATCCCTCCTCATGTCTCTCGAGGCAGAACGTTCGGGTGGGACCGGCTCAGAGGGGGAATGTCGACCTTGAGTCGGCGATACATCGCCAATAGGTCGGCGATAGGCACCCGATTTCGAAACAGCACGTTGCTGGGCGGGGTGGGCTGTCGGGCCCCTAGCAGCGATGAATGGGCAATCTGGGACCGAGGCATCCCCCCTGTGAGCCTACCCCTCCCTGGCGTTGCCCGAGGAGGGAGAGGTGGCCAGGGAGGGAGGGAGGGGAGGAGGGGAGGGGGCCAGCGGAGCTCGAGGTCTGCACGCCTGGAGGTAAGCCGTCGTGTGAAGGGAGCCCGCGCTGGCTATCCCCGTGCTTCCAAAAACGTAGGCCGACCCTTAGCGACCAGCCACAACTGGGGGAGCTGTCCTCCTCCTCCTCCTCCTCCTCCTCCTCCTCCTCCTCCCTCCTCCTCCCTCCTACTCCCTCCTCCTCCCTCCTCCTCCTCCTCCCTCCTCCTCCCTCCTCCTCCTCCCTCCTCCTCCTCCCTCCTCCTCCCTCCTCCTCCCTGGTCCTTACCCCCCTAGGGGGAACCCATCGCATCGACGATCTCTCGAGAGGGGTGTCGAGATCGATGGGTCCCCCAGGGGGGTAAGGACCACAGCTCCCCCAGTTGTGGCTGGCCTGCCTCAGGTGGACCAAACTAGGGGGCCACATGCGAACCCTACCCCTACCCCCCACGGTTTCTGAGGGAGAGGGAGGTCCCGAGCGAAGCGAACCCCACCCTACCCCTCAGAAGTCGTGGGGGGCAGGGGTAGGGTTCGCATGCGGCCCCCTACACAAACCATACGCAGATCGTTCACAAACGCGACGAGGGCCGGCCAGGGATGCCTCGTGCACCACCCGTTGCAGCAACTGATCCAGACTTATGGGTCCTCACGGTTCTGGTCCGGCCCTAAGTCCTTGCCTCACGCAGTCTGGCCCAAACACATATTGAGTGGTTGGAGCACTCCGAGCTTTCAGCCCCAAAGACCCTGAGCGATTCTGATATTATGCGACTCTGGTTATGCCCCTCCGACCATTACCCAAACCTGCCAATTGTACGGATACTGCCCCCTCCAAGCTCATACCGCATAGACAACTCTTCGGATGATAAGAACAAGATATTGGGGGAGGATGGGTGCACCTTACAGCTTGCGATTGGCGTCGTATCGGGTACGCGATCTTTACATAGAAGGAGCCCAGCATTCACATTTCTGTCGCTGCCGGCATCACTACCAATCTATCAATCGATCCCTCTATCTTCCGATATCGTTAACAATCGATGTATCAATCAAACTGTTGACCTGGCAGTCAATCGGCCCGACAACCAGACTACCAAACTCAATAGCGATATATCGGTCGATCGCCTCAACTATCGATTCACAAACCAATGTATCGATCCCACGATCCATCAATCGCTCATATATCGGTCTCACTTTGTCTCCGCCTCACCGCCTATCGATATTTCAATGAATGTATCTGTCGAACTCGAACGCCTGCCCATCGGACAACCATCGAGACTAGCATATATCGGGAGAACCATCGGGAAACCCATCGGAACGACCATGAGGAAAACCATCAGGACAACCGTCGGGACGATCATGTGGACAACCGTCGGGACATTCATCAGGACAACGATCGAAACAACCATCGGCACAACCATCGGGACAATCGTCGAGACAACCATCGGGAAAACCAGCGAGACAACCATCGGGACAACCATCGGGACAACCGAGGGGACAAACCATCGAGACAACCATCGGGTCAACCATCAGACCGCGGCCCAACGCCTTGGACGGGGCGCCTCATTTTGGCCCGACTGGCCTCTGCCGGGGCAGGAGCTCGCGCAGCTTCGTATCGCCTCGCCCGCACGTGCGTCACGCACGGCACGAGCCAAAACAGAAATCAATGTCCTGGTTGGGCGACTCCGTTTCACTTCGATCTCACCCCCCCAACTTCCTGGAACTGTTGTGTGGCAGCGATGCAACGTCCAGACCGACGCCGCGCCAGCCGCTCAACCTGGAGAGATGGCGGCTCCCCGATCGCGCAGCAGGTCGCCTCGACATCGACCCATCCCGCGCCGGGGTCGCCGCCGCGCCAGAGGCGCGGCGTCGTCGTCGTCGTCGTCGTCGCCGTCGCCGTCGCCGTCGTCGTCGTCGTCGTCGTGGTCGTCGTCGCCGTCGCCCTCGTCGTGGTCGTCGTCGCCGTCGTCGTCGCCGTCGTCGTCGTCGTCGTCGTCGTGGTCGTCGTCGTCGTCGTCGTCGTCGTCGTCCTCTGTCGGCTCGAAACGCCATGCGCTGGGGCCGACGCGCCGGCGCCCAGCCCACCGCAGGGCGGGGGGGGTCCAGCCGTCCGACGCCCTGTCTTTGTCGGAGGAGGAGTGGGAGGGGGAGGAGAAGGAGGAGGAGGAGGAGGAGGAGGAGGAGGGGCAGGGGGAGGGAGGAGGAGGAGGAGGAGGAGGAGGAGGAGAGGAGGAGGAGGAGGAGGAGAGGAGGAGGAGGAGAGGAGGAGGAGGAGGAGGAGGGGGAGGAGGAGGAGGAGGAGGAGGAGGAGGAGCAGGAGGACTGACTGGGTGGGCGATAAGTGGCGATAAGTGGAAGGATGAGTGGGGGGGGCAGAAAACAAGCGGCACCACCCCACCTACGGCCCCAGGGGGCTCCGCGTATACCAGGAAGTCTGGCGTGGGTTCTCGCGTGGTAGACGCTGCGGCGCACGATGGGCCCTAGCGCAACATGGAGGGCCGTAGGTGGGGTGGTGTCGTTTGTTTTTGTTGGTCCCGGTTTTAAGGGGAGAGGCGATCGGACAACCCAGCGGCAACAAGAGGCTAGAGGCTAGACGTGACGACGACGACAACGACGACAGCGACGACGACGACGATGACAGCGACGACGACGACGACGACGACAACGACGACGACGACGATGACGACGACGATCGATCGATCGACGACAACGACGACAATAATATGAAAAACGACGACGACGGCGACAACGACGAGGGCGACGACAACGACGACGACGAGGAGGTTGGATAGCCGAGGAAGGAGAGTCCTGCCGCGAGGGGTAGCCGCCACCGCCGCGCGGCGCTGGCGGTCGCCTGCTGCTCGGCCGCGCGCTGCCCCCGCGGGCGCTGCCCGCGCGCGCGCTGTCCTCCGGGGCGGAGGCGCCGTATCCTTCGCCCTCCATCACTTCCCCTCCCTCCTCCTCCTCCTCCTCCTCCTCCTCCTCCTCCTCCTGAGGACCTTCTCCTCCTCCTCCTCCTCCTCCTCCTCCTCCTCATCATCATCATCATCATCATCAGCATCAGCATCAGCATCAGCATCAGCATCAGCATCATCATCATCATCATCATCATCATCATCATCATCATCATCATCATCATCATCATCATCATCATCATCATCATCATCATCCTCATCCTCATCCTCATCCTCATCCTCATCCTCATCCTCATCATCATCCTCTTCATCCTCCTCCGACCTGTGCAACCTCTTCCTTGCGTCCTCTTCCTCCTCCTCCTCCTCCTCCTCCTCGTCCTCCTCCTTCTCCTCCCCCTCCTGAGGAGGACCTCCTCCTCCTCCTCCTCCTCATCCTCCTCCTCCTCATCCTCCTCTTCGTCCTCCTCCGACCTCTGCGACCTCATCCTTGCGTCCTCTTCCTCCTCCTCCTCGTCCTCATCCTTCTCCTCCTAAGGAGGACCTCCTCCTCCTCCTCCTTCTCATCCTCCTCCTCCTCTTCATCCTCCTCCGACCTCTCCAACCTCTTTCTTGCCTCCTCTTCCTCCTCCTGCTCCTGCATGAACACAAGATGTCATATCACAACGTCGGACACACACACACACACACATACACACATACACACTTCTCTCTCCCCACTCCCGCCTCCACCCCTCCTGCTGCTCCTGCTCCTGCTCCTCCTCCTCCTCCTCCTCCTCTTCCTGCGCCTCCTCCTCATGCTCGTCCTCGTCCTCCTCGTCCTGTTCCTCCTCCTCCTGCTCGTACTTTTTTTCCATCCTCCTGCTCTTGCTCCAGCTGCTGCTCCTCCTCCTCTTCCTCCTGCTCCTCCAACCTCATCCTCTCATCCTCCTCATCTCCTCCTGCTTCTCCTCCTCCTCCCTCCATATCCTCTCCTCCTCCCCTCCCTCCTCCTCCTCCTCCTCTCCTCCTCCTCCTCCTCCTCCTCTCCTCCTCCTCCTCCTCCTCCTCCTCCTCAGCCTCCTCCTCCGCCTCCTCCTCCTCCTCCTCCTCCTCTTCCTCCTCCTTCTCCTCCTCCTCCTCCTCCTCCTTCTCCTCCTCTTCCTTCAACCCATTATCCTCATCCTCATCATCTTTCCCTCCCGTCCTCCTCGTCCTTCTCCTCCTCGTGCAACTCATTAACCGACCACGGGCGATAATAGAGTCCCCCCCTTAATCCCCCGAATGTTTTTTTTAATCCCCGGCCAATCGCATTTAATAGTGGGGGAAGGCGCGGAGGCCGAACTTCTTATCCACGGGGAAGTTGCGGGGATCGGAATTGCTATCATATCACGTCGACTAGCAACAGCATCAACACCGCTGAGCATGGCCATGGTGATCTCACCACACCAGCTTCCGCAGTCACGACCGTGTGGCGGGGCTGTGGGACTCTCACCAGTTCAGTTTGCCCACGTTACGAAAGCGCGGCGGGGCCATGGGATTATCATTTTCTTGGCCGTTCCCGAATCAGGAACGAGTGACAGGGCTCACAAGGACCGATTGGGTTTTGATTGCGCATGAGTTTTCGCAGGCAGGGCATTGGAGTTAAGCGAATTACTCTTTTAGCGCACCCCTCACACGGCTCGTGGCCATTCCTCCTCCTCCTCCTCCTCCTCCTCCTCCTCCTCCTCCTCCTGTCCCTCCTCCTCCTCCTCCTCCTCCTCCTCCTCCTCCTCCTCCTCCTCCTCCCCCGCAGCTGCCCAGGCCCAAGATGCCCTGAGTCTCCGAAGCTCCAAGCTTTCGGGCCTCTTCAAGGCGCCGAGCCTCTTCGCCCCATGGGCAGCGGTAGGGGGGATAGGCATGCCTATGCATCGGCGATGTATCGCCGATGCATAAGCATTGGGAGGGGGGACATCGACATGGAATCGGCGATGTATCGCCGATTCCAGGTCGACGTCCCCCCCCAATGCCTATCCCCCCACAGCGTTGCCCCTGAGTGCGCCGCGAGCCCCAGCGATGTCCCAGCCCACCGAGCGCGCCGCGGCGGCGAGCGCCCCCGCCGAGGCCCTCAAGAACGTCGCGACCCCGAACCCGAGCTCGAACGAGATCCTCGAGCGCATGGCCAAGCAGAACGAGAATATCCTCGAGAAGCTGGCCTTCATCGCGGACAAGTGCGCGATCGCGGAGATGCGCCAGTGCCAGTCGAGCGCGCAAGGCACGGATGCAGCGAGGACGACGAGCTGCTATTTCAAGGCCGAGAGCGCACTGTTGCCAAGCAGCGCCCAGCAAGCCGTGCTCGAGATGGCGTGCAAGGGCGGGTCCTACAAGAGCATCGAGTACGGCCACATCTTCAACGAGAAGGACAAGAGGCGCATCGAGCTGGCCGTGGCGGTGTTCGACAAGACCTACGTCGAGAAGGACGAGCACGTGTGCGACATCTCCGAAAACCACGGAGAGCCGCCCGGGGATCTCTTCTGGCTCGCGCCGAGCTTCAGGGCCAAGCTGCAGGAGCTCGCCAAGAAGAGAGACATAGAGCTCGGAGCCGAGAACGCCAAGAAGCTCACCCACGGCACCTAAACCGAGCGCGTCGGCGATGCCTTCCCAAGCATCCCCGCCGAGCTCCTCCACCTCCACGGGCTAGTGCTGCCGCTCAACAAGAAGTTCGAGCCCGTCGAGCGCGTGGACGAGGGGCCCGCCGACAATTCCGAGATGTTCTACAACGTGGTTCCAAGCAGGGCCCGAGAGTACGTCAAGTGGTGCAACGAGACCTCCATGTTCTCGATCGCGACCGACGGGGTCGCCAAGGCCACCACTCAAGCAATTATCAAGTGGTGTTGGCCCATCAAGAAGACAGCCGACATGAGCTACGAGCTGCACGAGCAGACCTACCAAGACAAGCGCGCCAAGCGGGACGAATCGAAAACCGGCACGCAGCAGGAGCACGAGCAGATGCTTTTCGAGAACCACATCAAGCTGCACCTCGAGAAGTTTGCGTCGATCCAGGCCGAGTACGACAAGCTCACCATGAACAAGCGCGACGACGAGAGGAGCCAGGCCGACGAGACGGCCGAGTCAGAGCCCGCCTCGTTCATGCTCGTGGACGCCTGAGCGCACGAGCTCCCCGAGCCAAGCGCCCCATGTTTTGCGCTACGAGGGTGCCGTTTCGAGGCGCACGCTCGAGCCCCATCTGCGTTCCAAGCTCCAGGAGAGCGCTCGAGCACGCTCGAGTGGCGTTCCAAGCTGCGGGGCACTACTCCCCCCCTCTCGCCGAGCGGTCCTCGGTCAAGCATCAAGGAGTCAAGCAGGCTCGATCCTCCATCCTCGGATCGATGATCCGACATCTTGGGTCCGAGCATATTCGAGCACCTTGGGTCCTAGATCCGAGGGTCGCCAAGCCTGGACTCGAAGATTTCGGGTTCGCGATCCGAGGGTCGAGGATCGAGCCTCGGCGATCCTCGATCGTCACACTGCCATCGAGCATGCTCGATCCTCCATCCTCGGATCGAAGATCCGAAGTCTTCGTCTTGAGCATCTGCGAGCACCTCGGATCCTAGATCCGAGGGTCGCCAAACTTGGACTCGAAGATCTCGGGCTCGACGCCCGAAGCTCGATGATCGAGCATGGGCGATAGTGGATCGCCCTCGCCGCCGTCCTCGAGCCCGCACAGCCACCAAGCAGGCTCGACCCTCCATCCTCGGATCGAGGTTCCGAGATCTTGGTCTTGAGCATCTGCGAGCACCTCGGATCCTAGGTCCGAAGGTCGCCAAACTTGGACTCGAAGATCTCGGGTTCGACATCCGAGGATCGAGGACCGAGCCTCGGCGATAGTCGATCGCCCCTCTCGCCGTCCTCGAGCCTACACTGCCACCAAGCAGGCTCGACCCTCCATCTTCGGATCGAGGATCCGAGATCTTGGTCTTGAGCATCTGCGAGCACCTCGGATCCTGGATCCGAGGGTCGCCAAACTTGGACGGGAAGATCTCGGAATCGACATCCGTGGCTCGAGGACCGAGCCTCGGCGATAGTCGAGTGCTCCCCTGGTCACTCGGGCCTCAGGCGGCCGCTCGGGAAGATCTGGGCACCCACGGACAGCGCCCGACGAGGCGCAGCTGCTGGAACTCGCCCCGAGGCTGAGAAGCCGCCGAGAGCGTGCGGCAACGCCCGAAAACCTCGAGCCTGCCGCTTCGTGGAGCGGCGGGTCCTTCCCGGCCAGGGCGTCCCTGGCCTGGTGGATGTCCGGCAGCTGCGTCCTCTGGGCGCTGCCGAAGAGCGTCTCGTCGACGCTGCTCTTCCTGCCCACGGTGCGGTAGGCCGCGGAGCGGCTGCCCGGGCGGCTGCCCACGCTGCTGGCGCGGGACGCCGGCCTGGAGCCCGCCATCGCTCTCCGCGGGGCCGCGGCGGGGGCAGCTTGCTCGGGCGCGGCCTGAGCGACCCCCAGCAGGCCATCCCTTGCCGTGGCGTCCTCTTCGCCCTTCGAGCTCCCCTCCGGCCGCAGACATGCGTCTCGGGGCGAGTCGAGGGGGGCGTCACGGAAGGGAGTGGTTTGCTGTTGGGTGGCCAGGCAGGGGGGCCTCAGGTAGTGGCACGAGCGCCCGCTCCGGGAGACGTCGTGCCCCCCGTGGAACCCAGTGGATCCCAGTGAACCCCGCTTGCGACCCCGCTCAACCCCACCAGAACCCATGGAAATCCCACGCGCGCACCCGCCAAATCCCACTAGATCCCAGTGGGCCAGAATTCGAGAACCTCCTTGCTGGCCATCGCTTGGACGTCCATTCCCTGTGTTTTTGTTCGGTGTTTTTTCTTCGCCAAATGATCAAGGATGCTCCTCGATAGTCCTCGCCGAGAAAAAAACGCACACGTCTGAGCGATGCCAAGCTTGGGTCGAACAAGCGCTCAGATCCTTGGGCCGCACGCTGCGGCCCCCGGGTGTGCTGGTCCCCTTCCCCCCCGCCCTCCTGCAGCCACGTGCAGAAGGGGGGCAGGAGGAGGAGGAGGAGGAGGAGGAGGAGGAGGAAAAGGAGGAGGAGGAGGAGGAAGAGGAGGGAGGAGGAGGAGGGGGAGGAGGAGGAGAGGAGGAGGAGGAGGGAGGAGGAGGAGGAGGAGGAGGAGGAGGAGGAGAGGAGGAGGAGGAGGAGGAGGAGGAGGAAGGAGGAGGAGGAGGGGAGGAGAGGGAGGAGGAGGAGGAGGAGGAGGGGGAGGAGAAGGAGGAGGGAGGAGGAGAGGGAGGGGGAGGGAGGAGGAGGAGGAGAGGCGGAGGAGGAGGAGGGAGGAGGAGGAGGGAGGAGAGAGGAGGAGGAGGAGGAGGAGGAGGAGGAGGAGGAGGAGGATTTGACCACCTGCTTGCTGGGGCTCGGTGCGGCCGCCCCTGAGCTGCGGCGAGGGCGCGGCGTTCGAGCCAGCGCTGCTGCCAAGCTCCGGGCGCGGCGCTCGGGTCGGCGCGGCTGCCGAGCTCCGCCCCTGGACCGTCGAGGGCCCCAGAGGGGGCGGAGGAGGCGGAGGAGGAGGATCCAGGAGGCGGAGGAGGAGGAGGAGGAGGATGGGGAGGGGGAGACTCGAGCTAGGTGCGCTCGCCTCATATCTGACATCCTACCCCTCCCTCCCATCCATTCCCATGGCGTAGATC